>JARHVA010001379.1:315000-760000 GCA_037957365.1 Torreya grandis
TGTATTTATTTTTCCATTAAAATAAATAAATATGAGTGAATTAAAATTTTAAATACTTATATTGGCCTTATATTCCTTAGTAAATCCTTAAAACACCTCCCACTTGAAGTTTCTACTCTCTCACTTGCTTGTTCACTTTGGCAGTTTTGACTGGCTGAAGTCAAAGAACTTGAAAAAGTAATTATGAGATATTATACTGAAATAAATGGAAATTATTGGTTAAATAAAGTCCCAATATTTATCCCAATGTTTATTTCATCCTTTTACTCTCCCTAAAACCTACAAAACACCAAAAATAGTCAAAGAAATCTAAATTCTTCCATATTTGTACAAGTAGGTCAACACTGAAGTTAATGGGGAGGAGCCTTGGAGATTAATATACAAAATCCAACAATTTTCCAAGTCATTATAGTCTATTTTATGCATCTCCTTTTTTTCCCAATTGGATCACTATCTAGGGGTTTAGAGGGTTTTAGACCATTTTGCCCTCAAAGGATTGTTCATCAAGATGTGATATTAAAAAAATGAACCAATATAAAAAAATTATTTCTCAAGACCCTATTAATATTTTCCAAGCTCCTTTATCTCTAATTTAAATAATACAAGTAGTTGTAAGCATTCAAAGTTGCCTATTCAAGCTCTTCTTTTCATTCCCTATAGGTCTAATGCGATTTGATCTAAGAAATGGCTTACTAGTGGTTATGTATGCATATTTAAAACTTTGAAACACATTATTAATCCATAAAAAACATTCTAAAAATCATTATAATGTTCATCTAACACTATATATGGAATTGACCCCCTCTTGGGCTTTAGACCTAGCCAATACCAAGTATATAATGTGCATCTTTGAAGGTTTTAAACACCTTGATTAGTTTCAGTCACCTATGCATTGTTATTCATGTTGGTATATATGTGAAAAAACTCCAAAATTCCTCATATAAGGACCAATAAATCTCTAACCCACCATCATAACACTATGACTAATCTATAGGTTTACACCCTTGGGGAGTGCCCTCTGTTTGAGATAAAATAAAAGGCACTTATCATATTTCCATAGAAAAAAGAAATATATGGTGGGATTATCCAAATGATGGACATGATATTTACATATTTTTATCTCTATATAATATCTATATCACCTTACAATGCATCACTCATGGGAAAGCTCATTATCTATAAGGTTTTGAATGTGAACTGTAGGTTGTATTGTGGGAACTCTCCATGTCTTGTTTTCTCTAATATGAGATTTCCATTAGATGATCATCATAAAAATAAATGTTTTTAAAATTATCACAACTCGCTATCACCCATGATTTCATCCTAAATCCATATCCTTGCTCCACTTGGCCTGACTATTGATTGTGTTTCTTGATTGGAAGAGGCACTTATAGGTGCATTTGCATAGTTTAGGCATTGAATTTTTTTTGCAAGACCTTATTGAAGATTTATAAGGTCATTTTTCATCTATTTGGACCTATCTACATCATGATTATGTAATACCAACACTCATGACACCACACCTTTGCTCATTATCGACCTACAATCAACTACAGTAGAGTAAGTTGAAACAAGCAGGGCCTTGTAGGTGGACATCATATTTGAAGCCTAGGTTACATGCCCTTTAGATTCATATAAGGTATTTGGAATAATTTTTAACATTTATTTTTCTTTATCTATTAGGTTTTCATGTATAGGTTTGTGCAATGGATTGTAAATACCTATAGTCAACTGTAGGTGTATCTATAGGCTAAAAACCTAGTGATCTTGACTTCATTGATGTTATTTTAATCCTAATAGCCTCTATCACTTAATTATAACCACTTATCATGAATACATGCCTTTTAATTGCAACTTTCGGTGTAGGGGTCAGTTTGAAACTCAAATCCTATACACATCACTGAGAGATTGAAGTGAACAAATCTCAATGTTGGAGGCCTTCAAACACTACTCTCCTCAAGCCACACATACTATTATTTTTTAAAGTCTCTTTACATATTTTAATTATACAAGATAGATGTATTTGGGTTGGTTAAAACTCCATGTGACATCACCATACATTAACCCCAAAAGTGTTGGGTGCTCTATTTTTGTGTTTTAGGGGAACTTGTTCTTGAGTTCACATCCTCAACTTTGGTCATGAATCCTCAATTTTATTGATAATTTAAGGTCTCAAACATGCCTATAATAGTCTCACCAACATATTGATACTTTAATAAGGTTCAAAATCATGTTCCAATCTTTTCTATAAAGCATATCAGGACTTTGTGTTGCCATCTATAGGTGGAAAATTTCATGTATGCAGGCAGTAAGACTATGGGTAGTATGCTTGATATGTGACCACATACTTGGATATAAATATATATAAATCTTCTCCTAACCTAATTAATACCTCAACATGTGTTATAACATATTTATACAACCACCTGAAGTCTCTATGAGAGCCTACAAATACATATGCATTAATAAACACAACAGAGATGGTAGGATATAGGATGTGCATATGATGTATTTCATTATTAATAAATATATACCTACATGAGGTATTAAAATTAAACTTATACCTCATGTGGAATCATAAAAAATTTAATTCTCCTCCTCCTCATGATTAATCTCCTTTTAGGCACTGTAGGTGCATACCAATAATGTATGACTGTGCATATATGGGAAATAGTCATCACAGTCAATCATGTGTCACTTATAAGGTTTTAAATTAATTTATAATTTTGCAAGGATATCTGAAAAACCTATTGGACTCTTTTTCACACCTCCATGAGCATTATGAAAACCTTTGTACGCCATGACTGTAGTTGGAAACAAGCAGAAGGCTGACTGTGTATTGCGTATGACTGTGTTATTCATGATGTTGATTTTGGAGGGTAATATTGGAAGGAAGGAGTTTTACATGACATGAAATACATGAAACACATCATATCACACTCATTTAAAACCCTTGCATAGAAAGAAACATTTTAAAAGAAGTGAAACTTGATTACAATCTCCATTAATGACATCTTCTTGCAATTTGAGATGTTTAAGCTATCAAATCACTTCCAATGGTGAAAAAAATAATGGGAAACATGATATTAAGGAATATACATACTCTATAATCAAATTCACCAACTAGTTTGTATGGACCAAATCAAACAAGAGAAAAACTTGCAAGGTGTTGAAAATAATAAGTAGAAAAACATAATCAACTTGTTAAGAATGGTTCATAAAGTATAATACACCATTACTTGAAATAAAAAAATTAAACTAAAAAAAACAAAGTATAATATAAACCCCCTAATGCATTTGAACTAAAACTTCTTCTATTGGCCATACTATCCAAAAACTTGTTGACCATTTTCATGTGCATAGTGAAGTGATGGGATAATAGAATGGTTTTAGCTCAATTTTGGGACTTCCAAAGCATTTCAAGAATGGAAATGAGTCTTAGGAAGTTTAAAAACCATCCCATAATCTTATCCCATATTCCACTCTCTCTCATAGGCTTTATAACCTTTGAAACTCCTTTTTCCACTTACTTTCTTGATTTTTAGTTAGGAACCTACTATTTTCAGTTAAAACTAACATTTTTGATAAGGAATCTGACACATTGGATGTTGGAAGGAAGTTTGGAATATATGGATAACCTAAAAACCATACCAACTTCATAAATGACCAATTTATGACCTTTAAATGACATTAAATGACACAAACACTAAGATAGACCATGAACAAGTATAGTAAGACATTAAATGCCATAAAATGAACTATAACACATCCTATGACATCATATTAGCCCATATATCAATTTTTTTACTATATGGGGTTGACTAATTTTGAATTGTGGTCAAAATAATCAATATTCTTGGTGATTTCCTAAAGGTGGTATGTTTACTATGCCATGACCAGTTGCCTAATCCTATCTATTAGGCCATTGAGTCACCTATCCACTAGTTTGACACATAATTTACCTTTGAAAACACACTAAACACAAGGAAAGACACACAAAATAAGACTCACTTAAAAGAAACACATGTTTTATTTTAGAACACTTATAGAACATAACACAACTGAAAGAAAGACACACACACCTATTCTACTATGTACAAAACTTCACTCATGAGGTGAAACATATGATCATACCTTAACCAGGGTCAAAGATAGTTCCCCTTGCTTCTTTTTCACTCCATGAAGGCATCTTAACATGAGAAGCATGCTCATCATTCACCACTTGCATATTTTTATGGATATGAAGCCTACCACCTCTATGTCTTATTATATCTACAAGTGAACTATTTGGAGCCTTCATTAATTACCCTTATTGCTCTCTAGGAACCTTGATTGGAGTTGCAATCCTCATTATCAATGCCATATCTGATATGCCTTTCCCAAAATGAAATTAAGAGTGTATGATAGTCTTCTTAACCTTGTTATCTTCTAGGATAGAATGTGCTTGATGTTTGAAGGTATCAACATCTTCTCCTTTATGTCCCAATGCCTTTATATGTATCTCAACATCAGAAGGGGCTCTTGACTATTCCTTTAGCACATCCAAAACTACTTTGACCTCATTTTTCATGTTCTTAACTTCTTGAGTAATGGATTCATCGAACCCTTTCATGACTAGGATCTTGATCAATAGAATGACCTTCATCCTTGTGCTTGATGGAACACTAAAAAACATGTTTGTTATCCTCATTATCAGCCTTGACATTAGATGGAAAATCTCTTGGAGAAAAATGAGTCTTACCAATCTTATAAAATTATTTTCAAATGATGTTGAACGTTTTCCACAAGTCCTCTTCATTCACCATGACACACTTATTAATGCTTGGTAAGAGACTCAACATCATGTTTTTTAGAATCATTATCAAACACATTAGATATGAACCTTTTAGGATGGGAAGTGGCATTATCAAGCTGATCAAATTCTTGACATATAGCATTACACCTTAACCATAAGTCATCCTCTTTTCTTCATGAGTGTCATCATCCAAGGCATCTTGATTAATAGTAGGCATGAAGACTCATTATTCACACTATGGTGTTTAATTGGATTCATCAACCTATCAAACATCATACTCATGAATCATGCAGTTACCTTTAGTGGCATGAGAATGTTTGACACTTACCTCAACTCCTTCAAATGGATCTTAATGCATGATATAAGTGCCAAGTTAGTTTTTTCAAAGTTTACATAAGGATCATGCTCCTAAGAATATGCACCATACTCATTCAAGAACAAGTCAGAAATACCCTCAAGTTTAGAAGCACCATCATCCACATTATATTCTTCCTTATCATAGACAACACAATTTAAGTTAGAACTTGTTTCAATGTAAGGATCAATATGAAACCTTGAAAGAGGTTGAGTTATTATGGTCACCTTAGTTATATACCTTATCGTAAAGGCCAAGAAAGACAAATTAGCTTAGAGATATCCACCTATCTTGGCTGTAAAATCTCTTGAAAGGTAGATTGTAAAGTGAGTTGGGAGGTCAACAACAATTATGTCTTGAAGGATAGGAAAACTAGGACAATCATGTAAGAAAACCTTCAAGATTTTGATCAATCCTATTGTATTAGTAGGTTTACCATATATTTGAATAAATCCTTTGATATGAGGTTCATATTTTATGCCCAACTTATTAGCTACATCTTTGGGAATGACTGAAGTAGAATCTCCACTACCAACTATGTAACTATGCACCGATTTGTCACCCACTATGAGAGAGAGGTAGAATGGTGGAAATTTCTTATCCCTAGGAGATGGTTCAAAAATAGTATTAGGGGTATTTTAAAGAAAAACATGACTATGAATTTGACTTGAAGGTGAAGGACTAGTAGGAATAATGGATAACTGCTTTTGTAATAGCTCCTTTTGGCCAAGCATATGGAGGATATCCCATAAAAAGATTGATGCTTTGGCACTTTTAAAAGAATAAACTATGTTTACGATAGTAGTTCTCACCTTATATTGATTCCTTCAAGGGAAAGGATTGATTTAAACTTGATAAATTGAGACACCTTCAGTATATCTTACCACATTTTGACTTGAAGGAGGTGTAAGTGTGTTTGGAGCTATGATGCTTATAGCCATGCTTTACCACCTTGGAGGGAGATTAGATGAACTTGTAGGAATGATATTGTAACCTCTTAGATAATTCCTCTTGGCCCTTATATTGAATGTAATATAGTCTCCTTAATTAATTACAAAAGTGTTTTCCACCAAAACGTTGGTTAAGCTCTCTCCATAAGGCTACCAATCCTCATTTGATTACACCATCACTTTATCTTCAATTGATAAGAGAGGAGTAGTCCATAATTTATCAATTAGATATTTCTCCTCATTCTCTTTAGCATCCATAAGCCTTGTTTCCAATCTTTTCCTTACAAAAATTTGCTATGCACCAGTACCATATCCTTTGCAATGGTAGTGGAATTGGGGTTGTACACATTTGTAGGCCTATTGAAGTTAGGCTACCCTCAACTTCTTCCTCTTCCATATTATTGTTGATATGGATAAGGATTTTAATAGGTACCTTGATGCATGCTATCTTGCCTATTTTGAGCATCTAAATCTTGACATCTTTTTTTTAAATAATTTAGACCTTAACTATCAATCAACATCATGTTCTACATTCTTAGGAGCATATCTAGGCTTGGTTTTAACATTAGGAACTTGTGTAATGCTTGGATTATTATCAAAAGTATTGCGTGGCAAAGGAATAGAAACTTTAGGAGGAAACTTCCCTATTTTAATGAGCCCATTATTAGCTTTGATTTCAAGTTCATATGCTTCAAGAAGAGTGAAACCACCCATGGATTGAAGCACGATAGCAATATGAGTACCAATGAATCCCAAATAGCTAGGGAAAACTAAGATAGTAGCTGGTATCATGGGAGGAGATAATCTATACCAAGTTTTTTAAAACCTCTCATTGAAGTAATGCATTATTTCCTCAGATCCTCTTTTGATCACATTGAGTTGATGTATGAGAGAGGTATGGTCACTTTAATATTCAAATCTAGAAGTCAACAACACTCCAAAATCATCTCATGATGTGATGCATCCACCAAGAAAAGTCCTATACCAATCAAGAGATTTACCTATAAAGGACATGGTAAGGAGTCTAATGGCAATATTTTATTGATTAGAATCATGAAAAATATAAAAATGGAGATATCCCTAATGTGCTCACTAGGTGAAACATGAATCTCACCATTGAATGTGGGCACACTCTTTTTGGCACTAGGTAGAATTACATCATATGCTTGTAGATGGATTGGATTTTCAATATTAAAGTTAGGAGAGACATGAGGCCTATCTATGTTTTATTTAAGATCTTCAATTTATTCCACCTCTTCACTTTCTTGGCTGGACAAATCTTCTTGCTATTCAAAGGGTAGATTAGGACGAGGGTATTGAACTTCAATAGGAATTTTAGGATGGATAGGTGGATTAATAGGATTGAAAACTCTACTAGATTATGACCTAATAAGAACCATGAAGTATTAGAGTAAAATTATGACAAAACAATGACCTTGAACTAGATTTTACCTTAAATGGAGTCACCAAATATTGAGTAGCACATTAATTTGTATTTGATGTTGTCAAGACCAACATTCACCTTGACAAGTTGTCTTGAAGATAATGGGTCCCACTGAGCATGCCATAACTATTGTCATGAAATATTGCTCCCTAGAAGAGGATGTTCAAGCCTCTTCCATATTTTGGTAAAATGGGAGTACTTATAGGTATGTGGGTGTACCTATAGGTAGTAGACCTCTAAGTTTAAGGGCTAGCTCCTTGAATATACTTTGGAATGCTTATCACCTAAATAACTAGTTGCTTATGGGGAAAAGTGTTAAAATTTACATGAATTAAAACTAATATAAGGAGGTGATACACCAAGTTTATTTTCACATGACCATCATACATCTTTCACTAATAAATAAGGCATACAAACTAGTTTCTAAGTCCTACAAGGTTATAACATCAATGTTTCAATATGGAAGTGATATGCATGAAAAAACATATGGTAAATGAACCTGAGGATAGATTTCACACTCCAAGAATAGTTGTACACTTGAAAGGATCCTAAAACATTTGAATACACTCTATATAGCTTTTTAGAATATGAACTCTTATATAGACATAAAAGGATAAGGTAATCAAGGATAAAATATTATCACTAACTCCACCATACATCACTTTGCATATTTAAAAAAATGGTCATGAACTCCAAACCATACTTGAATTAATTGTTCAAAGGATACAATGTCATCCTAGTAGGGCTTCCATGGTGTGTTATTAGCTTATAATAGCCAAAATGGCTTTTACTTATAGAACTTGAGAGAGAAGTGAGAAGTACAAGAGTAATAATAACACTTGTAAAGCTAAGAGGAGGAGCTACACATGTAGGAGAATGAAGTAGGAGATATATCATGCAAGGTATCATAGGAAAAATGTCCCTCTAAGTCATAAAACTCATGAAATGTGGCATAAAATTCCTCATTGCTTGCTCAAAAAATTGCCTTCATCATTTGGCCCTTTTGGAATGTCCCATAACTAACTTGGGATAGATGTGATGATTTTACTGAAGGGGAGAGGCTGTAGACATGCGTTTTAGTGAATTTTAGCTTATATTTAAAAAAGGAAAGAAGAAACTAAATATGGGTATGGTTGAAAAACCTATTTGATTGTGCACACATTAAATCAGATGATTGTGGAGAGCTCCTCTTTGGCTTGGGAGGATGACCTACAAATAAGATAACACTAAAGTAAATGGTTGGTTAGATAGATAGCTAAGTGGATTAACTAGCATTAGCTAGATCCCAAAAACAAGAGCTTCCTCAAGGTCTATTAATCCACATGTTTTAAACAATTGAGTTTATAAATAGAATAGAAAGTACTTGCTTCAATAATCAAAAGGTATTAAAATTGAACACAAGAAATACTTGCTAAACAAATAGACTAGAAATGACTAATATATCAATAAGTAAGTCAACACTAGTGCTAAATGGGTCAAGTGTGTTTCAAAAAATCAAGAAAGGGTCTATGAACAGGCAGGGACATAGAGAATTAGATTTAGTTGAGGGTGGGTAGGTGGAAATAACTTGCTAATTTTTTTTGCTATAGTGACCATTGATGGTTGAGGTGACCATCAATGGCTAAGGTGACCATTAGTGGTTAGATAGACCATTGACAATTGAATCAAGCATTAATGGTTACTATGTGTAGGTCTAGATTAGTAAATAACTAGCTAACAAGATCCCAAAGTTGGATTTTGAGAGATGGATTGGTACTAAGTTAGTTATGAAAGGCAAATAAAGTAGATGAATATTAAACAATAAGTACTTATCTTAAATAAGGATTATTGGGTGATTGATTGAGGTGGTTGACTTGTTGGTGGATTTTGGTGTGATTTTGATAAAGTAACAGTACTTGATGCTTTGGTAGAGTGGTGGTGGAAATTGGCTCTCTAACATGATGGCTAGATCTTTGATGACAATTGACCTATAAAAAATTGAACTCTAGATGCATAAGCTCTTGATAATAATTGTAGATGAATTTCACCTCCTTGCTCTTCTCTCCTTATAGGCACAATCAAGAGAGGTACAATAAGATGTTAACTAGGTCTTTTAATTTTAACTCACACATGCAATGGCTCACACATGGATTTAGATGATTTATTTTTATAAAATCAAGGTAGATGGTTTGCATGTTGGATTTTGGGATGGTAAACCTTGACTCTTGATGGTCAAGGGTCAAGGAAAAGAGTGGATAAAGGGGTAGGTTAAGTCAGTTGGTCAAACTGACTACAGTTAGGCTTGGTTTATAATTAAAAGGTCAAATTGGTCCTAAGGGGGTATTGATGAACAGACATCTATCCAACAGGCTAAACTAGATGTTTTGAACAAACATTTAGTGATGGACAAAAATCTCTTATAAACATGGATAAAACATATGTCTTGACAAAAGAAAAGAAAGAGGAGTTCAAGAAAGGAATATTCTGATGACCAATTGGAGGATGACCATTGCTCTGATACTTTTTTTTCAAATGGTGTACAAACTGAAACTGCAAAATAGGGCTAGCCTCTATGTCTTGACAAAATATTTTTTTAACATAAAATATTACTTGGATTCTTTTCATCTCTGGACAGTATCTTGCATGCTGAATCCTGAATGGTAGTGTGAAGTTTTTATTGTATTTTAGCTGGGCGACTCTCCTAAGTTAGAACCAGTGCCAGACTCCACTACAACCTAAAATTTAAAATGACCCAGTAATGATATGGAACCAGTGCCAGACTCCACTACAACCCACACTTTAAAATGACCCAGCAGTGATATGGAACCAATGCCAAACTCCACTATAACTTGCACTTTAAAATGACCCAATAGTGATATGCAACCCAACAGGAAACTGACCCGAACATTGGAATGACCCAGCAGTGAAGTCTCACGGGTTCATTGCAGACCAAACAACAGCCAACAACAATAGGTTCATTCAAATCTTGGTGTATCAACAACCAACAATAACAATCCTTTCAATGTTCGGTCTCAGAAAACAATTCTACTCAAAGGAACACACATTTTATTAATAGAATAAGAAGATATACATGTGTTTGTTTGCAAATTACAGGTACCTCTTCTACTGCGCCCTTCATTGAATTTCCAACATACATATCCCCTATTTTACATGAAAATCCCATTACAACAACCATATTTCTCAATTTAGATACTGAATCCTATCCTAGGCGTCACACAACAACCTCCCAAAATGAATAAAATAGTTCTTGTATCATAAGAAAACTCAAACCACTGAATAATTCACCCAACAGACTCGATTTCATACATAAAGGGTACTTAGCCAAATTTAAAATTTTTAAAACTAAACAAATGGATGGAAATAAACATGATAAATTCATTCCATAATGATGATCCTGCATCATTCTTCCAAGGAACAAAAGAAGTATTCTTCACTTGTTTTTCTGCATCAATTCTTCTATGCTTATGCCCAACTTAAGGATGTCATTTACAGTCAACCATGTTGCATCTTCAGCTTTTAGATTCTTCCACTTAGTTAGATACTGGAAATATTCTTTGTCCCTTGTCTTTTTAACCACTTTCTTGTCTAAAATACTCTCAATCTCCTTTGGCACTTCCTTTGGTAGTTGCTGCTCCCATTGGATAACTTCATCTGCCCCTGTTTCAATCTCTATAGCTGGTTGTCCTTCATCTTTGTATGGATATAGATTTGCAACATTAAAGATTGGAGAGATTCCAATTCCTTTTGGCAATTCTATTTCATATGCATTATTTGAAAACTTCCTTATTACCTTGCATGGTCCTATTTTCTTTACCTTTAGCTTGTTGTATTCCCTTTTTTGGAACCTCTCTTTTCTGAGGTGAGCAAGAAAAAAGTCTCCAATACTGAAACTAACCTCTCTTTTCTTTTGATCTGCCCTTAGCTTGTACTTTATGGTGTTTTCTTCAAGTTTCTTCTTTACCTATTCATGCAAATTTTGCATGGCATTGGCGAATTCTTCTGCATCAGCACTCCTTGTCTCCATGCTACTTAGATTTCTTAACTCATACACACCTCTTAGATGCATTCCATACATGATTTGAAATGGATTCAATCCTATACTTCTGTTAGGAGAATCATTATAGGCAAATTTAGCTTCTGCAAGTGCAAGATCCCATTATTTTGGATGCATACTTACCAAGCTTCTCAAGATGTTGCCCAAGCTCCTATTGACAACCTCTATTTGGCCATCAACTTGGGGATGATAGGCTGAAATAAAACTCAATTGTGTTCCCAATTTATTCCGTAAGGTTCTCCAAAAGTGTCCAACAAATTTGGTATCCATGTCAGAAATAATGCTTCTAGGCAATCCATGCAATCTAACAATATCTTGAAAGATAGATTAGCTATGTGAGTAACATCACTTATTTTTGAACACAGAATAAAATGAGCCATATTTGAGAACCTATCTACCACTACAAATATGGAATCATGGCCTTTTTGATTTCTTGGCAAACCAAGTACAAAATCCATGCTTATTGAATCCCAAGGCCTATTTGGAATGGGTAGTGGCTGGTACAAACCTGCATTTTGACTACTTCCCTTGGCATATTGGCATGTTTTACACCTTTCAACAAATTTCTTGACATCAGTACCCATACTTGGCCAATAGTAATGAGCACTCGATTGTGCTAATGTCTTATTCTGCCCAAAATGTCCTGATAAGCTGCCACTATGCTTTTCCTTCAACAAATTCTCTCTCATGGAACTCTTGGGAATGCAAAGCTGGCTACCTTTGAATAGCAGACCCTCTTGAACCATGAAATATATCCAAGGACTTCTATCAACCCCCACTAGATTCATGCAAGCTTCATATGGTTCCTTGAAGTCTGGATCTTCCTTATATAGCTCCTTTTCAAATCCCAAAATACTTACTTGAGATTCCTGCATGATCAGATTCCTCCTGCTTAGAGCATCTGCAACCTTGCTAGATTGTCCTTTCTTGTGCTTAATAGTGAATGTGAAGCTTTGTAAAAATTCAACCCATTTAACATGCTTTTGACTCAACTTATTATGATTGCTAATGAACTATAAAGCATAATTGTCAGTGAACAAAACAAATTCTTTAGGCAAAAGATAGTGCCTCTATTTCTTCAAAGCCTATACAAGTACATAGAATTCATGTTCATAGGCTGAATACTTCTTCTTATCATCACTCAACTTCTCACTAAAGTATGCTATAGGCTTCCCATCTTGGCTTAAAATAGTGCCTATTACAGTTCCACTAGCATCATATTCTACTTGAAAAAGCTTATTAAAATTAGGCAAGGTTAAGATTGGTTCTTCAGTTACCTTCTTTTTCAATAATTTGAAACTCTTATCAGCAGCTTCAATCCAACAAAAACTTATTTTATCACCTTTGATTGTATCTATCATTGGAGCAACAATTCCACTAAAATTTCTTATGCATTTCCTATAGAAGCTAGCCAAACCGTGAAAGCTTCTTACCTCATATGTGCTCCTAGGTGTAGGCCACTCAAGTATAGCCTTAATATTCTCCTTATCCATCTTCAATCCTTCTTTTGAAATCACAAACCCCAAATATATCAATTCTATTTTTAGGAAACTGCACTTTTTAACATTGATTAATAACTTCTCCTCATTTAGCTTACTCAATACCATCCTCAAATGTTTCAAATGATCTTCCTTAATTTGACTAAACACCAAAATATCATCCAAATATACTATCACAAACTTACCAGTGAACTCCTTCAGCACTTCATTCATCAACCTCATGAAGGTGCTTGGTGCATTGGTTAGTCCAAATGGCATAACTAACCACTCATAGAGTCCATCATTGGTCTTGAAGGCTATTTTCCATTTATCCCCTTCTCTTATCCTAATCTGATGGTAACCAATTTTCAAGTCTATCTTAGAGAAATATGTAGCTCCACTTAAACAATCAAGTAAATCATCAATTTTAGGCAATGGAAATCTATACCTGATAGTAATCTTGTTGATTGCTTTGGAGTCTGTACACATTCTCCAACTCCCATCCTTCTTAGGACTCAACACTATGGGGACAGCACAAGGACTTAAAATCTCTCTCACCAATCCTTTGTCTAACAATTCTTGAACTTGGTGCTTGATCTCTTCATTTTCCTTTGGTGTCAACTTGTAATCAGGCTTGTTTGGAAGATTTGCTCCTGGAATCAAGTCTATGTGATGGCTAATGCTTCTCAATGGTGGTAACTCATTTGGTAAATCATCTACCACAATTTCAATGTACTCATTTAACATATCTTGAATCTCTAATGGCAAATCAATCAACTTAGTACTAGTGACTACACTCCTTGGCTTACCAATCACATCAAAGTTTATCTTTTCTTTATTCATTTGATGTAGAAACTCTTTACCACTCACTATCAATACTTAAGAATTATATCCTATAATAGCAGCAGCCTCTTCTTTCAATGGTGTGAGTGTATGCTTGATTCCATCCTTTTCAAACATGTATGTATTCTACCTTCCATCATGCATGGCCTTCCTGTCAAACTGCCAAGGCCTTCCAAGCAAGATATGACATACATCCATGGGCATGATATCACATAAAATCTGATCCTTATATGTTCCTATCTGAATATCTACTTTACATTGTTCACTTACCAGGAGTTTGTGTCTTTTTTGTAGCCAAGAGACTTGATAAGGTGTAGGATGTACCTCCTTCAAGCCTAGTTTCTCCACCATCTCAGTTGACACAAGATTGTCAGTACTCCCGCTATCTATGATGACCTTGCAGCATTTCCCCTCACTTTTACATGTGGTTCTAAATAATTTTTTCCTTTGAGGTGGTTCTACAACTTCTTTATTTGGCTTTAACAAGATTCTTTTCATTAAAAGAGACTCACCTTCTTCTAGGGTATCTTCATAAGCTGCTGTAATTTCTTCATTTTTTTCTTCACCTTGGGTCACATGTACACCCCTCTCATGGCTAGTAGAAACGTTCTCTGGACATTCATATGCCCTGTGTCCTGCATACTTGCTGCACCTAAAGCATTTGCCAATGAATCTTCCTCTTCCTCTTTGATATCCTTGGTATGGCCTTCTTCCTCTTGGTGTATAGCTACCTCTTTAAATTTGTGAGCTTCTGGCCTCTTCTTGAGATGTTTGTAGTTGTCTTCTACCTCCTTGAAATCCTCTACCTCTGATGGATCTGCCCCTTCCTCTTGAGAAGGATGTTTGTTTTCTTGCAATCTTCTCCTAAGCTTTCAAGGCAAATTGATATGCCTCTTCAACTGTCTTAGGAATGAGAAGACTAATCTCATCTTGAATGGAAAATTTCAAACCATTAGTGTATCTAGCTACCTTCTCTGTGTCATCCTCAATATGACCTAATCTTATGGTTAACCTATAAAACTCTTCAGTGTATTCTTTTACATACATCTCTTTTTGCTTCAAATTTTGTAATTGCTTAAAAAGATTGGCTTGATAATCTTTAGGCATAAACTTACCTTTCATTTTTGCTACCATTCTGTCCCAGCTTCTGATCTTTGGCTTCCCTTTCCTTCTTCTTTCTTCTTGCACTCCATCCCACCATAGGGATGCATGGCTCTTTAGCCTTGTCATGGCATACTTGAATTTCTTATCATCTTCTTCAACTCCTTCATACTCAAAGTAGTTGTATAATGCACTAATCCAATCAATTAATTCTTCCACATTCAAATTACCTTCATACATTGGAACCTCCATTTTTGGCTTTGTGTTCACCTTCATAATGGCTCTAATCAACCTATCTTCAGCTATTTCTTCTTCCACCACCAATTCATCTTCTGGTGGCTCCTCTTCTCTATCACTGACTTCACCCATGTCAGTGCCTCTTCTTTGAGCCATCTCTAGGTCTTGTAGTCTAGCTGTCAGGTTCCTAATCTCTTCTACCAGTTCAACTTGTCCTCTAGGTCTCCTTCCTCTAGCTCTACCTCTATTCCTAATTCTCATGGCCATCTTGCTTCTTCTTTACAAATCACATTCTTCTTCTCTTAGATCTTTAGATTATGCACAATCCCTTGAGCTCTGATACCAAATGATGAACAGACATCTATCCAACAGGCTAAACTAGATGTTTTGAACAAACATTTAGTGATTGACATAAATCTCTTGTAAACAGGGATAAAACATATGTCTTGATAAAAGAAAAGCAAGAGGAGTTCAAGAAAGGAATATTTTGATGACCAGCTGGAGGATGACCATTGCTCTGATACTTTTTTTTTTCAAATGGTGTACAAACTCAAATTGCAAAATAGGGCTAGCCTATATGTCTTGACAAAAGATTTTTTTAGCATAAAATATTACCTAGATTCTTTTCATCTCTGGACAATATCCTACATGCTGAATCTTTTATGGTAGTGTGAAGTTTCTATTGTGTTTTAGCTGGGAGACTCTCCTAATTCAGAACCAACACCAGACTCCACTACAACTCAAACTTTAAAATGACCCAACAGTGATATGGAACCAGTGCCAGACTCCACTACAACCCGCGCTTTAAAATGAACTAGCAGTGATATGGAACCAGTGCTAGACTCCACTACAACTTGCACTTTAAAATGACCTAGCAGTGATATGCGACCCAATAGGAAACTGACCCAAACATTAGAATGACCCAACAACGAAGTCTCATGGGTTCATTACAGACCAAACAATAGCCAATAGTAACAGGTTCATTCAAATCTTAGCGTATCAACAACCAATAGGAACAGTCCTTTCAATGTTCGGTCTCAGAAAATAATTCTACTCAAAGGAACACATATTTTATTAATAGAACAAGAAGATATGCATGTGTTTGTTTGCGAATTGTAGGTACCTCTTCCACTGCGCCCTTCATTAAATTGCCAATGTACATATCCCCTGTTTTACATGAAAATCCCCTTACAATAACCATATTTCTCAAATTAGATACTGAATCCTATCCTAGGCATCACACAACAACCTCCCAAAATGAATAAAATAGTTCTTCTATCATAAGAAAACTCAAACCACTGAATAATTTGCCCAATAGACTCGATTTCATACCTAAAGGGTACTTAGCCAAATTTAAATTTTTTAAAACTAAACAAATGGAGGGAAATCAACATGATAAATTCATTCCATAATGATGCTCCTACATCAGGTATTATGGTGGTCTATGGGTATTTTTACATTTGAAATCATGGTTTGTGGAGTTACAATGTCTACATTTTCCCTTTTTTGTTATGTAGCTTTGAATCAACAAGCTATAGAACAAAAATGGATTACTAGTTGAAGATTAGGTTGCCTTGAGTATGGGAGGAGGTGTTCCCCCTTAAATTGGGAGTTGATGAGGGAAAAAATAACTAGGTATGGGTTTGATAAGGTGGGTGAAGGTGATGATGAAGGTGAACATTGTGAAATTGGGTGATAGGTTGGGCACTAAAGCACAAATAAGTGCACATAGTGTGATAAAAAGTATGATAGCTAAGATTGTGCATAGACTATGTTGCCATGGTTGGTAAAAATAAAGGGTAGGTGATAGAATTATAAGTGACAAGTGGACCATATGACTGCATTTAGGTGTGGCATCTAGGTACACTCATAAACACAAGTCTCTTAGGTGATGTATATATTTTTGTGGCTATCCAAGGTAAGAAGTGATCTTGAGGAAAAAATAAATGGGTCAAGTGTCATGGGTATCTGAGGTAGGAAGTGTTCCCATGAAGACACAAGTGGGTATGATATGCACTAGGTGGCATAAGTTCAAAAATTAGTCAACATGGTAATGTTGTCACTATGGTCAAAGGACTAGTCAAAATATTTTGTAAAATATGTGCTAGGTTGGGGCAAAGTGGGCCAATGGTGAGATGACAAGTTGGTCAAGTTGGGTGAAGAAGGTAGTCTCCATGGGTGGGTTAGTTTGATTTGGTTTTGCATAGATAAGTTTGCTTTAAGGTAAGGTTGAAAATGGGAGTAACCTAATCATCAATGGTTAGGGTCCCCAAGGGAAACCATTGGTGGTCACTCTGACCGTCGATGGTCAGGGTGTAAACCTAAAAAAGTTTAGGGGTCAAAAGTGAATTTGAATGTCATTTTTCTCATTTTCACTATTGAATATGGAGCTCTGGAATTTTCCATGTTCAAGAAAATACATTGATGATGAGGACTATGGATGATTTGACTGCTAGTTGAGGTGGAGAGTGGTTCAAGTAGACCAATGAGGATGTAGAGTGGGTAGATGAGGATGGGTAGGTCTACAGATTACTCCTTGATGGTGGTCATGAAATAAGGTAAGTAGAGCCATTAAATAGAGATATCATCTTGAATTTATAAGTGCATTGGGTCGAAAGGGTGGTTAGTTGATTATTTAGGTTTGAATGGGTATGCCTTAGTTAGGGTTTGGGGGTTTTGGGTGAATTTGGTGGGTTGAGGTGGAAATTGGGAGGGTAGGGAGGTGGGGGTTGGGGTAGAGATCAATATGAGGGTAGTGAATTGATATATTTGGCATGTTAGGGTGAGTATTAGGGTAGGGTAGAGGTCAAGGGTTTCTTATTGATGGTCACACATAGTGACCATTGGTAATCACCCTGACTATCGATGGTTAAAGACCATAAAAAAAGTGCCACCTAACTATCAATGGTCATAATAACCATTGATGGTTGATCAAAGGTTTGCCAAAAAATGATAAACATAGGTATGATTTTTATAGTTGTTAATGGATGTTTTCTAAATTTTAGTAGTTAGGGCAAGGGTAGAGCAAGTTAAATAAGGTAATTTCATAGTCAATCATAGTATAGGGAACTAAGTTATGTGTTAATAAATTTTTGTAGCCTTGTGAGTAGATATAAATGTGCAATTAAGTGTCATGTATCTTTATAGAGATCCATTAGGGGATGACCCCAACTGACTAGGCCCATATTAAGGAGGTTGGGCTAGAAGTGATGAGGTATTATTATCATGTGCCTTAAGATGCATCCATGATCATAGCTCTCATTAAGAGATGGGATCTAGCTATGAACACTTTATTACTACTGATAGGTGAGATGATGATCTTACTAGAGGATGTGCATAGGATCACACGACTACCTCTTTAGGCTGATATGATCTACCATATAAAGTGGGAGGAGTGTGAAGATCACCTTGAGCTATTATATAATGATGACCATGATTGGGTTAGATGGGACACTAGTGGCTTTAGCTTCAACATGTTATATGAGAGGGTACCAAGTGAGTAGAGATTGATGACTATGCTAATGATGGCCATTTCATGCTTTACTCTTCCTAACTCGAGCAATGAGATATTCACATACTTGTTACTAGGTGTACTAGTTGAGTTGATAATAGGGTGGACTATATTTAGCTAGGTACGTATTCTCTTGGTGTAGATATATAGGAAGCTATAGGGGTTCAAGGTCCATAAGAGTTATGATATCAGTGTCAGTCTTATTCCACACTACTAGGCCTATGAGCACATCCAGGTGCTAAGGTTGATGGGATTACCATGGATGGGATATAGAATGATTGATTTATCAATTATATTCATGTAATAAAAAGGTGACTTCACTACATCAAGTGTAGGGAGAGGTGCCCATGATGTATATTGGTTCAAGGGTGCACTAGGTGCACTGGTGATCAATGACATTGTCTAGAGACCCTATGTCTAGTTTTTAGTATGGTCTAGCTACAAGAGACAATACCTATCTATCCAAAGTTATAGATGGATATTCAATAGGTGGGATGGGGAGGTAGATCTTATCCCCTTTGATAGGGTGTGTAGTCAATTTGGCCTAGTTTAGGTTATTTTAGGTGCATTCCCTAGATATAGGCATAAGGATTCAAAGATTCTATTACCTAATCCACATCAAGTATCAACTTTGCTAGATTATGAGGAGTTTTTAGCTAGGCCACAGATAGATGACATCATATTTGTAGATGGGTACATGGCATGGTACTAGGATTTATATATGACTATATATTTTGGTGATGGTAATGGTGGTAGGAGGCCAATAACTATGGACCTAGTTGGGAGAGGGGGCTAAAGGGCACAATTATAGGGTGCTAGCCTTGATGGACATGTAGGAATAGTGATAGATGCTACATAAGCATAGGTCATAGCATTATATGGGTAGGGGCTACATTACAGGGTCAACTAGCCACTATGATAGGTGAGAGGGACCCAACTAGTGCTACACTAGTCTAGGTCACCCAAGAGTGGGATGATCTGAGATAGGCCAGAGGAGAAGCAACAACACTAATAGGTCTAATAATGACCATTGATATGTAGAGGTACATAGCCACTATATAGGAGTTGTGGTACCATGAGGCAATAGTCTTCATTCACTACCTAGTAGAGCCCTGATAAGGCAAGTATAAAGCTAGTTTGGAAGGTAGTGCTAGCATGGTGATACTAGATCAATGGGATACATCTATAGCTATATAGATAGGTACATCTAGGGGATAATAAGGTATCATAGGGAGTAGGCACTAGGATCTAGTGATGATTTAGGAGACAGTGGTACCCCAGGGGCATGACATAGTTCAAATATATTTATATATTATTGTATATCATTTTGATTTTGGCCTATGAGCTGATATGGTGAGATGTAAATTTTGAGAGGGAGAGACATGTATATCTATTTGTACACATTATGATGGCATTTGAATCATGAGTTATATATGTGATATTTTTTTATTGCTCATGTTCATGGTCTACAATTTACTTTGATGTTAATGTTTATGATGTGATGTTTATATTGATTATGGATTATGCTTATGTTATGGATGTTAGAAACTGATGTAGACTCACCTAGCTAGGCATGAGATGAATTTTATTTATGGGTATGATTTATGCCATGCTTGGTTATGACATGCTAAATTTTAATGAGTACATGCTTCATTATTAATATTTAGACATGTGATGAGATGGTTGATTATTTTATTGCTCATAGATGATATGATGTTATTATTTTTGTTATGGTTATGGTTATGATTATGGTTATGTGTTTGCTTATGAAACACATGCATATGCTTGTTGTAAATATATTTAAAGATAAAACATATGAGGTAAGTTAATTAACAACACTTGATGGGAGAACAAAGAATAAAATCAAAAGACAAACATTGTAATGAAAATATCAACTAGTCATGAGAGGGTAAGAAGAGATCAGGATGCTTCTTATTTGATAAGGACTAAAACAAAACTAAAGTCGGATTGGCTTAATGAACATAATCTATTTGAATGCTTCACATTAATGTTCATTAGTTGGTTAAAAAGGTGTCTTGACCACATAATGTCAAGTGAGCTCAAAATCCCTTGTTTATAGTGTATAAAAGGGAGATGGATGAAAATGGAACCTTCTTGTGAGACTAGCATTCCTATTCTGTAGGTGTCCAAAGAGTTAGTATAAATAATTCTATGTCATACAGAGCATATATTGATAAATGTAGGAAGTATACCTATGAAAGCTGATTTCATCTTTCAATATTTAGTTTGATTTATGAGAGCTGATTGTAGCTTTCAAAATTATATTGATTTTATTATTGCTTGATAAGTTTTTTTTTTGTTTTTTGCTTTTGTTGTTTCCAAAAAATTAATTATTTTGACAAATGCTTTACTTAGCAATCCTTTGAGGGAGTGGTCTAAGTTTGTATGGTTTTTTCAATAATTTTGATAGTTGTCATTTAAGGGAGTAGTGCACCTTACATTGAAAAATTTCAAATATGTTTTCAATAGTTATCCTTCAAGGGAGTAGTTTGTGAATGCTAGGAATGACCCATGATGGCCATTGGTTTAGATTTTTTCTTTTTATTACTTTGTTTGATTTTTCTTAACATAGAGTTGCTTATGATAGCTTAAGGGTTCACCTTTATGAAGGCAAAACTAAAATCACACAAAGGTTGTTTAGGTGGAAAAAGGTATAGGTGACAATGATCATGGGAATCCATTCCATAAAAATGGGATGAAAGTACCATGAGAATCATGCCATAGATAGAGTCTTGGTACCCATTATTCAAGATAAGTCTATGATTGTGATGGGGGTAATCACATGATTTAGTTGTAATCAATTGCCCATAAAATAGGGAGATGAAATGTGGTTTAAAAGCAAAGGATAAACTTAAGTTAAAATAAAAGGTGAATGTGATCCTTCTTAAAAAAATAATGAATGTAGATGTGAAGAATTGAGGGGATTAGGTTTTGGGTTTCCATCAAGAGAGGATAATCAATAAGCTCTTGATCCATAATTTTGGGTTATGATATAGGGTCCAAGGCAATTGAAAGCAAAATTGTTCTGCTTGCTTTTCTTCATATTGGTGTCATGTTGATTTTACTTTAGGATGAGGTCTCCAATGTTGAATTCTCATACTCTAAGGTGTTTGTTATAGGCATGTTTGAAATTATCTTGATAGACATGAACATGGGTGAGGGTGGCTAAATAATGTTCCTTAAGTAGCTCAAGTTGGGCTAAATGATGCTAATGATAATCATCCTAAAAAATGAGATCTTGTAAAGATATGTGAAGAGAAGGTATTTGGACTTTGAGAGGCAAGACAACCTCTACTCCAAACATAAAAGAGAAAGGGGTAGCACTCATAGGGGTTATAATGATAGTAAAATATGCCCATAAGGTGAAGGGGATGTGTGAATGCCAATCTTGATTGGATGCATTGACCATTTTAGTCAACATATTATTAAAATTTTTGTTAGAGGCCTCAGCCTGTCCATTAACTTGAGGGAGATAGGGCAAGGAGAAGCTTAAATTAATGTTTAATGCATCATAAATACCCTATAATTGATTATTTTTAAAATATTTTCCATTTTTGGTGATAATCTTGTGAGGAACACTGAAGTGGCAGATGATGTTGTGGTTGATAATATTTTTTTCTTTGGTCAAGATTAGAGGAATAGATTCCACCTATTTGGTGAAATATTCGATCATAGTGATGATAAAATGGTGTCACTACAAGGAATGGGGGTTAATTTTACCACTAAGGTCTAGACCCCATTGTGAGAAGGGCAAAAAATTGGTGGAAATGTGAAAACTATGGCTAAGTGCATGATGTAAATTGGTGTGTTGTTGACACTTAACACACCTTTTCATATAATCACAATAGTATTGGATAAGGGTATGAAACTAATATTCAAGGTGAAGGATACATTTAGGTACAATGAGGCCACTAAAGTGTCTCCCATAGATTCCATCATGAATTTCTTGGATAGCATTAGAGGCTTCATGACTATGTAGGCAGTGGAAGAGGAGGTCATCAAAGTCATTCTTATAAATAATTCCCCACATAATGGTATAACATGAGGTACTCTAGATAAATGCTATTTGAGCATTCCTATAAAATCCCAGAAGGAATGATGGCAAGGTTGAGATAGTCAAAGGTCTATTGATATCAAAGGTTGGGTTGGGTCTTTTCTACATTGAAAATGGTGGGAGAGTTTGGTTTGACATAAAAAGGTTGGGTAAGTCTATGAGTAACAATAGATAGCTTAGATTCAAAAGGTGTAGATGGGATATAAGAGGTGAGGGAAACCATGGTATCAATAAACTTATTGGTAGATCATGGTGTTGACTGGATGTGATATTATTCCAATGATGATTAGACTTTGTCAACTAGTTGTTTATACTATTGAAAAACATAATTCTTACACTGGTAAGATACAATTATTTGATTAACCACAAGTTGGGAGTCACCAAAGATGTTGATGGTTTTGAATCCCAGGGCTAACATAGTTTGAAGGCCTATGACTAGGGCTTTGTACTCAACCATATTGTTGGTACATTCAAAATCAAGCTTGAAAGATAAAGGAAGAGGTTCACCATAAAAGGCAATAAGGATGATACCAACTCCCCCACCACATTGACATTTTTATCTATCAAATAACATGGTGAATTGATAGGTGAAGTATGCCTAAGAGAGGGTCATGATGGACTCATTGGGGAACTCAAGAGGAGGAGGTTGGTTGTCTGCTATTGGTGCTTTAGCCAATTGGTTGGTGATGACTTGCCTTTTAATTAACTTTTGATAAAGGAACTCAAGGTCAAAATTTGCTAAAATCATGGGCCATTTAACCATACATTGGATTTGGTATGGCTTGGAGTGCATGTACTTGAGTGGGTTGGTATTGGTTATGACATAGGTCTTGTGGTTAAGAAGGTAGTGGCAAAGTTTGGTGGCCATGAAGATTAAAGCTAAGTAAAGTTTCTTGGTATGGATGTACTAAGTCTCATACTCTACAAGCATATGGATGATGTAGTATATAACCTTATCTTTGTGTTGTTCATCCTGCTGAGTGAACATTGCCCCTAGGGAGTGGTCAGTGGTGGAGATATATAGGTAGAAGGGTTGGTCATCCTTGGGAGGGGTGAGGACAAGTGGAGACAAAAGGTACTTTTTAAGTGAATCAAAAGCCTTTTGATAATATCTATTCCAGTTAAAAGAGACATCCTTATTTAGAAGGTGGTAGAAGGGTTGGCATCAATCCAAAAGCTAGGAGATAAAATAATGAATGGATTGGAGTTTCATCTACAAACTATAGAGGTGATTGATGTTGATTAGAGGAAGCATATCAAGGATGGCTTTGATCTTGGCTGAATCAACCTTGATACTATGAAGGGAGATAATAAACCCAAGAAGCTTTCCTAATAGAACCCTAAAATACATTTCTTTTAGTTTAGGTAGACATGATAATCAATAAGTCACTTAAACATGATCTTAAGAATGGCTAAATGATCCTTTTGGAGTTTGGAAATTCTGATAAGGTCATCCACATAGTCCTCTATGATCTTGTGGATAAGGTCATGGAAGATATAAGTCATGGCACATTGGTAGGTTGCACCAATGTTATTTAATTTGAAAGGCATGGATTTATAGAAGAAAGTTCCCCATGGGGTGGTAAAGGCAGGGTTGATTCCAGACATATCACTATAAGATGAAGTAAATGTTATGTAATGATCTTGAAGGAAAGAGGGGAAGTCTTAAAGTTCCTTAACATTTAGTGATTGGACAATTTTGACGATACAAGGGATGTCTAGAGTGGCCAAGTTGATATCTATGGTGGATTCATTCAACATGGTTGAGGTCTCAAGAGGAAAGGATTTGTGGATGGAATAATTTGGGGCACCAAGGTAGGTGAGATTGGAATCATCATCATAGTACTGAATAGTGTTAATGGTAGGAGAGTCATATCCTACCATCTTAGGAAGGATTAAAGGGATGGTTATGGTTTCCCCCTCCTTTTGATAAGTTAGGGGTCTTAGGCTAATAATGTTAATGAAAAAAGAAAAGAAAAAGTTAGGTGGGATGATGTCATCATTCTCACATGCAGGTAGAGGAGAGGGTGGTGAGGAAGGGGTGTCTTCCTCAATAACAGTGATGGTAGGTGGTTTGGTTTACTTCTTGGTGGGTAAAATGAAATTGAGGCCATATTTATCATGAGGCTTTCTAGTCTCAATATAAATACACTCATGTGGGCTATGCTCATATCACCTAAGACCAAATCCTTTCCAAGCACACCTATGTAGGTATGTTTTGGCAAAACTTAGCTTGACTAAATAGGAGAAGCTAAAAGTGAATGGTCAAGGTGAAGAGGAGGTGGTAGAAACACTAAATGGTTTTTAAAGTCCCCCATAGATGAAATGGGTTTGATAGTGTGAATGTCCAAAGGGAATAATGGCTCTGACTTTGGGATCATATCCAAGTTGGTGGTCAAGTTTCCCATACTCTTTGGTAGTAGGGAAAGAATCAAGGGTGAAGAGGTAATATTACCCTATTAAAATATTTTAGAATGTGGATTCCAAGTGTCTAAGGTGGTGATATGATCGAAGGGGATGGATGAGCTAGTTGATGCCTCATTGGTAGAAGAAGTTAGGACTTCCTCTTTCATGGTGGGGGTCTTGTCATTTGCTAATGAGGGTGTGATAGATAGAGGTAGGAGGACATATTTAGGTCAGTAGGTCATGTTACATGTTGAGAAGGGACTTGGGTTAGCTTGGATGGTGATGACCTAACCTTCGTGCTTGAATTTGATGCAATGACGAAGGGTAGAGGGGATGCAATACATGGAGAAAATCCAAGGTCAGCCTAGCAAAACATTATATTAAAATTCACCTTCCACTATGTAAAAGAGTTCAGGGAGTGTGTGGAGTCATACATAGATATAAAGGACAATAGTTCTTAGGGTAGTGGTCATGGTGTCATTGAAGGATTAGAGGATAAATGAGGTCTCAGACATGACATTGTCTGGTAGGTTGAGTTGGTTATAGGCTTGGGAGAATATGATATTAATACTTGTTCCCACATTAATCATGACCCATTTCATATGGGTTTGGTTGATGTAAGAAGTAATAAAGAGAGGGGGATCTAGGTCATCAATATGGAGAGAAGGTATTTTTGAATCCTTGAAGGTGACAAGGTTAGAAATTTGGAGAGTACCAACAATGGTAGCCAGAGGTTGAGGGTCTTTAGGTTGGACTTATACCGACTGTAATGCCTTTATCATTGCTTGGTAATGATGAGGTGAAGTAGTAATCAACTCATATAAGCTCATCTTCATTAGGGTCTTGTGGAGCTGTTTGAGAACCACTCTCTTAATGGATTTAGAGGGGTTGGATTAGGAGGCACCTAAGATAGATACCTTGGGTTTGAATGAAGGTGAAGATGTTTGGGTAGGGTTCAATAGGGAGGTGGAAGATAGATATATCCATGGAATGAACACTTTATCCTTCCCCTTATCCTTATGTTATTCTCTCATGACCATGTAGATGGTTTAGATAGAGGGAGGAATTGAGGTAAGAGATTTTTTTGATTCCTCATCACTCTGAGGTAAGAGTGGGGGAATAGGTAGGTTCTTACTAGTGGTTATTTGTTAAATTGATAATGGCCTCATGGAAGGTTCTTCTAATAATAGATCATCCTCATCATAGAGTTGATGGATAATGATTTGGAGAGATTTTTAGTTCTCTATGTCATGTCTTGGTGTCCTATTATAGGAACACACTTGGTGGTCATTATACTATATGGGTTTTGAGCCAAGAGGGTCAAATGACTAGATAGGGGGTAAGGTCAAGCAAGAAGCTTGTAGTAACCTTTGGAAAATATTCAAGTAGGATTAGCTAAAGTTGGAGAGGGTTTAGGGGTTTTGGTCTTGGTTGGTAAGGTGGAAGACCTTTTAGGCATAGGTTTGGTGATGCGAGGTTTGGGTAAGGTGGTGTGTTTGGTTGGTGGTTTGGGTTTTGGTAAGGTGAAGGTTGGTAGGTTGGAGGTAAGAGGTTTTAGGATAGGTATTTTCATGTTTGATGGCATGGTGAAGATAGGTGTGTCAGAAAGCAAGTGTGTTGGTGTAACCAATAGTAGCAGTTGGGTCTTAGTTGGGAAAATTGGTTTCCTAATTAGAGTGGAGGGATGAGGCCCCAAGATAGAGGTTAAGGTTGAGGGAGGTAGGAGTTTATCTCTCTAAAATTTTGTTGGCTTCACTTCCTTGGTCAATTTGGTGTTGTGGTTAGTTTTTGGGCTTGATGGGGCAAGCTCCACTTTCATAGATGGGTGATTAAGGTATTATATAGGGAAGGTGACAAGATTTTTGGTTGGTTTGGTTGGTTTTGTTAGAGAAGGTGATTTGGTTGTTTGGGGTTTAGGTTCTTTGGATGGTTGATAAATTGTTGGGTTGGTAAAGGTTTTTATTAGTTTGGTTAGTAAGATAGGGATTTGGATAAAATGAGTGGTGGGTTGGTTTTTTAAAGGTGTGGTTGGAGGTTCTTACTTAGTGATATAAGGTATCCCTAATTACTACCAAAGGGTGGATCGATCTATGTCAAGGTTAGAGATAAATTCCAATTTCTGCACTAACTTAGAGAATGGTTTATATACTAGTTTTATCCCATGGATAGTGAATTTGAAAGATAATCCCATAGGTTAGGATAGAGGGATGGTAACTTCATCCATTTCCTCAATCAAAGGATGTAAGGCTTGAATGGGTGACTCCTCTATGGGAGGTGCAAACATGGGGGCTTCCTCTTTGGGAATGATCTCCAAAGGGGGCGTAAATTGCTCAGTGGTTGAGGGAGAAGGTAAAATAGGTGCTTATTCCAGTATGTCAGTGGAAAGAGGGGTTGATGGATCCACTATCTCAACAAGTGGAGGAGGAGAAAGGGGTGTTTACTCAGTTTGAGTCTCCAAAAAAGAGGATAAAGTAACTCCACTACCTCAATAAGGGGAGATGGTGAGGAACAAATAGATTAGGTGGTAGGTTTTTTAGTAATGAGTGTGCCAAAAACCATGTTAACAATATAAGCATGATGAGAACACTCAACCTTATTTATCTCATTTTTTATAGGTGCATGATTGGGGAAAGGTTGCCTAAAGATGTTAAGGGATTGGTTTTGAGGTGCATTGGGGTTATCCAACACAAGTTCCCCTTGTCAAGGAGAGATTAGACAATGCTCCTAAAGGTATCACATATACTAATGTCATGCCCTACTAATCGGTGGAAGGCACATAGATCATCCCCATTATACCAACTAGGTGAAGGATGAGAAGAATTTAATTAACAAGGTGGTTTGATAGGAAGATGTTGTATGATGTTGGCCTTCAATAAATTCTCCAAGATTGAAGCATATGATTCCCCAAGTGGAGTAAATTTCTTCTAGGTGTTTTGGTTTTGGTTTCTCATGTTTTTATTTAAGGAACTAGAGGAATTTGGTTGGTTGATAGATGTTGGAGAAGTGGATTATAGGATAACCATATTTGTGGTTCCCTTTCTCTTGGTCTTAGCGTTGGTTTGGTTGTTCAATTTAGAGGAGGAAGCCTCATCGGTCTTGTAAGTAGAGTTCTTGTTTTTTAGCTTTAGCAATCCTTTGTTGATGGATATTTTATATAGCTTATGCACCATGGTGAAAGCTTCATCAAAAATTTTGAAGCTCTGGACACATAGTGTAGAAGAATGTGCTTGGCACATGCCTGAGCAAAAAGTTCTATCAATTTGGGTTGAGGCAAGGAGAATGAAAGATGATTTATTAGGCTCCTCTAATGAGATACAAAATCAGAAATGGATTCATCATCAAATTAATGAATAGAGTAAATGCCAGTGATAGAAATCTTCTTGGAGATATTTAAAGAAAATTTATCAAAGAAGGTTTGAGCCAGCTCGGTTAAGGAGAATAAAAAGTGTTTGGTTATGGAATTGTACCAGTCTAATGCTAGGTTGGATAGGGACATGGGGAAGGTATGAAGAAGGAGGGAATCATTGTAGGCAATCAAGTAACATGCATGTCTAAATTCCTTGAGGTGTTATTGGGAATCCTCCTTAATCCAAAACTTAGAGAACTTAGGAAGTTCCCATTAAGAAGGATATGGTCTGATAGGGATAGATGGGTGGATGGGCTCATTAGAGATTTGATCATATGATAAGATGTTTTGATCCCTAAAAATAAATGACTTTAAGGTAGTCATTTTATCCATGAACATATCCATTAGGTATACTTGGGTTTCTATACCTAAAAGGTTTTAAGGTGTATATTGTTGTGGTGGTTGGGTGGCATATTGATAGTGGGTAGGAGGTTGGGAAGCTACCACATATTAGTATGTAAAGATTGATGGTTGGGTAGAAGATATGTAAGGGTAGGTGGATGCAAGTGGTTGGGTAGTAGGTAGAGGTACATGCCCTTGTGGGTTAGGTATGTAACCTAGGTTTGGTATAATAGGCACCTATTAGTTAGAAGTGGTGGTTAGGTTGGTGATCAAAGGAAGGGTAGTGACCTTTGTGGTGATTGGTGGTAAGATAGAAGGTAAAGGTAGCATGAGACTTTGGATTTGGGGTTACCAATGGAAGGTTGAAAATGATAGTAGTAGGCACTCCCATGGTGAGGGGAGTATATGTGGCTAGAGGTTGGCTTGCTCCTAAGGTAGAGGAGTTGTTGGTAGGGATAGAAGGTATAAGTGTGTTTGTAGGTTGGGCAGATTGGTTTTCCATAGTATTATCAAAAGGACTGTTGGTGGATGAAGAGGCTTGGGTAGTCGATGGTTGGGTGGTGATCATGGAAATATAAGTATTTATCATGAAATGGGAAGGCATGCCATAAGATGGGTCCATAAGCAAAACTAGATTAGGGTTATGGTGAGGCATGGTGTTAAGGTAATGCTAAAGGGCCATGGTGTTGTTATCTAAGAAGGTGGCAAAGTCTATATCTCATTGGGGAGCTTCTTGAGAGAAAGAAGGAATTCATGAAGGGTAAGGAGAGTGTATTGGTTTAGAGATGTAGTCCATGGATGAGGTAGTAAAAGAGGTTGATTGGTTTGGTGATGGGTTCTGTTATGCTAGGTTATTTCACTACCGGTAAGTTAGAACCATCCAAGGTAAGGGAGAGAGAATGGACAAATAATATCACCACTCAAATAAAGAGAAGACAAGAAATGATCATGAAAATCAATCACACTCTAAAAGGTATGTTAAGTATTAAAGGTTATTTTTAGTCTCTCTTTTGGCTTATGCCTTAAACTTTCAAGAATTTGCGTGATGAAATTTTGGCTTGTATAATAGGTACTAGAGAGAAAATTTATGGATAGTTTCAAGTTTTTTAGGCAATAAAAAGGAATTTATATTGGGAATAAATATGTGGCTTGCTATTGGGGTTTACTGATCTAGGTAGATCCATATATGCTCTAAAAATGAAGTCATCAAATTGAAAAATAATCATTGGCATAATGTAGAGCTCATTGAGAGTTTTTTGGTGTAATTTGAATGGGTCAATTTTTAGTTCGTATGCAAAAGATATCATACATTGAAGTCTTCCGATTAAATAGGAAAAAATTATGGCACAGGGTTTCATAATGTATCACAAAGGACAAGTGGAATAGTTTAAGCACATCACGTGGATGCATGGTGTAGTGACATGTGGTGACAAGTTCATGCAAAAAAAATGGTTTTATAGTTGGTATTTGATAGGCATAAAAGGCCAATTATAGGGACCATAGCTAGTGGAGTCCACTTTTTTTTATGGAGGGGGACCCTACCATCGATAGAGATATGGAGCATCCAGTTGGATGATGACAAGTGTTAGATCGGGAGTGGTCCTCATGGTGGGTCTTCAAGGCACCAGGTGGCTTGCCACCACTATATTATTTCCATGGTTGAATTTTTAATAGTCACATAGTGGCTATAATATTATGTAATTAATTATTTACCATGTAGACCATCAAGAATGCCATGACACAAACCAACCAAAAGTTCCATGCCACATTCCAAAGCCCATGGATCATATCAAAGACCAAGACACAATGCCAAGTTTGGAACATGCCACAACAACCATCGACTATGTTTAGTGCCCTGGCAAATAAAAGGCGTACAATGAAAACAAAGGAGGAGCTTGAGTCTTTAAAAAGATGCAAACCATTCTAAACTCCCCAATGTGGGATAAAAAGATTAACATAATAAAAAAATGCCCATGACATGGGTTTCAAACCCTACCAATTCTAGTAAAAAGATAAGGCTCCCACCATTACACCTGTGAGCCTGAGAAATATATAAAGTGCTTGGGGCTCATTTTATAAGAAAGTTTTGGATGTTTAGATGTAAAAAAGACAAATATAAAGGGTGTTAATAGAGTTATGGATTATTTTTAAATTGCCTCAAACTCTATAAATTGGTTTGAGAGTATACTTCAGATAGAATATAAGCCCATGAAGTTGATTTTAAGACTTATAAGGAAATTGTAAGCATTTTTGTGATAAATTAATAGGAGAGATCCCCATTGGAACAGATCTAGAGATGTAGGTTTTAAAGCTAAACTCTGTTATCAAATCATGTTTGGTATTTCTATCATTTTGTCTTTATTTTCACTTTTGAATTTCCATCCATGTGTATATTCTAAATCCACTAATCCTTTAAATTTAATTTTATTAAATCATTATAAAAAAAGGTTTTGATCCATTACAAGTGTGTATTCCACATTTATGACACTTGATTATTATTGATTATAGATTATATTTTTAGTATCAAAGTGGAATTTGTATTTAACCACATGGATTGCTAGTATATGTTGACAAGGTTGAGATCTGGTGGGGTGAAGGAGAATTGGTAGAGTATGATTCAGAGGTTGGATGAAGATGTACTATGGAAATGGGAGATGACTTTGAGTCTAAATGAGATTTTTGATTGGCCTTCTTGGAAATGAAGGATATGATTGATGAGATTTACCATGAAAGATGAAGGAAAATGGAGCATGATGAAGGTAGTAATTTTTTTGAAAAACCTTCCTCCTCTTTGAACAATGGTAAAGATAAAAAATATGTTGAATATCTTCTTTCACTAAAGCTAGATAATAAGTTTGAATTGCTGATGTTTAATGGTGAGGTTAATGCAGAGAAGTTGGATAACTAGATAAAGTAAATTGAAGTATAGTGTAGAGTCTAAAAGATTGTAGATGATGAGGCTGAAATTCACTTGGCTACTCTTTGAATGGGAGGTATAACTCTCATCTGGTGGGAGAGTAAGTTGAAGGAATATGAGCTTAACATAGGTAACTCAATTTCTACTTGGAGTGAATTTGTTGATGAACTCAGAAAGAAATTTTATTCTTTAGGCTATCTGCAATAAGCTATGATGGTTGGTAATCTCTTAGACAAACTAAAGGCCAAAGTATTAAAGAATTATGAATATAGGAATTTGACTCAAGAGAGGATGATTAGTATGGTGTTAGTTTTAAAATGAAAACAAAGTGAAAAAAACACACAAACTAGCATAATATATCTAGGCCTAGACACTAGGGAGAGCTTAGTTAAAAAACATGAATAAAACACACAAATAGAATGGAAAATAAACCCTCTTTTACCTTCATTAGATGCTCAAAAATGCTTGTTGTAGTGGATTGCTTAGCTTGTGCTCATGAAATCCTTAGCAATGGAAGCTTGGATACCTCCATCTCTCCTTGGCACCTTTAGCTTGTGGCTTGGCTTGGCTTGGAATTAATTTGGCATGGTAACACTATTTGATTGAAGCTTTGTAATCAATTCTACATTATAACTTTGCATAATCAAGACTGAGAAATGATGTTCATAGCCTCTCTATTTATAGATTTTTGAGAATGTCTAGAATCAACCTAAACCATCCATCCTAAGATTGAGAGGTGTGGTTGAGATTAATTAAAATTTTGGAATTAATTTTACAATTATCTTCATCATGACATTGGAATAAGGGGTAATTAAGAGGAATGAATGGATTTGATGAGGCATAGGAGGTATGAATCCTGATATTTGTGGCATTTATGGCCTAGGGATATCTTCCCAAGAAATGAGGTCACCTAATGATGTAGATATTCAATATTCATTTCCAAAAATAAGTATTCAAGAAATTTCCATGGAATTCTTGATTAGGCTCTAATTTAGTTTAATTAGCTCTTAAGCATGTTTAAGAACTTTGTGCACAAATTACACAGATTGATTAGAATGCCTTGTTATTGGTCTAAAATTTGACTAAATTGGATTTAGAAGTCAATGTCAGATGCATTAGAACCATATTCCCATTTAGCACGTTACCAAAATAAAATAACAAAGTCACATGTCTTTTGTAAGAGATTTTATAGGAAAGAGCAATCTAGAGCACATAGGTGCAAAATTGGCATTTTGACTCAGAATGATTTGATCAAAATTAGCTGGCCCATAAATTACATTGACCCATTTATTGATACCTTGGCCAAAATTGGCACTTGAATATGTCAGTTTCATATCATTTAGCATGTTTTAGTGTTTTTAGGCCAAATTGTGTATTTTAGGTTGAAATTGGTCAAAAACCTAATTAGAGGTTATCAGTGGCTAGATTTAGGTGTCTATAGTTTGCCCCTATTTGGGAAGATGTTGCAAACTATAGGTAAAGCAATGTCTTCTCAAAGAATGAGAAACAACTTGTATGCCAAAAATAAGATGATGGTTGAAGAACAAAGCTCCAAATGGTTTTTGGAAGCCTATGTTAACATCCCCTTGAGGGAGTGGCCATCACATTTATTAATGGGTGGTCCCTCGAAAAGAAACAAGAAGAAAGGTGGAATTAACCTGTGGTTGAGATTAATCCAAATAAGAATATGCTCTCATGCATTGATGTAAAAAGGATGTTGATTTGCCTAAAGGTGGTTATAATAAGGAATAAAAGTCAAAATAATGATTTGCACATAGGTAATTATAATCATTAAGCACACCTGGATTGACTAAAATTGATGGTGCCCCAATTAGGGATGATTAACAAGCATAACTCAAGGATATAACCTTGAATACAAATTAAAGAGGAGTGGGTGGAAAGTGATGAAAGAGATGGATAGAAGAATGACATTGATCATTAGAAATGATTCAATTACACCTACCAATGAGCAGATGCTCATCTTTATTAGCAATAATACAATTCGAATGGATAATGGGTTAATTTGATCAAGGGTGGGATGGAAAGATTTGTCAAGGTGCCAAGGAGAAAATTCTATGGCTCCATTGATTATAGACCTTCTTGAAGTTGATGTTTGTTGTAACATGTGATGGTAGGCTTCATGATAGAACACCTTGAAGACTTGGTTGAAATATACATAAGGATTGACTCCAGATCTAAAAAACACTCAAAAATAATGTACTAATGATAAAAACCATGATCACAATGTTAATGGATGATTATGGATGGACTCAAGAATAATGTGCTTGAGGAATCACCTAATGAACACATATAGATTGAGCTGAGGCAATAGTTATGGAAACAAACAAATAGTCAAGTGAACAAAATAAAAATAAAAACAAACAAACAAACAAACAAATAAATAAAAAGTTTGAAAACAAAACAAAAATAAAGCATCCTAACAATGAAAATGGCCTAGTAAGGTGGATCGAGGATAACTAACTAGGCTTAGACAAGACAAATATTCTTGGATTTTTGAAATATTTTAATGTTTTTGGAATTTTTAGTGTATCTTAACTTGCTAGAGAATGATAAGATACCTTCTCACAAATAGTGAGAGTGTTTGGATTAGGTTGCTCACAAAATAGTGAGAGCGTATTGAAACGGGGAATGAGATGACCTCAACATGAATTGAGCATGACCCACATAGTCTTAAAATGACCTCTGGTCACAATAATTCTATCCACACAAAAGGTGAGGAAAAACCAACTAGGTCCCAACAAGTTTTCAAATCTGGAAAATGGCCAGTCAAATGAAAATAGTGATGGCAAAGTGATATGATAATGCATGATAAACAAATGTTGTCCTTAGTTTACCCATAGGCAATTATAACTAGGATATAATGGCATAATTCAATGATATTAATTTGCCCATAGGTGGTTATAATTAGTAGCAAGACTGGTGAAACATTAATTTACCCATAGGCAGTTATAATCAGGCTCACATAAACAAACTTGATATAGGATGGAAAATGAAAGATACCCTACCAGATCAACTATCACACTACTTTAGTTGACTATAATTGTAAACATGGATTGGATGGATTGTTGAAACTTGATTAGAATGCCTTCATGACAAGGTGTGGGAAGAACCAAATGAACCAAGATCAAAATAGGATTGGGTAGGATGACTAAAAATAGGATTTGGTCTAGATAGGAACAAAATGATAAGATGTATAAAATGGTAATAGGGTTTACCACTAAGTGATGGGGTGAATGGTAGGATACATGATAATGGTAAATGGATATGTAACAATGGCAATGACATGGAAATGTGAAATCATATGGTACATGTTTTTGGCTTGGGTGTGGTTTTTGATTCTATTATTCCTTCTGATGGAGAGATGTACATCTTAATCAACAAATGATACAAATATAATACTTGATCATGTTAATTTCTAGCCCACACCTCATCTAAATAGCTATTCTATCAAAAATGGCTTATAGATTTGGCTGTTGAGAATGCTTTTGTGATCTTCATTGGTCGTTGATTTTCATTCCTTCAAACATCAAGACAAGGTATCTTTGTAGCCTCTATAAAGGAAAGTGTGACCATGGATGGTAAACAAGGATAAATAATGGATGGTAGGTTTGATTGTGAAATGGAATGATGAATGATAATTTAAAGGGTAATGGTGGGAAAATAAATGAACATCAAGACTTTCAATCACACATAATGTTGCTGATGCCAAATTTAACATAACTTTAGTTGTGGTGGGGAAAATGACTTATTCTCTTAATAGGATCACCAATTTTTTATATTATTTGATATTGAGAGTAGCTACCATTTGATTAGGCTATAGATAGGAAGATATTTTAATTTGATCTTTGAATTTGTCTTCATCCAATAGTGAAATTTTTTTTACGTAGCTATTGGTGCCTTAAAGAGGTTTTCACCAATAAATTTATCTTGATTGTCCCATTGCACCTCTAAGAAGGTTTCAATAAGGAATGTTGACTTTTGACTTTGATTGTCTTCTAGAACTTCCAAAAAAGTTTTACTAGAAGATGCTAAGTTCTATCTATGATTGTTCACTAGCACCTCTGAAAAGGTTTCACTAGGAAAGTGTTCTTCTACTATATGAATGTGGTCTTGGCCTCCTTGCTCTTCTTCAACTGCTATGTTTCCATGGATGCATTTAAATAAAGTGTGATTCTATCAATCCTAATTGACACTTGTGGGAGATAGAATGTCAATGATATGTCTATTTTGGTTGATGGTAATGGCCTATGGAATGGTAATGGAATATGGAGAGCTTGCACAATCCTCATAGGAGATACTAGGATAACTTGTGTCAAAACTAAAGTGATCATCCTCAAATACCATAGAAGGATCATAAATGTATTCAAATTGACTTGTAAGGAATATGTAACCAATGTTGTAATATCCATGAACATATTCTTCTTTTGAATCTAATTCTAACTCAAGGACTTTGAATCTGATGTTGAGATTGATGTTGATTGTGATTTTGATGCTAAATCCAATGTCAGTTCAAGAATAGAACCTAACTCTAATTATGATTCTTCATCTACTGGGTACTATGTTACAATGATGTCTTATTAAATGTTTGGTTTTAGATAAGTAACAACATGTGATGGCATAATGGGCTACACAAAGACTAGTTTGTCAAAGTGAGACTCCTCTATAATGGGAAAAAGGTCAAGAGATAACTCCTCAAAGACTAGCTTGTCAATAGGAGGCTCTTGAAAAATAACCACATGGTCAAGGTAATGATTTACCCAAAGGTAGTTATAATCATTAAGAAGTGACTTGAAAAAGACTGGCTCATCAGTGTAAGACTCCTCGATAATTAGGATAGGATCAATAGGTGATTCATCATAGGCAAAATTATCACAAATGGTTGATTCAATAGAAACATCTTGGATTGGTTGGTTTTCTTGGCCTTGATTTCCAATGAGTTAGAAAATACCTATTTTGAACACAACTTGGTCTTTGAAGGATTGGATTAGTTGAGGTTTGGATGGGATTGGTAATGGATGAGGAATGACTAGTGGTTGGATAATGGTAGGTCCTTAGAGAGCATGATTACTTGCATGAGCTAAAGGACAAAGTCCCAAGATGGTAATGATAAGGAAGTGTGGAGAATTATTGCTTGCATAAGCCAAAAGACTAGGTCTTATAATGATGAAAGGGCATTATGGAGCTTGATTGTTTACACAAGCCAAAGGATGAGGTCTCAAAATGGTAAGGGTATTCCTTGGATATTATAGAGTTTTATAGCTCATATAATCCAAAGGAGGGTTAGGGGTAGTCGATGATTGGATAACAAAAGGACATTTTGGAATTTGATTTCTTGCACAAGCCAAAGCATCTAAGTCCTCCTTATAAATTATATCATCCTAGTTGTGAGTTAGATCATAAGTTGGTTCTTGACTATGTTCCATGTATTTATTATTGAAAATATGGTATGGATCCATAGCCCAAACAATATTATATATAGTTGGGTCTTTAAATTCATCCCCACAAGCCTCTTCATACCAATCCAATTCTTGATTTGTATTTTGTGGATTTTGACTATGTTCCCTGTATGGAGTATTATAGGGAGAATAATAAAACTCCTTAGAAAATATTTATCTATAAGGGTTCTTAGTGGGATTTTGTGTAGCCATTCTATCATAAGTTGGATTGTACATGACTCCACCATAAGTTTAGCTAGACATATCCATATAAATTATGAAATCTCTAAAACAAAAAGGCTTAGAGTTATACAAAATCTAAAAAATTATGTCCAAAAGATAAATGGTTCAAACTTGGTTTAACTCGGTTGAAGGTGGAGCTATATATTCAATATGGTCTAAAAGTGGAGCTGTATCTCCAAAATGATTTGTGCTAAAAATTGGCATAAAATAGTCTAACATCAAATGTCTAATGTCAATGTCATACACATAAAAGGTCAAACATCTAAATAAAATTTGGCATGTCAAAGGTCTAGGTCAAAGTGTTTAAAAAAAGGTCTAAACTAAGAAAGGAAAAAGTTGAGATGCTAGGTCTTTTATCCAAACATGAATTTAAAATATAGGTTCAAACAAACAGGCATGTGCTAGGACTTTTGGTCAAATGGTGTCAAAAGATAGACTTGAAATAAAGGCTAATGTGATTTGATTTAATCTAAATTTTTTGGAAATAACTTTGACATAGACCCGACACATGGAATCAAACATAAACATGATCAATTGGCATAAGGCATAAGACAAAAGGCTCTTTGAAGAAAGACTATGTTCTCCCAAATAAAGGCACAAACAATGATGAGGATAGGCATGAAACAAATAAGCCATCAATAGTTTAAAAATTTGGGTAATCTATTAACCAAATTTATGCAACCCAAAAGAGAAAGATCTATGTATCAGCCCAATGAATTGAGGCTTAAACAAAAATCAATCAATGTTTGGATCCAAACTTGACAAGGCTAATTGAAAACTAAAAAATGAAAACTGAGATTTGACCAAATAAGCTAGACAAGATTGGACAATAGGATGGTATAAGACAAAGGTCTAAATGTTAGATATGAAATGGTTTGAAACAAATGGTTTGATACAATGGTAAACAAGTCTTGAAACAAATTGAGTAGCCTAACAGCATAAACATGCTTGAATGATGTGATTAATGTTATGTTTCAAAAGATTTAAAGGCACAAATGGTTTGACATGATTTGGGTAGCATAAGACTACCCTTATCAACTCAAATACATTATTTTTACATGGATTATGAACAAATAAACAATTTTTAGTCTCAAAACATACCAAGCAAAAATGACCAAAATACACTAAGTATAATCGTTCAAATCCTAGCTAGGGTATGACAAAATAGGGTTGACTAAAACTAATTAATTTTTTGATCATTCTAGGGGAATCAATTGCATAATTAATTTCACATCAAATTATGTAAAATATAAGCACAAAAATTAGGTGACCATTACATTAGCTAGCTATAAAAAGGTCTAGTCCTTTTTACAACCATTACATCCTGTTATCCGCTCAGTGTAGTGCGATGTCCAAATGCAGATACATCTCATGTACAACTTAGAAGGAGTAAGTGAAGCCAATGCTAGGAGATGAAACCTTAGGTTAAATCTTCCCTAAAGAACTCATGAGAGGTGATGAATTCCCCATCGCAAGCCAAGATGCAATGAAATTAAAGACATAAAAATAAAGTCTTTAGGGTCATTTTCAAGGTCACCCAAACTTTGATGAGTTTTTGGGGAGTGCTTTAGATAACATTCTTTCTAAGCCTTGGACTAGGATTTTTGCAATCACAATGACACTTTTGATTCCAAGGGTTCCCTAAAGGGGACAAATGGAAGAACATACACATGAAATCCCTGTTTTTGCTAAATAAAATCTAACTTAAATAATTAAGTAAATACAAAAAAAGCTTGGAAAGGTCAGTTCATTTTTAAGCCCAAATTTGAAAAATGAGGTGGTGTTCATTTGACCCCTTGGTCTTAGTTGTAACTTTGAAAAAGAATGATTAAAACAATTATTTAATAACCTTAAATGTTACTTTAAGCACCAAAATAATGTTCCTAATTCATTTTAAAACATGCAAAATATGTTTTAAAACATGATTTATCAACCTTGAAATCTGCTAGTTACTTTTCTACCCTTAAAGCATCACCCCAAAAGTAAATATGTTAGATTAGAAAAGTTTTAAATATATTTTTCAAATTTTGTAAAAAAATATATGATTTAAAAAAAATAATCCAAAACGGAGTCCGTATGACCCCAAACCAACCATTTTAAAATAGCTCTTGGGTTTATGTTTTTCAAAAAACATAATGAAAAATGTTAGTTATATAACTGACATTGGTTACACTCATTAAATAACAATAGTTATCTAACCAACATCATTAATACCAATAGTTATCGATGATGGCTATGCCAATTTATGATAGTTTTACTAACTGATGTCAGTTACTGTGTAAACCTGAGACAAAGAAAAATGGCAAAATAAAGCTAGAAAATCAAATTGAAAGATTTTTAATGATCCAAATGAAGATTTTAAAGTTGAATAATGATCTTAATCATGTGTGGGATGCATTTTATCCCACTAGGCATGCCATTTGTGTATCTAATAATTTGACTGAAGAGAGGATGGTTAGTATTGTGTTAGTTCCAAAATGAAAACAAAGTGAAAGAAACACACTAACTAGCATAACATCTCTAGGCCTAGACACTAGAGAGAGATTAGTTAAAAAACATGAATAAAACACACAACTAGAATGAAAAATAAACCCTCTTTTACCTTCTTTGGATTCTCCAAAATAATTGTTGTAGTGGCTTGTGCTCATGAAGTCCTTGGGAATGGAAGCTTGGCTACCTCCATCTCTCCTTAGTACCTTTGACTTGTGGCTTGGCTTGGCATAAATTTGGCATGGTAACACTAGTTTATTGAAGCTTTTTAATCAATTCTACATTATAACTTTTCATAATTAAGAGTTAAAATTTATGTGGTGAGGCCTCTTATTTATAGATTTTTGAGAATGTCTAGAATCAACCTGAACCATCTATCCTGAGATTCAAATGTGTGGTTGAGAATTAATTTAATTTTTTGAATTAAGTTTATAATTATTCTCACCATGAAATTGGAAAAAGGCACAATTAAGAGGCATGGAGGGCATCATATAAGGCATTGATGAGGCATGGAGGGCATGAATCTTGATATTTGTGGCATTTATGGCCTAGGGATGTCTTCCCAAGAAATGAGGTCACCTGATGATGCAAATATTTAATATTAATTTCCAAAACAAATTATTCAACAAGTTTCTATATAATTTTTAATTAGGCCTTGATTTGGGTTAATTATCTCTTAAGCATGTTTAAGCACTTTTTGCTCAAATTACTCAAATCGATCAAAATGTCTTGTTATTGGTCCAAAATTTGACTAGATTAGAATTAGAAGTCACTGTCAGATGCATTGAATCTATTATCTCATTTAAGATGTTACTAATAACAAATAACAAAGGCATGTATCTTGTGCAAAATATTTGATAAGAAAGAACAATCCAGAGTACCTAGGTGCAAAATATTTGATAAGAAAGAACAATCTAGAGTACCTAGGTGCAAAATTAGCATTTTAACTTAGAATGATTTGATCAAATTTAAGTGGCCCATAAATTGCATTGCCCCATTTAATGATACTCTAGCCAAAATTGGCACTTGAATATGTCATTTTGATATCATTTAGTGTGTTTTAGTGTTTCTAGGCCAAATTATGCATTTTAGCTGGAAATTGGTCAAAAGCCTAATTGGAGGTTATCGGTGGCCAATTTTAGGTGTCTACAAGAATATACATAAGAATTTAGGAAAAAGGCTTTACTTTTGAATATTCCTATTTATACACAAGAAACATTGCTAAAGTTTATAAGTGGGTTGCATAGTTACTTAAAACACATGATTCTTGTCCTCAATCCCACTAATTTAGATGAAACATGTGTTGATTCAATTAGAGGCTAGAGGAAAAAAAATAAAATAATATTTTCCTAAATTTAAAAGTAATCAATCTAATCTTAAATATTCTAAAGGGCAAAGTTCTAGAAAGGGTAAACAAAAATTCACTTTTATTGTTCATAATGAAGAAGGAAGACCATTTTGAAATCATTGTAAGAAAAATGATGATGAGTCTAAGTGTTATAAATTACATCCTGAGTTAATACCTAACATGTTTAGGAAGAATAATAAGAAAACTAATGCTATGGTTCAGGATTCAGGTTTAGATTTAGGGGATAAAACTAAGATCACAACCATGAGATGTAGAATTGTTCTTCTCTTTCTATTCTAATACTAAGTCATCTAATGATGCTTCATCTTCAAAATAAAAATCTATGCATAATGATAAGAAAATAAATGAGTTATTTCACATTAGGGTTGTTTCAAAACATACTAAGATTGACACTCTATTTGATAGTGGATCACAGACAAATTTAATTTCTGAGAAGATTGTTAAAAATTTAGGCTTGCAAACCAATCCCCATTTGAAACTCTATCCACTTGGTTGGGTATGTGATGATGCAAAGATGTAGGTAACTAAAAATTGTAGATTGAAATTCACCATGACATCCAAGTTCATGGATGAATTTGATCTAGATGTAGTCCCTCTGGACATATGTGGGATTGTTTTAGGAAGCCCTTATCTTTATGATAGAAAAGTAAAATTCTATAGGGAGGAGAATAAGTACGTGATTGTTATGGATGGAATTAAATATATAGTCAGAGAATATCTTATTAAGATGAGCCTTTCTTTGGTGATAGAAGGGCAAATGAAAAGAATAGTCAATTCAAGCAATACTTTTTGTCTCATATTGATTAAGTCTAAAGAAAAAGAATATTCTAAGGTTATGGAAAATTGTGATCCTAGACATAAGAATGAATTGATTGAAATCATTTCTAGTTATGATGATGTGTTTTAGGATCCCAAGGGGTTGCCCCCTAAAAGGGGAGTTCAACATGAAATTTAGTTGTTACAATATTCTCCTATCCCTAACATTGGCATGTATAGGTTATCAGTGGTGGAAAACAAGGAAATCAAAAAGTAGCTAATAGAACTTTTGGAAAGGAGTGTTATTCATTCGAGTTCATCTCCTATCAGTTCACCTATTATTTTAGTGCCAAATAAAGATGACACATGGTGAATGTGTGTTGATTCCATGCTTTGAACAAAATTACTATTAAGAATCGTTACCCTCTTCCTCGTATTGATGATTCACTAGATCAGTTAAAAAATGTTATTTATTTCACTTAGACTTGAAAAGTGGTTATCATCAGGTTAGGATTAATGATATTGATATTTGGAAAAATAATTTTAAGACAAAATAAGGATTTTTTGAATGGCTTTTCATGCCTTTTGGGTTATGCAATACACTGGCTACATTCATGAAATTAATGAATGATGTTTTTAGGCCATTTTTTGATGATTTTGTCATAGTCTGCTTAGATGATATTTTGATCTTTAGTCAGTCTTGGGAAGATCATGTGATTCAAAATAGGAAAGTCATAGATGCATTGAGAAGGGAAAAACTTTATTTGAAATTATCTAAATTTGAATTTGGCAAGACCTCTTTGGTTTACTTGGGTTATATTGTAGGACATGGTGAGTTGAAAATTGACCCTGCAAAAGTAGAGGTTATAGTTAAATGGCCTAAACCCAATAATGTAATTGAGTTTAGAATTTTTCTTGGTGAAATATAATATTAGAGGAAATTCATTGCTAATTTATCACTTATTGCATCACCATTGCACTCTTTGAGTAGTACTAAACATGTCTTTCAGTGGAGAGGAAAGAAAAAAAAGGCCTTCAACACTTTGAAGACAAAGATCAATATTGATCCTATCTTGGCACTTCCTAATCTACAACAACCATTTGAGATTGAGATGGATACAAGTGATTATGCTATGGGAGATATCCTGATGCAAGGAAATAAACTAGTATGCTATCATTCTGAGACCTTCACAGGTGTAGTAAGAAACTATCCAAATTATGATAAGGAATTATATGCATTGGTTTGAAGTGTTAAAAAATGGAAGCGCTACTTGATGGGCAAAGAAATAGTGATACATATGGATCATCATCCCCTTTAGTATCTCCAGTCATAGGCTAATTTACAATAGTCTAGGCATTTCCATTGGATGGGTTTCCTATATCAATTTCATCTTATGATTAGGTATAAAAAAGGTATATAGAATAAATTAGTTGACATGCTTTTTAGGCCTCTAATGATAGTTGCATCTATTCTTTTACAACATAGTTCTTTGACTCATGAAAGTTATAAAGAATAATATGTTGATGGTGTTGATTTAAAGGATGTATACAAGGATTTAATAAGTGGCAAGCATGTATAAGAATCAGACTATCATGTGCATAATGGACTTTTGTATCATTTGGGTAAACTTTTTATTCCTCATAATGAAATGGTGAACATGATTAAGGAAACACATACTTCTCTTATTTATAGTCATTTTAGAGTAGGTAAAATGGTTTCACATTTGATAATATATTGTTAATGGCCTCGTATATAGTAAAATGTTGCTAAATATATCAAGGGGTGTGTTATTTATGCCACAAACAAGCCTATTAATAGGAAACTTGGACTTTACACTCCCTTAACTATTCCTACCCATCCCTGGGAAAGTATTTCCATGGCGTTTATAGGGGGTTTGCCTATGTCACAAAGTAAACATGATTACTTGTATGTGGTAGTTTATAAATTTATCAAGATGTGTGTTTTTATCCCTTATACTAAGTAGATTATAGGGGAAGGCACTACACACTTATTCTTTCAACATGTATGGGTTCATTTTCGTTTGCCCACTTCTATTATTTTTGATCAAGATTCTTAGTTTCTTAGGGAATTTTGGTCAACACTATGGGAACTAATAGACATTGAGTTGAATAAGAGAATTAGATTTCATCCACATATCGATGTTTAGACAGATATTGTGAACTACATAGTGGCAGATTTACTTAGGGGTTATTGCAATAAACATCCAAAGTTGTGGGATGAGCATTTGTGCTATATTCATCATACATATAACTATGCACTTCATTCTTCTACTATGAAATATCCTTTTGAAGTTTTTTATGGATATTTTCCTAAATATCCTCTAAATGTTTTCTATAAATATGATTTAGCTACTGATGAATGTAATGATGCTATTAAAGACAAGGCATTCATTAAAAAGATACAATAGGTACATTAAAAAGATACAATAGGTACACTAGACTGTCCAAGATCAGTTAGAGAAAAGTCAGGTAAAGTACAAAGTGAGACATGACAAACATAATGTTGATCACCAATTTTCTATAGGTGATTTAGTATGGCTTCACATCAGTAAGGAAAGGCTTACAGGTGAAGGTAAAAAGTGGAAACCAATCTAGTATGGTCCTTTCCAAGTTAGGGAAAAAAATGGTAAAAATGCTTTCTCATTAGATTTACCATATTATATGTAGATTTATTTAGTTGTGAATGTGGAAAATATAAAATTATATGAGATTTTGATGATTGTAGATTAGGATGAGAGTGTATCCATTCCTTCTATTGATGATTTTGCTTTTGAGTATCTAAAAAATTTGTAGGAAGATACAATTCTTAATAGGAAGGTTTAGACTTCACGAAGGGGAGATGTTGAGTATCTTCATGTTGGTCTCAAAGGGATGCACTTGAACAAGGCCAAATGAATGGAAAATAGAAGAGTGAGAGAGAAATACCCTCATCTATTTACCAATTAATCAACTTTTGTAGGTCCAAAATATCCTAGTGGGGAGGATTGATCTAGGTGGATCTATATACACTCTTAAAAGGAACTCATTAAATTGTACAATAATCATTAGAATAGGGTAGATCTCATTGAGAGATTTTTGGCATAATTTGAATTGGTCAATTTTGAGTTTATATGCATAAGATATTGCACGTTGAAATCTCTAGATTAAATAGGGTAAAAGGATGGCACAAGGTGTTAAAATGTGTTACAAAAGACAAGTGGCATAGTTCGAGCATGTCACATGGACCCATGGTATAGTGACATATGGCAATGAGTTCATGTTAAAAAAATGGTTTTATAATTGGTCTTTCACAAGTGTAAAAAGTCAGCTATGGGGATTGTAGTCAGTGGAGTCCACATTTATTATGGAGGGGAACCCTACCACCAATAGATCTATGGAGCATCCAATTGGATGATGACAAGTGTTAGATTGGGAGGGTCCACATGGTGGGTCCTCAAGCCACCACTATATTATTTCTATTGTTGAATTTTTAATAGTCACATAGTGGCTATAATCTTATGTAATTAATTACTTACCATGTAGACCATCAAGAATGCCATGACACCAACCAACCAAAATTTCCATGTCATGTTCCAAAGCCCATGGATCATATTGAAGACCAAGACACAATACCAAGTTTATAACATGTGACAATAACCATCAACTATGTTTAGTGCCCTAGCCAACAAAAGGCTTATGGTGGCAATAAAAGAGGAGCCCAAGTCTTAAAAAAGATGCAAACTATTCAAAACTCCCCAATGTGGGATAAAAATATTGGCATAGTAAACAATGCCCATGGTATGGGTTTTAAACTCTACCAATTTTAGTTAAAAGATAAGGCTCCCACCATTACATCTACGAGCCTGAATACTACATAAAGTGCTTGGGGCTCATTTTATAAGTAAGTATTGGATGTTTAGATGTAAAAAATACAAATATAAAGGGTGTTAAAAGAGTTATGGAGTATTTTTAAATTACCTCAAACTTTATAAATTGGTTTGAGAGTATACTTTAGATAGAATATAAGCTCATGAAGATGGTTTGAAGACTTCTAAGGAAATTATAAGCATTTTTGTGATAAATTAATAAGAGTGATCCCTATTGGAGTGGATCCAAAGATGTAGGCTTTAAAGCTGACCTCTATTATAAAATTGTGTTTGGTATTTCTATCATTTTATCTCTATTTGCACTTTTGAATTTACATTCATGTGTATATTTTAAATTTCATAATCCTTTAAAATTGATTTTATTAAATTGTTAGAAAAAGAGTTTCAATATATTACAAGTGTGTATTTTACATTTATGACACTTGATTATTGTTGATTACAGATCACCTACCCCCTCATTTCACACACTATAGTGATAAGGGTGTCAAGTGTTTAGCTAATATATAATAATTTCTAGAGTTTATACTCAACTAGAGAACTGAGTTGGTTCTCCCCTTAGTAATGACTTCCAAGTAAGATCATTGGGAAAGGGTAAGGTGACTGCTAGGTGATGAAATCCTAGTTGGGACTTGTCTCAAGTTTATTTTATGTTTAATTGATGAAGGTGGTTTGGTTTAGTGTGTGAAAAAAAAGTGATGCTATGATAGGATTACTTTGCCTTAATTTAAAATATGTGAGATAAACTTGCAAGAAACCAATGTATGTAGTTAATTTTAATCCCAAAATAATCTTTTGATTTCATTTATGAGCATAGAATAGAGATTAAAAAATATAGATACAAATAAGAGAAAACCTGAGTAAAGACACAAGGGTCCCATCGGGCATGCCAAAATATTTCAAAGAATTTTAGCTTATATTTTGGAAAGGGAAAAAGAAGAAAATAAATAGGGTATGGTTGAAAAACTTGTTTGATTGTGTGAACATTAAATCAGATGATTATGGAGATCTCTTCTTTGGAATGGGAGGATGACTTGCAAATAAGATAACACTAAAGTAAATTGTTGGTTAGATAAATATCTGAGTAGATTTCCTAGAGCTATCTAGATCCTAGAAGTAAGAGCTTCCTTAGGGGATATCAATCCACACATTTTAAACAATTAAGTTTGTGAAAAAGATAGAAAGTACTTGCATCAATAATCAAAAGGTACTAAAATTGAACACAAGAAATGCTTGCTAAAGAAATAGACTAGAAATGACTAATATGACAATAATAAAGTCAATAGTAGTACTAAATGGGTAAAGTGTGTTTTAGAAAATTAGGTAGGGGTATGTGAATAGGTAGGGACACAAAGAATTATATTTGGTTGATGGTAGGTATGTGGAAATAACTTTCTAGAATTTCTTATCACAGTGACTATCAGTGGTTGAGGTGACCATCATTGGTTGAGGTGACCATCGATAGTCAAGGTGACCGTTCGTGGTTGGACAGACCATCGATGGTCGAGGCAAATATCAATGGTTACTATGTGTAGGCTTAGATTAGTAAATATATGGTTAATGAGATCCCAAATCTAGTTTCTGAGAGATGGATTGGTGCTAGGTTAATTATGAAAGGCAAATAAGGTAGATGAATAGTACATAATAAGTACTTATCTTATAGAAGGTTGATTAGGTGATTAATTGAGGTAGTTGACCTATTGGTGGATTATATCATGATTTCAATAGAGTAATGATAGCTAATGCTTTGGTAGAGTGTTGGTAACAAGTTGGATCTCTGATGTGATGATTGGATCACTTGATCGTTGATGATGATTAACCTATAAAAAAGGAACTCTAGATGCACAAGCTCTTGATAATGATTATAGATGAATTTCACCTCTTTTATCCTCTTCTATTATAATCATAAGAAATAAAGGTAAACCAAGATATTAATTGGGTCTTCTAATTTTAAATCATGCTTGCAATAGCTCACACATGGATTTAGATGAGCTATTTTTAGAAAAGCAAGGCATATGGTTTGCATGTTGGATTTTGGGATGGTGGACCCTAACCATTGATGGTCAAGGTGACCATTGGTGGTCATCCTAACCATTTATGATTTAGGGCCAGGGAAAAGAGTGGCTAAAGGGGTAGGTTAAGTCAGTTGGTCAAACTGACTAGGTTAGGCTTGGTTTGCGATCAAAAGGTCAAATTGGTCCCAAGGGGGTCTTAAGGTGGTTCAATGGTATTTTAACATTTTAAATAATGATGTGAATATTTTTTGTGTTTAAAACATGCTTCACCATGTATTGATTGCATCCATAATCATTAGGGTTCTTTTGTATATGAGTTATCATTACCTATAGTCTAATTAACTCTTCTTTCACTCACCCCTCACACTTGGAACCAAATTTGTCTTTATTTTTCCATTCCATTCCATATAAATGAGTGAATGACACTTAAAAATAACTATCTTGGCCTTAGATTCCTTACGTAGTCCTTAAAAGTCTTCCCACTTGAAGTATTTACTCACTCACTTGTTTATTCACTATGACAATTTTGACTAGTTGTGAAGGCACTTGTATAAGAAATTAGGATATATTTTTCTATAATAAATGGATAAAAGGAGTTATTTCTATTCCCAATATTTATCCCAATATTGATTGCATCCTTTGACTCCTAGAACCTATAAAACACCAAAAAAAGTCAAAGAAATCTAATTGTGTCCCTATCCATACAAGTAGATCAACACTCAAGTTGATGGGGAAGAGACTTAGAGATTCCGATACAACCTATAACCATTTATAAATTTTTCATTGTCTATTTGGATGCATCTCCTTCCTTATTTTTCCAATCAGGTCACTATCCAGGGTTTTATGCCATTTTCCCTCTAAGGGTTATTCATGAAGTTATTACATTGAATAGATGAACCAATCTCACAAAATTATTTCTCAGGACCCTCTTCAACTTTTCCAATATTATTGAGCTCCCATGAAAAGTTTCCAAGTAGGTGTAAGCATTCAAAGTTGCCTATTCAAGCTCTTCTTTTCATTCCTTACAGGCCTAATGTGATTTGAGCCAAGAAATGGTCTACTAGTGGTTTTATCTACATATTTACAACTTGTAAACACCTTATTCCTCCCTCAAAAAATTATTAAACTCATTATAATGTTTAGTTAACAACTAAATATAGAATTGACCCCTCTTAGGCTTTAGACCTAACTAAGACCAAGTAGGTTTACCCACATATTTGAAGGTTTTGAACACCATGATGAGTTTTAGTCACTTATGCATAGTTATTAATGTTGGTATAGATGTGACACAACTCCCAAAATCATTTTACAAGGACCAATAAATCTTTAACTCACCCTCATAACACTTCTATGACCAATCTATAGGTTTACACCCTTGGGGAGTGCCCTCTGTCTAAGACAAAATAGAGGGAACCTACCCTAATTCCACAGATAAAATAAATTTATGGTGGGATTATCCAAGTGATGGAGATGATCTTTACATTTTTTTTTCTCTTGATCATATCTCCATCACCTTTAAATGCATTAAAACCTAAAACAAACTCATGGGAAAGCTCACTATCTACAAGGTCTTGAATGTGAACTATAAGTTACATTATGGGAACTCTCCATGTCTTATTTTCATTGATAGTATAGTGTCATTGGATGATCATAATCACAAAAAAGGTGTTTATAATTCTTATATCTTCATATCACCTATGCTTTTACCCTCAATCCATATCCTTGCTCCACTAGGCCTAATTGTTGACTACATTTCTTACTTGGAAGAGGCACCTATATGTAAATTTGCATAATTTAGGCCTTGAAAACAATGTAAAAGACCTTATTTAATATTTAAAAATTCATTTTTCATCTATTTTGACCTATCTACATCATGATCATGTAATACCAATACTCATGACACCACACCTTTTCTCATTGGCCACCTATAGTCAACTAAAGTTGACTGTGTTGAAACAAGCAAGGTCTTGTAGGTGGAAATAATATTTTAAGACTATGTCACATGCCCTTGAGATTTATATGAGGTCATAAGAAGGATTTTCAAACATGTATGCATCTTTATCCACTAGGTTTTCATGTATAGGTTTGTGTCATGGATGATAGATACCTACAATCAACTGTAGGTCACCCTTGTGAACAAAAACACACCTGTAGGTGTATCTATAGGTTAAAAACCTAGTGATCTTACATTAATTGATGTTATTTTAATATTAATAACCCATATCGCTTGATTATAACCACTTACCATGAATACATGCCTTTGAATTTCAACTTTGGGTGTAGGGGTTAGTTTGAAACTCAAATCCTATAGACATCACTGAGAGACTACAATGAACAAATATCAATGTTGGAGGCCTTCAAACACTATTATCTTTAAGTTACACATCCTATTAATTTTTCAAGGCTCTTTCCTATGTGGAGGATACAAGATATATGCATTTTTGTTGGTCAAAACTCCATGTGACATCACCATACATTAACCACAAAAGTGTTGGGTGTTCTATTTTTGTGTTTTAGGGAAACTTATCCCTAAGTTAACATCCTCAACTTTGATGATGACTCCTCACTTTTTTTTCAAACTTAAGGCCTAAAAATGCCTTTCATAGTCTCCAAAACATATTGAGACTTTAATATGATTCCAAATCATGTTCCAATCTTGTCTATAAATCATATCAAGTCTCTATGGTGCCACCTCTAGGTGGACATTTCCATGTATGCAAGTAGTGAGTAAGACTATGGGTAGTATGCCTAATATGTGACCACATAATTGGTTCTCAAGATATATCCATCTTCACCTAACCTAAAAAAGACCTAAACACTTGTTAGAACATCTTTAGACAACCACCTCAAGTCTTTGTGAGAGCTTGCAGATGTATATATAATACCAAACAAGGCATGAATAGTAGAATGTAGGATGTGCATATGATGTATGTTTCTCTTAATAAATATATACCTCCATGAGGTCTTAAAATTAAAATTCTATACCTCATGGGAACTCAAACCATATTAATTCTTCTCCTCATCATGATCAATCTCCTTCTAAGTACCTTTAGGTGCATGTCAATAGTGTATGACTGTGCATATATGGGAAATAGTCATCATAGTCAATCATGCATCACTTAAAATGGTTTATCTTTATTGATACTATTATAAGGATATATAAAACCCATATTAGACTCTTTGTCACACCTCCATGAATATTATGAAAACCTTCATATGCCATGACAATAGTTAGAAACAAGTAGAAGGCTGACTGTGTACTCTATATGATTGAGTTATTCATGATGTTGATATTGGAGGATAAGACTTGAGGAAAGAGGATATTATGACATAAAAGACATGAAAAACATCATATAACACTCATTTTAAAATCTACTATAGAAATAAACATTATGCAAGTAGTGAAGCTTGATTGCAACCTCCATTAATGACATCTTCTTATAATCTGAGTTACTTGACCTATCAAATAACTTCTAATGATGAAAAAAACATGGGAAACATAATATTAGGGAGTATAAGTCCTATAAAATCAAATTCACCAACTAAGTTGTATGGACCAACTCAAATAAGATCAAAACCTATAGGGTGTTAGAAAAAACAAGTAAAAAAAACATAGTCAACTTGTTAAGAATAGTTCATAAAGTGAAATCTAAAATTCATTAAAATACAAACATTAAATTGAAGCTAAAAAAGTAAAATATTACCCCCAAAGGAATTTGAATTAAAACTTATTTTACTGGCCATACTATCCAAAAACCTATTGATCAGTTTCATGTGCATAGTGGAGTGATGCGATAGTAGAATAGTTTTAGCTCAATTTGGGAACTTAGAAAAGATGTAAATCATGGAAATGAGTTCTAGAAAGTTGAAGAGACATCCCACAATCTTCTCCCATGTTCCACTTTCTCATAGGCTATACAACCTTTGAAATTCCTTTTTGTCCACTTACTTTCTTGATTTTTAGTTAGGAACCTACAAGTTTCATTTAGTCCTAACATTCTCAACAAGGAATCTAACACAGTGGATGATGGAAGGAAGTTTGGAACACATGGAAACCCTAAAAACTATACCAACTTCATAAATGACCCATTTATGACCTCTAAATGACATTAAATGACACAAAGACTAAGATAAACCATGAATAAGGATAATAAGACATTAAATGACATAAAATTAAATGTAACACACCCTATGACATTATAATAAGCCCATATATCAAGTTTTTTATTGTATGGGTTGACTCATTTTGAATTGTGGTCAAAATGTTCACCATTATTAGTGATTTCCCAAGGGTGGTATGCTTGCTATATCATGACCAATTACCTAATCCTATCCATTAGACCATGGAGTCACCTACACACCAGTTTGACACATAATTTGCCTTTAAAAACACACCAAACATAATTAAAGGCACTCAAAACAAGACACCCTAAAAAAACACGTGTTCAACTAGAACACTTATAAAACACAACATAACTGAAATAAATACACACACACACACACACACACCTATTCAAATATCTACAAAAACTCACTCATGAGGTGAAACATATGATTATACCTAAACTAGGGTCAAAGATAGTTCCCATTTTACCTTTGTCACTCTATGAAGGTATCCTAGCATGAGGAGAATACTCATCATTCACAACTTTCATATGTGTATGTTCATGAAGCCTACCACCTTTATGTCTTCTTAGATTTTCAAGTGAACTGTTTGGAGCCTTCATGGATGACCCTTCTTATTCTTTAGGAACCTTGATTAGAGTTACAATCCTCTTGATAATTGTGATATCTAATATGATTTTCCTAAACTATAGATTGGAGTGTATGACAATTTTCTCAACCTTGTTCTCTTATAAGATAGAATGTGCTTGATGTTTAAAGGTATCAACCTCTTATCCTTTATGTCCTAATTCCCTTGGATGTATCTCAACATCAGATGACACTCTTAACTATTACTTAGGCACATCTAAAACTACTTTGACGTCATTCTTCATGTTCTTAACTTCTTGAGTAATGGCTTCATCAAACCCTTTCATGATTGTAGGCTCTTGATTAGCATAATGACCTTAATCCTTTTTCTTGATGGAACACTCAACAACATGATTGTTAGTCTCATTAGTAACCTTGACATTAAATGAAAAATCTCTTGGATAAAAATGAGTCTTACCAAGCTTATCAAATTCTTTGCATATGGCATTGAACCTTTGCCACAAGTCCTCTTCATTCACCACATGACACTCTTTTTAATGCTTGGTAAGAGACACAATATCATGTTTGTTAAAATGATTATAAAATGCATTAGATATGGACATTTTAGATCATGGGGAAGTGGAATTACCTATCTACTCAAATTTTTGACATATGGCATTACACCTTAGCCATAAATCATCCTCTTCTTCTTCATGAGTGTTGTCATCCAAGGCATCTTAATCAATAGTAGGCATGAATACATCATTATTCCCACTATGCTGTTCAATTATATTAATCAACTTATCATCATCATACTCATGAATCATGTAGTTACCATTGATAATGTTAACCTCATAGGTCAAAATGTCACCCCTATCATTTAAGACTTTGCATATCATACCAAATTATCTTGTGAGTCAATAGTGGGTCTTGAAAATTACTTAAAGTAATAATTAGAAGCCATGATTAACATGCCATTTTGGTTGTGTATTTAATAAGTGTAATTAGGAAGTCAACCAAAGTTGAAGGATTACATGAAAATGATGTATTTTATGCCATGAATATCCCTTGAAAATTTGGTGTGTCTCATGTTTCAAGATATAAGCCTTCAAAAATGATCTAAAAATGTGGGACATTCTAGGGCATGTCAAATTAAATATACCAAAATAGCTATTTAGATTAAAAAATATAACCATCACAAGGCTGCCAATTGTCTAAGCCTCACTCAATTAGATCAAGGATCAATAACATGTGGGTGATTTATTAGATTTAATAAGTCAAAGTCCTTAGATCAAGATCAATGGTGCATATTTTTATGTATAAATTATGATCGATGATCTATATTAAGGACTGGGGTCAAGAAGTCAAGAAAGATCAATAGTGTGAATTAAATCATGTAAATGGAGATCTAACAAAAAGCACAAGGTCAATAGGTCAAAGCATCCAAATATTGAACATGATGGTGACATGTATTATAACCATGGTGAATTGGTAGCTAATCAATGGCTCATATTTTATCGTGTGTCTAGCAGATCAATGAAATACATTCAATTATGCAAATGGAGATTGATGGTGTAAATTGAGTTAATAATTTAATAAACCTAGATTGCACACAAGGTCACCACATTGTGTAAGAGTATTAACTAAATGGAAAATAATAATAGGGTACATAGAAGGCATGCGAGGCTACCAAGTATCATAATCTTGGAATCCCATATCAAATATCAATGACCAAAGTTGAAAGTCAAAATTAGGAGACTCTCAAGGAGATCGATAGAGTAAATTTGATCAAACTTTCAGGGGGAACAAGATGAAGAAACATGTTTGAAGTGACCTTAAGAGATAGATAGAGTAAATTTAATCAAATTTTTTGGGGGAACAAGATGAAGACACATGTTTGCAGTGAAAACAGTCATAATTTAAAATTAAATAAATAGTATGGAAGGCAGAGTATTTATATAAAAGACTTCAAAGGTACCAAGGGAAAAATGTAGGTATATGTTTATTTATGACCCTTGTGTGATTTATGTAGGTCTCTAATGGTGATGTACAAGATGTTCAAATGAATAAAATATAATCTTTTGCTGGCTTGAAGACTCTAGGAGGATTCCAACACCAAACAAGGTCTTCATGCATGCACCTTCAAGGAGGACTAAGACTAATGCTAATTCAAACTTCAAAAAACTCATTCAAGAGGCATTAATGAGAATAATTATTCATGTAACTACCCTAAATCCTTGGAGAGAGAATCTAATAGGACTTTGAGGGTTTCAAATGGTGAATTTTACACTAAAATAGGCCTGATTGATTCCATCATCATGCAAATCAAGATCCTCCAAAGGATCTTACACTCTTCTTATTATTTAAAGACATTATTCATGTGGAATCTCATGAGAATTGGAATTTTGCATGTATTTTCAATGAATATAACTTTTGAGGTAGTTAGAGTTTACTTATGAGGGCATTAATGACTAGTTTGCATGCTAGTCCCCTCCTCCTTCCTCATTATCTACATATAACTTCATTTTTATTGTAATAGAGACTTATGATTTTGTCATGTCTAGATGATGATAATATTTATACTTTAACACCTATTTTATTAAATAAAAGACCAAATTCCTCTATTTTCAAGCTAAATTGAAATGTGTTTTATGAATTCATTAATTTGGTTAAGTGAATGTCTAATTTCCTTTACCTTTGTCTAAGTTTTCTCACCTTCATGAAGTTTTTTATAGTTATCAAAAGTCATTTTTAGTGCCATAGATTTTTTTTGATTGGTTTGGAAATATAAAAGACTTGAGATCTACCCTCCCATGCTATATTGATAGCTAGTTCATGCCTTTTTATGAAATACTTATGTGAAAGCTAATCAAAAAGTGAGTGAAGTGATATTTGTAGGTTTAAAAGTGTTTAATAGTGTGTCATGTACAATTATAAGTGTCCAAAACATTGGTGCATCACTTTCTTTTACATGTTTTCATGAATTATTATCAATTTCTTCCCCTTTTCCAAGCAAGAAATTAGTTTAGGTGATAGATCAAAGGGAACCAAGTTACCCTCTCTGGAGGTTATTCTCAATTTAGAGTCACCCACACTCTGAGAGGATCCCATTGTCTCAATTGAAGAGAATTTTTGCTTGCATTTATTCAAATAGGGTGCTCTTCAGATTGACAATGGTTTTTAGCACACTTGATGGGACCCATTGGAACTAGTCTTGGTGAAATTGTAATTGTAGTAGTGTTCTTCATGAAGTATTTGGTGATTCCAAGATCAAGTAATTACTTCTAACAATCCAGACATATTTTCTAAGTAAGTTTATTTTCACTGTATCATCTTGATGTTGTTTTAATGGCTATGTATAAGGAAAACTATGCTACTTCCATATAAACCTTATGATGAATCACACTAGACCTATTATAATCCATATGAGCCTCATTATGAGCCTAATCAACCTTACCAAGAGTTTTATCAAAGATATAATAAGCCTTATCAAGTTTCTCATGATCCTTATTATCAAGAGCATGACTCTTACTTTCTTTGTGAACCATATTAATCTCATGACTAGAGTTCACCTTTTCCATATGGATATGAAGTTGTATATTACCAGCCTTGTCTCTAAGAAAGAATGGATGAGATAAATCTCAAAATATTATCATATGCATGAAATGTTTTTTCAAACTCTCAATATGAGAAAGTAAATGGTCTATTTTAAAATCTATCCAATGATCTAGATGAGAGGAATGAGTTTTTAAATCTTGTGTTGGAGAAGATGGAGTATTGGGAGAGGAAGGAAAATGAGTTAAACCAGTTGTGTCAAGAACCCTCTTGTATTCCTTACCAGTCTTCTTGTGTTCCTTATTCTCATGAAGCTCTTAACCAAGCTCAGTTTGAGCCAAGAAATATTCCTAGTTGGATTTAAGAGCCTATTTAGGAGACTAAACCTTATTTTAATTCCAATTATTCACCACTCATCCCTCAAACTCAAGTTATCCATGAGGACAAGGGGGTTTCAAAATTTGATGAGGTAATGGCCAAGTGGAAGGAGCAAAACCTAGAGGTCCTTATAAGTTTCTCTTTTCCTCCTCTTCAAGATTCTCTAAATGATTCCATTGCCATCAAGATACCAAAATATGACCATAATAAAACTTCCATGATTCATACTCCCTTAACCAAATGAATTTCATCACCCTCCCACTATCTCCCTTCCTTAGAAGGAGCCTATTCTATGGAGGATAAATAAAGAGGTTTCAATTGTAAGCCATGTTCTTGGAGAGTGTGAAGAAGATGATTCAAGCATGTATGAGGAAGAGTTTCTCATTGCTAATATACTTTAGGTACAAATTGAAAATGAGTTTTTAGTTGATCTTGAAGAGATATACTAATTGTGCATGAGAAGGCTAGTTTTAATGTGGAAGAACTCCATGATGAATTGGTGCAAATTGAAGTCATAAATGAGTTTGAGATATCTCCACTTGAGAAATATGAAGGTAACTTTCAAGATAATCCTATTCAAGTTGATCAAAATTAGGAATAAAAGAATGATTGGCATCTATATATTGAGTCTTTGCAAGAGATTGAAGAGATTTGTAAGGATATGTTATCCATTAGAGACCATGTTTATGAGAAGTTTGATAAAAAAAAACCTATTCAAGATCATGATACAGATTAGTTTGACTATTCAAATATTCTTGAAGATCTTGATGAACTTGTAGCAATTGATAAGAAGAATGAAGTCACTCAAGATTCCATAAAGACTATAGGACAATCTATATATGAGGTATCACTTGACAAGGTTATAGATGATAAGTAGTATGAGAAAGATCCAAAAGTATAAGATGAGTTTGTATTTGTTAGTGATTGGTTTGCTATTGATGACTCATTTGAGGAAATGTTAAGAGAGTTGGTAGGCAAGAAGAGAAGCTCATCAAAGGTCATTTTTAATAAACATCCTACTTTGTAACTTGTACCATCTCTTAGAATGAGTAAGTTCATGAGTATCCATTTTGATCTAGGTAGATCATGTTTTGTCATGGTTAGTTTGTTTATTTTCTTCCAAGTGTTGTTATATCACATTAGTTTGTTTGTGTTTTATCCTAAATAAGTTCTTTAATTACACACTTGCTTTGTTTAGATTAGTTTCCCTATTTTGTGTGTTTCCTTCTTTATTTTGGAAGAATAGGTGTTCTTATTTTCAAGTCAAAAAGTTACCTGTAGTCATGGATCAGATTTGTTAGTGTTTATGAGTCCAAAAATAATGTAAATGGTTTGGTTTTCAAGAATAGTAGGCATGATTCCCAATTGAGTTACTAAAATGTTAACAATTTTGACCTCACATGTCAAATGTCACCCCTACCATTCAAAACTTTGCATATTGTAGAGTAAAAAATACTCTACGTTTCATTTTGATTTTCAATCTCGCAATCCAAATTTTGTCCTTGAATACTTTGGTTTGAGATAGTGTAGTTTTGACTAAGAGTGTGGGCTCAAATTTATTTTTTCCTTAATTTTGTCTAAGTGTCAAAATTGAGTGGAAGCTACCAAGTGTCATCGGCTGAGGCACTTTTCATAATTTTAGTAAGTACTACAAAATGTGCCATGTGTCCCATAGTAACTTAGTAGAGCATGCCATGTGTCCCATAGTAACTCAATAGAGTGCAACAAGTGTCGGCATCTGTGTTTCATGTGGGCATCCACGTTTCAAATTTCTTTTGAGTGGAAGGTTTTAACAAGTTAAGTATCAGGATCAAGCAGAAGGCACTAAGTGGAAACTGTGAAAGACTTCAATATGCTTTTCTAAAATCAACAAAAGGCACCACGTATCCCTAGCTGAAGAGAATGGAAGCCACCACGTGTCAACTTCCAAATTATCTTCACTTTGTTTCATTAATAAGTAAAGACTATGATGGGTCTCAGGTTTTTGTTCTGAGGTAAGCAGAAGCTGCCAAGTGTCTCCATTCATGTAAGTATGAAATGAGGCTTGATTGTTTCTATAGTATAGATAGGTCAATGTGGAGATGGACACATGTTACCTTCCATAGGTTTCTTAAAAGGTAGCTAAAGGCAGTGGAGAACACCACTTGTCCTTTGTCAAGAATAAGTAGAAAGCACCACATGTCCATGTTCCATTTTTGAAGTTGCTTAGGTGAGAAGTTCTTTGGGTCCCATTTTCTATAGAAGTTGTTTAAAATTTGGAGAAGAAGATGGTGACAGATGTCAAGGATGGAACACTTCTAAGCAAAGACATAGTAAGAGTATAGGTTACGTGGAAAGTGTCGTGTGTACTTAGTAAATGCTGTGGAACATGCCAAGTGTCATTTTTCGATGCCTCCTAAATAATAAGAAGGGGAATCGGCCAGGTGTCCTCTCCCATTTTAAAGTGGGAAGCATCCTAGGTATCTACTTTAGCCAATGAACTTGTAGAAAGATAGAATGTTTCAAATCTAATAAATATCTTGTGTTAGACACTTCCAGTTCAATTAGGCCGTTATATTGGGAATGTGTAGACAATATAGGGCTAATCTAAGGCTATAAATAGGGGTGCAAAGATCACCAAAATCATCATCAAAAGATTAAGAAATTTTTTGTGAGAGACTATTGTCAAGAGTTTTAGACTTTTAGAGCTGTGATCAGGAATATCATTTGCCTTTGTTCTATTTTCTTGAGTTGGAAAGTTATGTAATTGTGCATGTTTTTGTGCCTTTTATGTGACTAGAGAATTAATAAGAAGACTGAGTTATGTGCCTTTTTTGATATTTTCTATGTCACTGCAAAAGTAGTCTAAGCTGTGAGCCTCTATTTCTATTGTTTTCATCTTTTACATTGATCATGCCTTGTTTGCTCTTTAATGTAATTAAATCTTACATATAGTTTAACTGTGCTCAAAATTAAGGGTTGAATTACATTTAGGCACATCGCCATAGTTAGATTTTCTTTCTTTGCATTTGTGTTTATATTTAAATTCCTATCCCTTTTCCCAGTATATGCTTGATATAAAGAAGAGACTAGCTTCTTAAAAATATGGATGTTGTTTCAAGTCGCAAGTCCCACATTATTGAAACTTCCCATTGTTGGTGTTAGAAACAAACACAATTTTAACCATCAATAGTTTTTGGCACGCTCGGTGGGACAACATCTTGAAGTTTCTTCCAAGACCGTATGAAATAGAGAGCTATAAGGAGTCAGAGCTGTGGACCAGTAACCAGATCTCAATCTGCTATAAATCTAGGTATTCTTTTACCACCTTTGGTAACTAGTCCAAGAAGAAGAGTCAATCAGTTTATACCAATACCAAGATTAAGTATGGGAACCCCTATACCCCTAAAGAATTATGCAAGTTGGAACACTGGTAGTCCTTTGATTCTCCCAATACCACTAGCCACTTGGGATCCTATCCCAGTAAATGCCTTGAAAGCTCTACCCAAATTTAGTGGGCAAGATTTCAAAACACCTGAAGAACATCTGCAAGATGTATCAGATGTCTGTGCTATACATGTTGTCACATAGTAGAATGTGGCTATAAGATTATTAGTAGCCTCTTTTAAAGGGAAGGATCTGGAATGGTACCGATCCTTGACTCCAAATACAATATCTACATGGGATCAGCTTGGAGATCTTTTCTTTGAAATATTTGAAGAAAAGGGTGATAAATCTTCTCTATTGCAACAATTGATTACTATTCAAAGAGCACCACAAGAAGCAATGACTAACTTCAATTCAAGATTTCAAAAGACTTGGGAAAGGTTTCCTTCTACAGCAAGACCATTACCAGGTATGGCTATAGTGTTTTATCTTAAATATTTAAATTTAGATATATCAGTCATGATTCAGTCACTTGGAGGTCAGATTCTGCCAGAGGCTTACGACTGTGCAGTCAAAGCTGAAAATAATTTAATAAATGCTAAAAAGTTACCTCCAAGGCCTTCCATGCCCATGTTTCTAGATATTACCTTACCATTGCCTCAAGAAGCCTCTAATTCTATAGCCCCACCTATGTCTATGTATAAATATCCTCAACCACCTACTAAAGAACTTGTCCCTGCCAAGTCATCTGAGATGGATGATATCAAGAACATCTTAAGGACATTTTCTAATGAGTTGATTAACATAAAGAGACAAAAGAATCCTTACCCTAAACCCCAATATCAGGGCTACCAAGGAAATATATTTACACCACAACCAAACTAGTATCAGGGTCATCAAAGGCAAAATAACCATCAGCCAACAAACCAATTAATTGCAGTCCCAACACCCTCATAGACTATTCCCCCAAATCCAAACAAGGAAATTGTTCAAGGGCAAAATAATTATGTGGATATCACCAATGCCTGGTGTTTCCCTTGTAATAATTCTCATACACCTAGAGATTGTCCCATGGGTAATCTACAACAAAAGGTAGCAGAGCAAAGAAGAATGGATGGACAATTTACAAGTACTAATGACAATCAAGCCTACCAATCTCCTGGTATGCAAAATTTAGTCCTAATGGCTCAGATGCAAGGGATGTCTTTACAAAAACAAGAAGAAATAGCCCCATAACATGCTTTTTTCTCATGGGTTGAAGATGAAGAATCAGTATTCTTGAATGAAGCTTCTACTTCCAAGAAACTAGTGGTGCAATCAGACTACTATACTATATCAAAGAGAAGACTGATGGAATAGCCTGAAGTTGCAAATAATCAAGTTATGGAGAGTCCTTCATTTCAAGGTCAGAGAAACATAGTTGTTAGACAAGAAATGCCTTAGCCAGTGCATAATCAAGTAGTTCTTGGACAAGTTTAAGAACAAGCAGGGTATCCTTACTTTCCAAGAACCTAGACTCTGGGATCGATGAATGTGGTGGATCAATTGAAGAGGACTCCAACACAAATATCAATATGGAACATATTATCTATCCTTGAATAAAATACACTATTACAAGAAGCTATACAAGGCCAAGTAGTGCCCAAACATACTGGGATCAAAGAAGGACCTACTAAAAAAGAAAAGCTCAAAGACACAATTCATCTACAGATAATAGCCCTAGTGAACAATGCACCAAAGGTAAGCAAATCCAAACTGGATCCCTTCTATTTAACATTGATAGTTGGCAAGAAACTGTTGCATAATACAATGATTGATTCAAGGGCTAGTACTATAGTAATGCCTAAGCAAATAGTTGATGCTTTAAAGATAAAATATGAGCCACTCACTAAAGGAGTCATGTAGCTAGATGTCAAAGAAGTACAAACAATAGGGAGAATTAAACAACTCCCATTGCAATTATATACTTGTCTCAATATAATTGTAAATCAAGATGTAGTAGTCATAGATATACCTCCTGTATTTGGCCTATGTTTATCCAGAGACTTTACAACCAAGATAAGAGGATATATGTCCCTTGATTGGTCTCACCTCATCCTAAGAACCAAATATGGTTTAAAGATGAAAATTTTATCTGAACCACTATCAAAGGATCACATCACCAATGAACCAACATAAAAATTAGAGTCAGCTCATGCTATGTTAAACAAAGAAGAAAGGGTTTTTGTTGAGGAGTTAGGTTACTGGATTGAACATGATCAAGAAGAGGAAAATAATCATTTGTTTGATATAATGCAAAATGATCCATATGGAAATTATGACTCTACTGGTCTAGGCAATTATGTCATATTTGATAAAGATCATGAAATCACAAATGTTTTAAGGGAAGAAATGCCAAAAGATACCATTTCTATCAATCCTTAGGTCTCTCAACATGAATTCCATATTCTGAGTGGGAAGTCACAAGCTTATGCCTTAATCTCTGATGAAGAAGAGATAATTTCTGATTTTCTTCTCACTTTGCAAGATGATATGGAGGAGCATGGACACTTCCTTGATCATGATTTGAATGACTTATTTGAAGTCATTGGGGTAGGTTATAATATTCTTTAAGGAGGCTGTGAGCTGGTTACAGATGGACAAGACAGTATTGAAACCCAAATAAATATGCAAAATTACTGCAAAATTTCAAAATTACCCTTTCAAGAGGTTGGTGATTTTGAAGTCATTAAAAAGGATGATCATGTAATAGAACCTGAGTTTGAGGCAAAAGGAGATAAGCCAATAAATGATATATATCAAAGGGCTTTTGTTAATGAGCAAATAGCCATTGATTTCTTGATAAGACATGCCAGTATCAAGAACCAACATTCGATAAGTTTTCAAGAATGAGAAGAGTATGTATAAGTTGAAAGCATGCTAGACTCTGATTCACTCGAATGCAGGCCAATCACGATGACATAAAGGAGAGAAAGTCAACAGAGCTACATCCCATTTGACCACTTGTCTGGAAACATAAGTTGTCTTGTCATGAAGGAGACTTTAGAAATTTTTCTTTTGATCCATGAGGGAGGCAAAGATACTTGGTTAATGTATTATAGTTAGATAGTTTCCCCTTTCTATGTTGCTTTGTTTTCCCGTTTTGTTTTCCCACTTTTATTTTAAATAAGTGTTCTTTGAACACGTAGCCACAGTTCAGATCCTTTTTTCAAAATTCTTGACACATTAAATATCTCCCAAATCTTTAAAATTCCTCAAGGTACCTTGCGCAACCACTTGCACAACATGTCTATCTCACTATCCCATGAATATTTAGTAAGATTTGATAATGGTTATCTAAGTTTAATGCCATTTTAAGACTTGATGGGTCAATAAATACTTCATAACAATAGTTAAAGCTTACAAGCCTCAAACATTCCTGTGTTTGCAAAAAAATTCTTGCTACTTGAATTTTCAATTTCTAGCAAACTTGCTTAAAGTGAAAGTGCCTTTTCTATTGCAAAATCTTCATACCTGCTATTATAGTTCATTATTTTCAAGAATAGATATAGAATGGAAGGAGCATAGTCTTCACAACAAGGGTCTGGGATTTACGAATCCATTGACAAGTTTCTTACAAGCAAATCATATGCTTCAGCCCCTGCTCAACCATTAAAGACTTACCCACAGAATAGGTTCCCAGAAGTTGGTCATGCGAATGACCCAGCGAAGGTAAAAGATTTTGTAGATGGGATCATGGACCCAATTCTTCAAAGAACTAGTAGCAAAACTCTCAGAGAAGGGGCACATCAACAGTGTCTTCAGAGGGCCAAAGTGGGACAATATGAGACTTTCACAATGAGGATATGGACTTCACAACTGGCATAATTCATTGTCCCAGGTGTACGTCCATGCCCTGACTTGGTTGAAAGATGCACCAAATTGTTACATGCACCCTCAAATACCATATAGTAAGGTCCATTCATGGTATAGATTACACCAAAGGCTATCAGAGAAATGTTAGCCCTGTACCATGATAAGACAGCCACATTTCCCACCATTTCTAAGATGCAAAAAATGTGGGAAAACATCAATACTCAATTGAGGTTTTTAAGATCAGAACTACAATTAGGCAATGGTGATACTACTATGCTAACATTTCCTGCAACAAGATCAAAATTTATACAAGCTAGTTAGGATGCACTTTCTAAGATGGCTTTCATTTTCAGAATGAAAGATGATATGACCATCTATGGAGAACAAATGGATATCCTCTTTAGATTGAAAACTATGGAAAAGACTCAGGAGTATCGACTTGATTTCTCTAAGTAGATTGCATACTCAATGGTGGAGCAACTTGCCCAGTTCAAATCAAAAGGGGTGTTCAGGTATTCTTCTTATTTGTTTCACCTTATGTTGTATCAGAACTCTAGCATCTTTTCCCAACATATGCATCTTAATATGTATGACCCAAGTTTCAATCTATAAAGGACCACTCCTGTGTCTGCATGGACACATATTTTGTCCAAAACTAGCGACCCATATGAATTCTGGGAACTTTTTGTTTCCCCTAATTTTTGTCATTTAAGCCCAAAACTAGTTATAAATAGACTGTTTCCAAGTGTATCAAATCTTATGACCAATTGCCCTATCCCTTGTGATTTATTTTTTGGATCCCACCATATAATTATTAGAGTCCATGGATTTAGTGGGGAACCAGTGTTGCTACCTAAGTTTTTGACCCTTAGGTTAGCATTCTTAGAGGTCACCAAGTAGGTGTCTATGGTAGATAATGAATATGGCTCTAGGAAGAAGAAGAGGAAAATGTATGATGTCCCATGGGTGACAAACAACATGGCACTGGAGGCTAGAGATGTTGAGATTGTGTTGCTTAGAAAGCTATCCTTCTTGGGTTTCCTCCTAATTGAAGATAAATGGGTATATGACCCAAATGGTTTCATAGCTTCATGGATCAAGATTAATAGGGTTGCTACCAGAATTGCACATGAGGGTTGCCCCTTTTGGGAAAATAGGAAAAATCTTAGGGAAGATATTCCTGAGTTTCATGTTGAATTGATGGATTTGCCTCTTCAACAGAATAGACCATGGGAAAATTTTTATGTTAAGCAAAGGGATTTTGATCCTAAAATTAGAATGACTTCTAGTTTAAGAAGGGCACTAAAGAATAAAGACTGAGATGCTGAGAAAATAGAAGCCTATTGGAAATATAGGCAAGAAATTTGTTAGACAACTCACTCTTTTGGAAATGTGGACTTGGATGAGAAATGGGAGGAGCTCTAGGATGAATGACATCTATCTCCTATATCAAGCCCTGATACAAGCAATTTGTCAACACAGGGTGGAGAGCTGGAAGCTAGAGTAGGATCCAACTAAACATCACAGGCCCTAGGGCAAACTACAGCTTCAGTTGTGGTAACAGTTTGGCCCCAATCTCTTAGCATCATGGAAAAACAAAAGAGTGTAGTATCTTCACCACCAAAAGCTTCCCCATCAACATCAGTCCTTGAAGTTCCTAGTTTTGCACAAGCACCACTAACAGTAGTGGTAGATGTTGAAGAAAAAGAAGCACAGCTAGAAGAAGAAACACCAAGGAAACATAAAAGGCTGAGGTTTCAACTTGAGTCAAAAGAGAGGGTACAATCCTCACAACACCAACTATAGAGTACCTTGGTGGATCCTCAAGTAGGTATGGTTTCTCCTTCTTCTTCTTCTCAATCTCTCTCTTCTCTAATATGGGCAATGATTCCATCTAGACAAATGATATCCCCTGCCACCTCTGTTGCTCCCATTTCTCAGTTTGCCCTGTCTTTCCCAACTCAAGCTATATCATTGCCTCACTTTTCTCCCTTTGTACCCAAGAAAATACCTCTTCAGATTTCCCATAGCCAATAATTGGCTATTCTATATGGCTTGCCACAAGGTCATCCTTTTGCGGGTGGGCACATTGCCTCTCCTTCTACCTTCCAAACTCAAGCAGACGTTGTTAAGAAGGCGATGGAATACCAAAGAGAGAAAAAGAGGATCAAAGATAATAAGGCCTTGGCTACACCACATCTAAGGTCAAATTTTGACCCCATTTAGTAGCAACTGATAATGACTCATTTGTCACCAAATATAATCAAGCCAAGTGAGTAGATGTAACCAAAAGACTACACAATGAATGCAGTGGCCATAGACATGTCCCTATTCAGACCACAAGATAAAATTGAGCTGCTAACTGAATCCACTTCTATAGTTGCTAAAGATTACTTGAAAATATCAATGAAGCTATAAAATATGGAGGCTGATCTAGCCAAAGAGAAGGCAAATTATAGTAGTTTGACCACAGAAATCAATACAAAGGATAATGAAATAGAGAGTCTAAATAAACATTTGCAAGATACTATTTATCTTTAGACTCACCAGATGATCCAAGCCCAAAATGATTCCTTAAAAGTAGGGATAATTTAGGTAAAAGATGTAGTGAAGACTCTAAGGCAAGAAAAAGTAACATTACAAGAAAAATGTGAGGAAAGCCTGCTACAGGTTACTCAATTACAACAGAAGCTGCTACATGAATAGAATACTACTGTGGCTATACAAGCCCAATTTCAAGTTGAGCGACAAAGGGTAGAGCAATTGACACTTGAGCTGGCCAATAGGACAAAGAATGTAGGGGTGTTAAATTTGGTGAAGGAGCTTTATGAATCAATGTGGAAAAGAATCTCTATGGAGATTATTCAGCTCAGACTTTCTCTCACCTTTCTGCTAAATTCACAAAAATTATGCAAAAAGGTGGAGACTTCAGTTGAAGACATTCTAGTTACTATTTTTGGGAGAGTATTGGACTCTAAAATGCTGCTAAAAAATCTTTATGATGCAATGGATGGAACATTTTCAGCAACAAGAATTAATGACATAATGGTCGCTGCTAAACGAGTGAATGAGGTTCTCAATTGCAACTCCATAGCAATCAATTATAGAGAGCTTCTCGATGTAATGAAAGAAGTAATTAGTGAAATGAAACAACACATTAAAGGCCTAGTGCAATTAGGTCTTCCTCATCCATTTCTTGATGACAACATTGTGCTAATGATTGATGAATTTAAACCTTTATTGTTGGCCAAGTAGAATGATCAAGCAATTTTTTAAGATTTAAGGGATGATTCATTAGTACCTGAAGTAGAAGCTATTTTGATTCCTATTTCCCAGCTTGAATTCAAATTGAAGGCTATGGTTTAGATTTTGCAAATTTTTTCACACAAGGATATTATCAACCTTGATTTAGCCTTCAATGAATTGCAAAATAAGTAGGGGTTATCTGACGATGAGTGGTTTACCTATCAAATAGCTTTACTGAGGCTATGATTTTTTATCATTTTGATCATGCAAGAGTTGGAGATTCTTTTTGAGTAGGTTCAAAAGTCTTTGGGGTCACCAATAACTACAGAGTAAAAAATACTCTACGTTTCATTTTGATTTTTAGTTGCACAATCCAAATTTTATCCCTGAATACTTTGGTTTGAGACAGTGAAATTTTGACTCAGAGCATGGGCTCAAATTTATTTTTGCCTCAATTTTGTCTAAGTGTCAAAATTGAGCAGAAGCTTCCAAGTGTCATCAGCTGAGGCACTTTTCATAATTTCAGTAAGTATTATAGAATGCGCCATGTGTCCTATAGTAACTCAGTAGAATGTGCCATGTGTCCCATAGTAACTCAGTGGAGTGCAACAAGCGTCGGCATCCACATTTCATGTGGGCATTTGCATTTCAAATTTATTTTGAGTGGAAGGTTTCAACAAGTTAAGTATCATGATCAAGTGGAAAGTGCCAAGTGGCAATTGTGGAAGACTTCAATATGCTTTTATAAAAGTAATGGAAGGCACCACGTATCCCTAGCTGAAGAGAATGGAAGCCAACACATGTCAAATTTTGAATTATCTTCACTTTGTTTCATTGATAAGTAAACATTGTGGTGGGTCTCAATTTTTTGTTTTGAGGCAAGCAAAAGCTGCCAAGTGTTACCGTCCATGTAAGTATGAAATGAGGCCTGATTGTTTCTATAGTATAGATAGGGAAATGCAGAGATGGACATGTGTTACCTTCCACAAGTTTCTCAAAAGATAGCTAAAGGCAACAGAGATCACCACATGTCCTTTGTCAAGAATAAGTGGAAAGAGCCACATGTCCCTATTCCCTTTTTGAAGTTGCTCGGGTGATAAGTGCTTTGGGTCCCATTTTCTATAGAAGTTTTTTAAGTTTTGGAGAAGTGGATGGTGACAGATGTCAAGGATGGAACACTTCTAAGTGAAGACACAGTAAGAGTATAGGCTATGCAGAAAGTGCTGTGTGTATTCAATAAATGCTATGGAACATGCCAAGTGTCATTTTCCGGTGCCTCCTAAATAATAAGGTTTTAAAGTAAAAAGAAGGGGAATTGGCCAAGTGTCCTCTCCTATTTGAAAGTGGGAAGTTTCTTGGGTATCTACTTCAGCCAATGAACTTGCAAAAAGACAGAACGTTTCAAATCTAGGAAATATCTTGTGTTAGACACTTCCAGTTCAGTTAGGCCATTGGATTGGGAATGTATAGACAATCTAGGGCTAATATAAGGCTATAAATAGGGGTGCAGAGATCACCAAAATCATCATCAGAAGATTGAGAGAATATCTTGTGAGAGACTATTGTTAAGAGTTTTAGACTTTTAGAGTTGTGATCAGGAATATCATTTGCCTTTGTTATATTTTCTTGAGTTGGAAAGTTATGTAACTGTGCATGTTTTTGTGCCTTTTATGTGATTGGAGAATTAATAAGAAGACTGAGTTCTATGACTTTATTGATATTTTCTATGTCACTGCAAAAGTAGTCTAAGCTATGAGCCTTTATTTCTATTGTTTTCATCTTTTACATTGATCATGCCTTATTTGCTCTTTAATGTAATTGAATCTTACATATAGTTTCACTATGCTTAGAATTAAGGGTCGAATTACATTTAGGTGCATCGCCATAGTTATATTTTCTTTCTTTGCATTTGTGTTTCTGTTTAAATTCCTATCCCTTTTCCTAGTATATGCTTGATATAAAGAAGAGACCAGCCTCTTAAAAATTTGGAGGTTGTTTCAAGTCACAAGTCCCACATTCTTGAAACTTCCCATTGTTGGTGTTAGAAACAAGTGAAATTTTAACCATCAACACATATAATGCCAATTTGGCTTGTGAGTCAATAGTTGGTCTTGAAAATTCCTTAAAGTGATCATTAAAAGCCATGATTAATAGATCATTTTGGCTGTGTATTTAATAATTATACTTGGGAAGTCAACCAAAGTTGAATAATTACATAAAAATGATGTATTTTTTCCATGAATATCCCCTATAAATTTGGTGTCTTGATGTGTCTCCTGTCTCAAGATATAAGCCTTCAAAAATTATCTAATAGTGTGGGATGCATTAAGGGATGAAAAAGTAAAGCTACCAAAATAGCCATTTGGATTAAAAAATATAACCATTGAAGGGATGAAATGTGTTGAAGCCTTGATCTATTAGATTAAGGATAAAAAACATGTAGGTGATTACCTAAATTCAATAAGTCAAAGTCCCTGAATCAAGATCAATGGTGCATATTCTTACATAAAATTTTTGATCGATGATCCACGTTGAAGACTGGGGTCAAGAAGTCAAGAAAGATCTAAGACATGAAATAAATCATTTATTTAGAGATCTAAAAATGAGAATAGGGTCAATAGGTCAAAGGATCGAATGATTAAATTTGATGGTGACATGTGTCACAACCATGGTGAATTAGTAGCAGATTAATGACCCACATTTGATGACATGTTTAGTAAATCAAAAGTGCACATTCAAATGTGTATATGGAGATTGATGGTGTGAATTGAGTCAATAATTTAATAATCCTAAATTACACACAAGGTTTCCACATGGTGTAATAGAATTAACTAAATGTAGTATAATAGCAAGCTATACAAAAGGAACATGGGGATACCAAGTGTTACAATCTTGAAATCCTAGATCAAAGATCAATGGCCAAATTGAAAGACAAAACTAGGAGACTCTTGACGAGATAGATGGATTAAATTTAATTAAATTTTTAGGGGGCATGAGATGAAGACATGTGTATAAAGTTAAAATAATCATATTTTAAAGTTAAATAAACAACATGGAGGGTAGAGTATTTTAAAATATAGTGTTCATGATTTCTTCACTAAATATAGGAGGCTTCGAAGGCACCAAGGAAAAAATGTATGTATATGTTCGTTTCTAACCATTGTGTGAGTTATATAGGTCTCCATTGGTGATTTCCAAGATGTTTAAATGAATAAAATAAAATCTCTTATTAACTTGAAGACTCCAGGAGGATTCCAATGCCAAACAAGGTCTTCATGCATGCACCTTCAAGGAGGACTGAGACTAATGCTGATTTAAACTTCAAAAAACTCATTCAAGAGGAATTTATGAGAATAATTATTCATGAAACTACCCTACATACTTGGAGAGAGAATCTAAAAGGTCTTTAAGGGTTTCAAATGGTGATCTTTCCACCAAAATAGGCTTAATTGACTCCAACAACATGCAAATCAATCTCCTCCAAAGGATCTTATACTCTTATTATGATTTTAAGACCTTATTCATGTGAAATATCATGAGAATTAGAATTTTGCATGCATTTTCAATGAAGAATCAGTTTTGAGGTAGTTAGAACTACTTATGAGGGCATTGATGACTAGTTTACATGTTAGTTCCCTCCTCCTTCCTCATTCTCTACATATAAATTCATTTTCTATTGTAATAGGGACTTATGCTTTTGGAATGCCCAAGATATGACAATATTTTTACTCTAACACCTATTTGATGCAATAAAAGACTTAATTCCTCCATTCACAAGTTGAATTGAAGTGTGTTTTCTGAATTCATTGATGTGGTTAAGTGAATGTCTGATTTCCTTTACCTCTATCTAAGTTTTCTCACCTTCATGAAGTGTTTTTAGCTCTCATAGGTCATTATAAGTACAATATATAGTTTTTTTATTAGTTTTGAAGTGGAAAATACTTTATATCTACCCTTCCATGCTAGATTGATAGCTAGTTCATGCCTTTTTTTGAAATACTTATGTGAAAGGTGATCAAAAAGTGAGTGAAGTGATATTTTAAAGTTTGAAAGTATTTGATAGTGTGTCATGTGCAATTATAAGTGTCCAAAACATTAGTGCATAATCTTCTTTTACATGTTTTTATGAATTATTATATTTTCTTCCCTTTTTCAAAGTAAGAAATTAGTTTAGGTGATAGATCCAAGGGAACCAACCCTCTCTAGAGGTTCTTCACGTTTTAGAGTCAGCCACACTTTGAGAGGATCCCATTGTATTAGCTAAAGAGAAGGTTTTAATTCATTTATTTAAACATGGTACTCTTCAAATTGAAACCTTGCAAGAGGCTAAGTTATTATGGTCACCTTGGTTTTATACCTTTTCATAAAGGCTAATAAATACCAATAAACTGAGATATATCCACCTATATTGGCTGTAAAATCTCTTGAAAGGCAGATTATAAAGTGAGCTAGGAAGTCAATAACAACTGTCTTGAAGGATAGGAAAAATAAGACAAGCATGCAAGAAAACCTTCAAGTTTATAATTATTCATATTTTCTTAAAAGGTGTACCATATATTTTAAGAACTAATTTGCTATGAGGTTCATATTTTAGGCCCAACTTATCAGCTACAACTTTGGGCATGACTGAAGTAGAAGCTCCACTATTAACTATGTAATTGTGAACTAATTTATCACCCACTATGAGAGTTAGGTAGAATGGTGGAGATTTGTTAGCCCTAGTAGATGGTTTAATAATAGTATTATGGTAATTTTAAATAAAAACATGACTATGACTTTGAATTGAAGGTGATGGACTAATAGGGATCATGTACAACTACTTTTGTAATAACTCCTTTTGCCCAAGCATATGGAGGACATCCCACAAAGATATTGATGCTTTGGCACTTTTCAAAGAATATAATATGTTTATGGTAGTATTAATCACTTCTATTGAGTCCTTGGAGGCAAAATATTTCTTGGAAATTGATAAATTGAGACACTTTAAGTAGATCTTACTACTTTTTGACTCGGAGGAGGTGTAGGTGTGTTTGGAGCTTCCATGATTGCATCCATGATTTTTTACCTTAGAGGGAGATATGATGAACTTATAGGAATTATATTTTCACCTCTTAGATCCTTACTCTTGGTCCTTGTATTATCTATAATAGATTCTCCTTGATTAAGTGCAAAAGTTTCTTCCACCAAGAAGTTGGTTAAGCTCTCTCCATGAGGCTGCCAATCCTCATTTGCTTGCATCATCACTTCATCTTCAACTAATAGGAGAGGAGTAATCACTCCTTGATAAAATATATATTTATCTTGATTCTCATTAGCATCCATAAATTTTACTTGTTTTCAATCTTATCCTTGTACCAAATTACTATGCACTAGTACCATCTCCTTTGCATTGGTAGTGGAATTGGGGTTGTACACATTGGCAGTCCTATTGAAGTTAGGCTACCCTTGACCTCTTAATATTACATATTATTGTTGATAGGGATAAGTATTTTTATATTAACCTTTCTTCATGTTATCTTTCCTATTTTTAGCTTCTAAATCTTGGCACTTTGTCTCAAAGAACTCAAATTTTGATTGCCAATCAACATCATCTTCTGCCTTCTTAAGAGAATCTCTAAGCTTGGTGTTAGCATTAGGAATTGGGAAATGCTTGTATTATTATCAAAATTATATGGAAATATAGTTATATACACTTTATGAGGAAACCTTCCTGCTTGAATGAGACCATTCTCAACTTTGGTGGTAAGTTCATATGCTTCTAGAAGAATGAAAGCACCTATGGATTGAAGCATGATATCAACATCAGTACTAATGGTTCTCAAGTAGGTAGGGAACACAAAGTTAGTAGGTGGTATCATGGGAGGAGGAAATATATACCAAGTATTTTGAAAGCTATCATTGAAGTCATAATTATTTCCTTGGAGCCTCTTTTGATCACATTGAGATAATGTATGATGTTGGAAATATTGTCATTGATGTCAAAGGTCTAGAATTATTGGTGATAAAGGCACCATTGCATTTAATGTTATTTGTAATAGATATATCTTGGCTAATGTGAGTTAATATTTATTTAATATTAACAAATATATTTTTGGTTGCATATGAGACAAAATAAGGGCCCATGGAGAAGTCAAAGAGCCACGGGGTAAAGAAAAAAGAAGGATGGGATGCATTTCCCCATGAAGAGTCATCTTTTGGAATTACAAGAGTCACCAAGTGAAGACAAAAGAGGAAGGGTGAAATTTATCATGAAGGGACACTTTAAGGAATATGAAAAGTCACCAAGATGAGGACAAAAGAGGGGAGGACATTTTTGATCATGAAGGGTCACCACGTGACTTTTCAAAGGCTTGAATATGAAGGGTCATACAAGTTTGGTGCAATTTTTCATGAGGATTGAAGGGTCAAAAAGGGGGAAGGCCAAAGGTCATTTGGAAAACTATAAATAAAGGCTTGAGAATCCATTTTTAAATATGAAAGATAGAGGTTGATTTGATATTGTATTATCTATCTTAGAAGAGCAATTGTGAGAGTTGAATATGATTTGTATTTGTTATATCTAGCTTAGAAGAACAAAGGTGAGAGAGAGGAAAGAGATGTATTAAACTATCATTTGTTGATATAGCAACATTGAGAGATAGGTGTGTGGTATACACAAAGGGGTTGGTGCTCATGTGGGTTGGTGCTCATGAATAGTAGCTGGGTTGGTGCTCGGCAAAGGGGTTTGGTGCTCCTGTGGGTTGGTGCTTATGAATAGTTGCTAGGTTGGTGCTCGGCAAAGGGGTTTAGTGCTCCTACAAGTTGGTGCTTGTGAATATTATTTGGGTTGGTGCTCATTCATATACTTGAGATTGTTCTCCATGGTTTTTCCCACATTGGGTCTCCACGTTATATCTGGTGTCTCTCTCAATCTTGTGTGATGTTTATTGTTTGAGTTTTATTGCATATCTTTAATGTTTGATTAAGCAAAATTGATTAAGGGAAAGTTTTATAAGATATATGATATACTTATTCACCCCCCCCCTCTTAGTATATTATGTGCTTAATAATTGGTATCAGAGCAGGTTCCTTTTTGAAAAAGTTTTACAGCTTGAAGGTAGATCAGGAAAGCACAAGATGGCCATACATAAAGGTGCCTCTGCAAGCAAAATAATAGTTGATCAAGAAGAAGAAGAGGATGAATCTAAAGTGAATATGGAAGGAGAACTCATGTGTGCCTTAGAAGAGTTGAAAATTGTTGAAAAGAAAAATTGAAGATTGAAGCATCAAATCGAGAAAAATGAAAAGGAGTCAAAGGAGATAATTGAAGATCTACAAGTGCAATTTGAAGAAGACAAAAAAAATGAAGAAGATCTAATGGCACAGTTGGAAATATCAAGAAAATAATGTGAAAGGTATGCTACTAAAATTGCCTCTTTAAAAGAAGAGATTGAGAAAGCAGTCAATAATAAAATAGTCAATGATTCAAAATTTGAGAATAGCACTAATATGCTGAATAAGATATTAGAAAGCCAAAAGGAAATATCAGATAATATAGGTATCAATTTTGAAAAGAAGAGCTATGTTGAAGCTCTTACAAATAAAGAAACAAGAAGGGAAGAAGTGAAGAATATAGAGGACAAAGAACGCTGGAAGGAACAAAGCTATAAAAGGCAATCAGGTCAGAGATTCACAAATAGGTCCTATTTTTATGGTTACTATTTTTATTCTAATGGATATGGTCATAAGAAATTAGAATGTAGAAAAAGAGCTAACAATCTCAAAAATAAGGAAAAGGAAGGTCATGTAGAGTCAAGCAGAAGCTATAACTCTTTTGCTCCTCTATCAAGATTTGGTGAAGAGACCATAATTTTTTACAAGTGTAACAACTTTAGACACATAGCTCGGTATTATACAAGCATGTTTGAGTCGGTCAAGAAGGACCAGAGTTTTAGGGCTCCATTCATCAAGAAAAAGGTTTAGACATGGCAGAAGAAACAACTTGAAGGTTCTATGTTGGTCCAGACAGCTTTGCATGCAAGAAATGAAGAAAAGCCATGGTTTATTGATAGAGGATGTTTAAGGCACATGACAGGAGACAAGATAAAGTTCATAACCTTGAAGAAGATCAATGGTGGCATAGTGAAATTTGGGGACAATACTACTACCAAAATTGCCAAAAAAGGTACACTAAGTTTAGAGATGGTAAAACTAAAATTGAAAATGTTTTATATGTAGAAGGTCTTAAGCATAATCTTTTGAGTGTAAGTCAAATATGTGATTAGGGGCATACACTAAAGTTTTATGTAGAAGGTTGTGAAATTAGAAGAAAAGATTCAGATGTATTGATTGTAGATGCTTAGAGAATAGGTAATAACTTATATATGCTATCAGACATCAAAGGACAAAAATGTTGTTTGAATCAGATTGAAGAAATTTGGCTATGGCATAGGAGAATGGTGCACATAAATTTTGACAATCTTGTCAAAATTTGCAAAAAGCAAGCAGTCAGGAATCTTCCAAAGATCACAAAGCCATCTAACACGCTTTGTAGACCTTGTCAGTATGGGAAGCAGGCTAGAAGGTGGTTTAAAACAAAAGAGTACTTGACCACTCAGATGCTAGAGATTGTTCACACTGATCTATGTGGACTTATGAGGACTCAAATTACTCAAGGTGATAAATATTTCATGTTGCTTATTGATGATTTTTCATGTATGACTTGTTGGAATAATGCATATTTAAGCTTACCTAGGGTTAATAGGGTAAGTTATTTATTACCAAAGGTTAATTTTATTTACCTCAATTAATTTATTTTATTGTTGAGAATCTCTCAACAATATATTTTTTCGTAGTATGAGAAAACAAATAGTTTGTTTTCTCTATTTTGTAATCATTACAAATAGTTTGTTAACATGAAACAAACTATTTGTATTATAAATACTTTGCATTATATGGGAAATAAATGAGAGATTAATGAGAGAATACATAGAATTTTGTGGATTATCACCTATTTTTTAGGTGTGAGAAATTTATTTATTCTCTGGAAATATTTGCAGGGTATTTGTTGTGGGTTCTTTCTCCTGGATTGATCCTGTGGATCTTGTGTATCTCCTGCTAATTCCTTCATGGTATCAGAGCTTGGAGTTCTAGTTGAAGATCCTATTCCATGAAATTTTTTATCTGCTAACACATTCAAAAACATTATTTTATTGATGTGTTATAGATATCTTTTATTCTCTCAAAATTTGGTTCTTGTTTACACATTTTTTTTTGAAAATTCTATACTTTGTGCTCATTAAATGACTGTAAAGATTTCCAAAATCAGATTTTTTTTCATAGAGGCATAGGAAATCAAGTCAGAAATCCATTTCAATTCGAATTTTCTCATTTGGATCAGGATGTACAGCTCTTTCATTCAAAAACTTGTTGACTGGTCCTTGTTGGCAGACTGCAGTACCTGTCCATTTTTTTGATGTGGCAGATCGTACGGTTGAATTTTTTGGAATATGAGACCTGTTAATGAAATCTGACTGTTATATATTTCTATCCATATAAATTTTGATGAATTTGGATTAGGCTGTACAATGTTTTGGAAGCCAACAACAGGAATTAAAAACTATTTTCTTGGTTTGCTGTATATCCATACAGATTTCTCATTTTTGAACGCCTTATTCTATATAAAATAAAAATATGAGAATTTCATGTGATATCAGACTTCCAAATCTTTCATTTCATTCTGAGAAGGACGGATTTGGACCAGGCCATACAGTCCTTTTGGCAGATCTAGTGGAGCCATTCTGCATTGTTGAAAGGTGTTTTTCCTTGGCTGTGTTTACAAATTTTCTCAAATATTTCCCTGACCACCACGCCTTGCTAGAAAAAGAGTTTATTTTTGATAAAGCCAAATATTATTCAGCTGTTATCTCACACGTGTGAGTCACTTTTGGCTTTTTTTAATTTTTAGTGGTTTAAATGCAAGTCTCTAGCTTTGAAAGTTCAAATTTGACTTTGCTAAAGCGGCTAGAGATATTTTGTTAAAAATTTGTAGGGAGGAGGTCTTGGGGTCAAATCCCCCTACATTTTTTTTTGCATAAATCCATTTTTTAATTTTGTATAATCCAAGGCTAATTTTTTTTTTTGTCGAGAGACGTTAAATTGTAACGGGAGGGGTGTTTTTTTGAGGAAAAACGAATGTCTAGATTGTTCTTGTCAACTTCATCATCTTCCTTGGGAATGGAGTCTCAATTGTTTGAACCTATAAATTCTACAAATTACCATGTTTGGAAGCCAAAAATGCAACAACTCCTTCAATCAAAGGGCTTATGGAGAATTTTTTCTGCAACAACACCTGCAGCATTCATGACTGAAAAAGACAAATATGCATATGGTTGTAAGCAGGATGAGGCTCTTGGATTGATTTGCCTCAATGTCTCAGATAATCTTCAATTTCACATTGCAGATGCTACTACACCAAAATAGGTATGGGAAAATTTTAAAAACCTATTTGGCAAAGTTAATGAGTTTAAAATTTTGCAATTAGATGCAGAATTGAGTACTCTCTCTCCATTAGATTTCCCTTCAATAGATGAATTCTTGGCAAAATTCAAATTTATAAGGTCACAGTTGAAAGCTGGTAACAAGGATAAAAGTGATTAGGAGTGTATTTTCATGATTTTTTCAAAGTTGAAAGGACCATATAGTGTTTTTTCCTCTGCTTTTTATACTATGATGGATACATTAGGTGATGAATTCAAATGGCCTTCCTTTGAAGTTTTTTGTGAAAGATTGACTAGGGAGCAAACAAAATTAATGGCCTTAGATGATCTACCTAGTCCTAGTCATGCTCTAGTTTCTAATTCTTCTAAAAGAAAACCTTCACCTAAGTCTAAAAAGCAAGCACCTTCAAATAACCCTCCAGAGTCCACCACCCAAACACCTCATCATTCTAAATCTACTAAGACCAAAAGTCCTTTAAGCAAAAGAAGAAAATATTTGGTCCATGTAATTTTTGTGGTGGTCCTAATCATGATGAAAGTAGATGTTTTAAGAAGATGGAAGCATTAGAGGTAGTGGTTAGACAACACAAAATTTCCATTCCGTCTCCATCACCTTCTACTTTTGCAAGAAAAGGGAAAGCACTTTCAGCCAGGGCTATATCTTCATGTCATGATCAATGGATTTTTGACTCAGGTGCTTCTCACCATCTCACACATTCTAAGGATCTATTGTCTTCTCTTACAAATTGTAGTACATCACATATTGTTATGGGTAACTCCTCACAGATTGAAGTTTTGGGATCAGGTACTGTTGATAAACAGGATGGATGTTTTAACAATGTATTACTTGTACCCCAAATCTCTTCTAATCTTCTCTCTGTATATAAAATATGTAATTATGGTACTAGTAAAATTGTGGAGTTTACTTCACATGATGTTGTTATAAGAGAATGTAATGATCCTAGTGAGATAGTTGCTACAGGTACAACAGACCATACTGCAAGACTCTATACTTTTGATAAGTTTGAGTCTTTTATGTCTTCTGGTTCTTCACTTATAGCACATGGTAATAATCTCAACAAATTGTGGTATGAGAGATTGGGACATTTGAGTTATGGATATATGCAACAAATGAGTACAAAACATCTTGTAAAAGGCCTTCCTAAGGTCTCTTGTATTGATGGGGTGTGTCCTGGTTGTCTAGTTGGTAAACACCACCAGGATCCATTTCCAGTTGGTAAGGCCACACGTGCAAATGCACCCTTAGAGTTGGTTCATAGTGATTTGATGAATTTTCCAACTCATTCTTTTTTAGGGGCTAAATATGCACTCACATTCATTGATGATTTCACTCGTAAAACTTGGGAATATTTTCTCAAGTTGAAAAGTGAAGTTTTTGAGACTTTTAAGGCCTTTAAAGCCTTTGTTGAAAAACAATCATCTCTTCCTCTTAAGAAGATACGCACTGACAATGGGGGGGAATATGATAGTAATGCTTTCTATGATTTTTGTATTGAGCATGGGATATAACACCAGTTCACTATACCACATACTCCTCAACAAAATGGTGTAGTAGAGAGGAAGAATCAAACATTGAAAGAGATGGCTAATTATATGATTCACTCTAAAAATTTGGGTCCACAATATTGGGCTAAAGCTATAAATTGTGCAAATTACATTCAAAACCATATGCCTCAAAAATCTATGCAAAATATGACACCCGAAGAGGCTTGGTCTGGGATCAAGCCTGATATTTCAGATTTTTGCATCTTTGGGAGTCAAGCATGGGCATTCGTTCCTGATGACAAACGTAAAGCATTGGAGAAGAAAAGCCGACCACTCATTTTTGTTGGCTATTATGAAGATGTAAAAGCCTACCATCTTTTTGATCCTATCACACATGATGTGTTGTTTCGACAGGATGTTCAGGTTGAGGAGCTACCCACTCCACAGGAGTGTACATCTAGTTCTTCTTCTCCCCCTCCTTCTTCTACTAAGGATAGTGAGGATTTGCATTCTATTGTTGTTGATGATGATGTTGCACTTATTCAACCACCACAACCATCTTCTTCACCACCTTTGCCTAAGTGGGCAAAGAGCACTCTACAAGCAGCTGGTTCTTTTGTTGGTGATCCATCTGATTCTCGTCACACTCGCTCATAGACATCTGATGTTCCTCTTTTGGGACAAGCTTGTACAGATGATCCAGTGTTGTTTTTTGAGGCTATTGGTATACCTGATTGGGATGTTGCTATGTATGATGAGTATTCTTCATTGATGAAGAATGATACTTGGGATCTTGTCCCTCTTCCTAAGGGAAGAAAACTTGTAAAATGTAAATGGGTCTATAGGACCAAATATGTTGTAGATGGATCAGTAGATAAGTACAAAGCTAGATTAGTAGCTAAGGGGTTTTCACAGGTTGAAGGGGTTGATTACTCTGAGACCTTTTCCCCTGTAGCTAAGATGGATTCTATTCGGCTTGTACTCTCTCTTGCTGCTTCACATTCTTGGTCAGTTTTTCAAATGGATGTGAAGAGTGATTTCTTGTATGGTGATCTCCATGAGGAGATCTATATGGAGCAGCCTCCAGGATTTATGTAGGACTCATCATTGGTTTTTAGACTCTGTAATTCTCTTTATGGCCTCAAACAAGCTCCTAGAGCTTTGTACGAGAAGATGGATAGTTTTCTTTTGAGTTCTAGTTTTATTCATTGTGAGTCAGATCACAATGTATACATCCTAAAGCAAGGTGAGGAGCTTGTCATTTTGGTTTTGTATGTTGATGATCTCATCCTCACTAGCAATTCAGATTCCTTGATACATGACATCAAGGACATGTTGGCAGATAGGTTTGATATGACAGATCTAGGACTTCTACATTATTTTCTTGGTCTTCAAGTTTTTTAGTCTTCTAAGGGCATCTCTATTAGACAGCAAAAGTATGCGATAGATCTTCTTCATCGATTTGGCATGCCTGATTGTAATCCTGCCCCCACTCCATATCAGTCAGGTATTGTGTTGTCTACCACTTGTATGACTCCTCTTGTTGATTCCATTTTGTATAGGCAACTTGTAGGTAGTCTTTTATACCTGACTCATACCTATCCTGACATCACATTTGCTGTGAACCTTATCTCTCAGTTCTCACATGAGCCTCATGAGAGTCATTAGCAAGAAACCAAGCGTATTTTGTGCTACATTCAGGGCACCACTCACTTTGGTATACATTACACACCACAGAGTTCTACACAGCTTGTTGGATACACTAACTCTGATTGGGCTGGTGATGTTGACACTCATAAGTCCACTTATGGATTTGTTTTCACACTTGGTTTAGGTCCAATTTCTTGGGCATGCAAAAAGTAGACTGCTATTGCATTGTCCTCTACTGAGGCTAAGTATCAAGGTGCTGTTAAAGCTAGTCAGGAGATACTTTGGCTTCGACAGTTACTTGGAGAGTTTGGCTTCACACAGCAGGGTCCTACTACTCTTTGGTGTGATAACCAAAGTGTGATTGCTATTTCATGCAATCCTATTGAGCATCAACAGAAAAAACACATTGAGATTCACATGCACTTCATTTGACATCTTATTTAGGATGGAGTTTTTTCTTTGGAGTTTGTGCCTACAGCTGAGCAGATTGCAGACATCTTCACTAAACTTTTGGCTTTTCCTTGTTATCTTCAGTCGCGAGCAATGCTTGGGGTGAAGGAAGTTGTCCTTGGGGGGATTTCCCATGAAGTCCTTCCTTCCTTTATTTTTCATATATTTTGATTGGTTTGTACATGGGTACCTTATCAGGCCTAGTAACTGGGACCCATCCTTGTTTGTCATTCTCCTTATGTTTCACTTAAGGGAGGGTGTTGGAATAATAAATATTTAAGCTTACCTAGGGTTAATAGGGTAAGTTATTTATTACCGAGGGTTAATTTTATTTACCTCAGTTAATTTATTTTATTGTTGAGAATCTCTCAACAATATATTTGTTCGTAGTATGAGAAAATAAATAGTTTTTTTTTTCTATTTTGTAATCATTACAAATAGTTTGTTAACATGAAACAAACTATTTGTATTATAGATACTTTGGATTATATGGGAAATAAATGAGAGATTAATGAGAGAATATAGAGAATTTTGTGGATTATCACCTATTTTTTAGGTGTGAGAAATTTATTTATTCTCTGGAAATATTTGCAGGTTATTTGTTGTGGGTTCTTTCTCCTAGATTGATCCTGTGGATCCTGTATATCTCCTGTTAATTCCTTCATGACTTGGATAATGTTGTTAAAGAAAAAATTAGAAGTTTTTAGACAGTTCAAAGCATTCAAAGCATTAGTTGAGAATGAAAATACTTTAAAGATTAAGTGTCTAAGATCAGATCGAGGAGGAGAATTCATGTTAGATCAATTTATTGAGTTTCGTGAAGATCATGGAATAAAGAGACAGTATTGAGTAGCCAAAACACCACAACAAAATGGAGTAGTTGAACGGAAAAATAGAACAGTTCAGGAGATGGTGAGGACAATGCTAAATGAATCCAAGATAGTAAATAAATATTGGAGAGAGGTGGTTGGTACATCAATGCATATTCAGTATAGATCTTTATTAAGAGTCAACATCGATAAGACTCCTTATGAGCTATGGAAAGACAAACCAGCAACAGTTGATTATTTCAGAGTTTTTGATAACAAATGCTTCATAAAGAGAATCAATGAAAAACTTGGTAAGTTTGAATCCATAGAAAATGAAGGTATATTTCTTGGTTATTCTTGCAAAAGTAAAGCTTATAAATGTTATAACAAAAGAACCAAGAAAATTGTTGAAAGTGCAAGTGTCAGGATAGAGGAAGTTGGAACACAAAATATTAGTGATCTAATAGACATTCCTAAAATAATTGAAGAGGAAGGATTTAAAGAATTAGATGAAGATGAGGAAAAGGAGAATGAGAAAAAGGGAACCAAGACTCCATCCAAATATGTTCAAAAAAATCATAATGAAAGTGACATCATTGGGGATATAAAAGAAGGAATTCTCACCAGAAGAATGATGGTAATTGAATCTAAACAAGTTAATTTCTCTTTGTTATCTAAAATTCAGCCTAGAATTTTTTCAGAAGCTAGACATGATAAGCATTGGGTTAAGGCTATGGATGAAGAATTAGATCAAATAGAAAAGAATAATAATTGGGAATTAATGCCTAGAATAAAAGATCACAATGTGATATGAACAAAATGGGTTTATAGAAATAAGTTGAATGAAAATGGAGAAGTAACTAGAAATAAAGAAAGATTAGTATGTAAAGGATATGCTCATTGAGAGAATAGATTTTGAAGAAACTTTTGCACTAGTAGCAAGGTTAGAGTCTATTAGAATGTTTCTTGCATATGCAGTATTTAAAAATTTCAAAGTGTTTCAGATGGATGTCAAATCTGCTTTCCTAAATGGGAATCTTGAAGAAGAGGTCTACATTGAGTAGCCTCAGGGGTTTATTCTCTTGAATATTAGTAATCATGTATGCATATTGAAGAAAGCATTGTATGGATTAAAATAAGATCCTAGAGCTAGGTATGCAAGACTTGATAAGTACCTGCAAGATCAAGGATTCAAGAGAGGATTTGCTGATAGTAATATTTACATCAAAACAAAAGGTGAGCATCAATTGATTGTTGTGGTATATGTTGATGATATCATTTTTGGAGGAAATATTGAAAACATGACAAAAGAAATTTTTGATAGAATGTAAAAAGAATTTGAGATGTTTATGCTTGGAGAATTATCATTTTTCTTAAGATTTTAAATATTTCAATCAAATAAAGGAATTTTTATATCTCAAAGTAAATATGCCAAGGAAATGTTGAAGAAATTTGGTTTTGAGGATTGTGTACCAGTTGGCACACCTATGTGTACAAAAAATAAGGTGAGCAAGGATGAAGATTCACCTGTTATAGATCAATCTTTGTATAGATCTATGATTGGTAGTCTTTTATATTTGACAGCATCGAGACTAGACATCATGCATGAAGTAGGTATGGTTGTAAGATATCAGTCATCTCCAAGAGATAGTCATGTTTAGATGGCAAAAATAATATTTAGATATATATAGGGGACATTGGATTATGGATTATGGTATCCCACAGGTAAATATTTCACTTTAGTTGCTTATACAAATTTAGATTGGGTAAGGTGCTTAGATGACAGAAAGAGTACAAGTGGAGGAGCTTTCTTCCTTGGTGATAGTTTAGTATCATGGCTAAGTAAGAAGCAAAACTTAGTATCACTTTATACAGCTTAAGTAGAATATATTGTAGTACTATTGTGTTGTACTCAAGTGCTTTGGATGAAGCAAACTTTGGAAGATATCAAGGTAAAGTATGATGAACCTATTTCCATTTTTTGTGATAACACAAGTGCTATAAATATTTCAAAAAATCTAGTAATGCATTCAAGAACAAAACATATTCCCATTAGATATCACTTCTTGAGAGAGCAGGTTGCAGATCAATAGGTTAAGATGGAATATATTATTACTACAGAGTAGATTGCAGATATTTTCATAAAGGCACTACCAAAAGACACATTTGAGTATTTTCAAGAGAAGTTGGGAGTAATTTCCTTTACTTCTTGCCATTGAGGTTTAGCATCAGTTGAGGGGGAGCTAAGTGTTAGCTCCAAGTAGGCCCTTCGCCATTGATGTCAAAGGGGGAGAATAATAGGTACATGTATAGGTGAAAAAATAGGTACAAGGAATAGGTAAATGTTGCTATAGTAAGGGGGAGTTACTATATGTTTTCAGATGATAGGATGTGTAGGTGACAGGATGTGGCAGTTTTAGGATTGAGGTTGCCATCAATGATAAAGGGGGAGATTGTTGGAAATATTTTCATTGATGTCAAAGGTCTAGTATTATTGGTGATAAAGGCCCCATTCCATTTAATATTATTTGTAATAGATATATCTTGGCTAATGTGAGTTAATATTTATTTAATATTAATGAATATATTTTTGGTTTCATATGAGACAAAATAAGGGCCCATAGAGAAGTCAAAGAGCCATGGGGTAAATACAAAAGAAGGATGGGATGCATTTTCCCATGAAAAGTCATCTTGGGGAATTCCAAGAGTCAACAAGTGAAGACAAAAGAGGAAGGGCACAATTTATCATGAAGGGACACTTTAAGGAATAGGAAAAGTCACCAAGATGAGGACAAAAGAGGGGAGGACGTTTTTGATCATGAAGGGTCACCACATGACTTTTCAAAGGCTTGAATATGAAGGGTCATACAAGTTTGGCACCATTTTTCATGAGGATTGAAGGATCACAAAGGGGGAAGGCCAAAGGTCATTTGGAAAGCTATAAATAAATGCTTGAGAAGCCATTTGTAAATATGAAAGATAGAGGTTGATTTGATATTGTATTATCTAGCTTAGAAGAGCAATTATGAGAGTTGAATATGATTTGTATTTTTTATATCTAGCTTAGAAGAGCAAAGGTGAGAGAGAGGAAATAGATGTTGTATTGAACTATCATTTGTTGATATAGCAACATTGAGAGATAGGTGTGTGGTATACACAAAGGGTTGGTGCTCATGTGGGTTGGTGCTCACAAATAGTAGCTGGGTTGGTGCTTGGCAAAGGGGTATGGTGCTCCTATGGGTTGGTGCTCATGAATAGTTATTGGGTTGGTGCTCGACAAAGGGGTTTGGTGCACCTAAAAGTTGGTGCTTGCAAATATTGTTTGGGTTGGTGCTCATTCATATACTTGAGATTGTTCTCCATGGTTTTTCCCACATTGGGTTTCCACATTTTTATCTGGTGTCTCTCTTTATCTTGTGTGATGTTTATTGTTTGAGTTTTATTGCATATCTTGAATGTTTGATTAAGTGAAATTGATTAAGGGAAAGTTTTATAAGATATATGGTATACTGATTCACCCCCCCTCTCAATATATTCCATGCTTAATATATGAGAGAGGTATGGTCATTTTCATCTTCAAATATAGAAGTCAACAACATTCTAAAATCATCCCATGATGTGATACATCCATAGGTCCTATAATAATCAATAAATTTCCCTCTAAGGGACATGGCAAGGAGTCTATTAGCAATGTTCTCTTGAGTGACATTGTGGAAACTACAAAAATTGGAGATATCCCTAATGTGTTCACTAGGTGTAACATGACTCTCACCATTGAATGTGGGCACACTCTTTGTGGCATTAGGGGTAATGACATCATATGCTTGAAGAGGGATTGGAATTTTAATATTAAAGGTAGGAAAGGCATGAGGAATATCCATGTTTTCTTCAATATCTTCAATTTATTCCACCTCTTTACTTCCTTGGCTATCAAAATATTATTGATATTTAAGAGATAGATTAGGATGAAGGTATTGAACTTCAAGAGGACGTTTAGGTTGGATTGGTGGATTAATATGATTGAATACTCTACTTGATGATGACCTAGTAAAAAGCATGAAGTATGAGAAGAAACTTATGATAAAACAATGGACTTAAAATATATTTTACCTTAAATGGAGTAACCAAAGCTAAGTAGCACACTAATTTCTAGTTGATATTGTCAAGACTATCTTTCACCTTGATAAGTTATCTTGAAGAGAATGCATCCCATTGATCATTTAAAAATTGTTTTCACCAAATATTTCACCCTAGAATAGGGTGTTCAATCCTCTTATAGATTTTGGAAACATGAGAATAATTCTAGGTATGTGGGTGTACCTATAGGTAGAAGTATACCTCTAGGTTTAAGGGCTAGCTCCTTGAATATAATTTAGAATGCTTATCACCTAACTAACTAGTTGCTTGTGGGGAAAAGAGTTAAAATTTTCATGGATTGAAAATAATCTAAGGAGGTGATACACCAATATGATTTCCACATGACCATCATACTTATTTTACTAAGAAATAAGGCATATGAACTAACTTCTAAGTCTTATAAGGTTCTAACATCAATGTTTCAACATAGAGGTGATATGCATGAAGAAAAACAAGGTAAATAAACTAGAGGGTAAATTTCACACTCAAAAAATATTTTTAAACTTTAAGGGAGCCTAACACACTTGAATACACTCTATATGACCTATTGGAATATGAACTCTTGCATATACATGAAAAGATAAGGTAAGCAAGGAAATGAGATTATCACTAACTCCACCATACATTACTTTTCACACTTAATTTTTTTTTTCATTAACTCAAAATTATAATTGAATTAATTTTTTGAAGGAAAAATAAAATTTCAATAGAAAATATTTGCCAAACATGGAATGGTACCAGCTTACAATAGCCAAAATGGCTTCTACTTATAGAACTTGAGAGATAAGTGAGAAGAGATAAGTCTAAGAGTTATCAGAACACTTGTAAAGATGAGAGGAGGAGTTATACATGTATGAAAATTAATTAGGAGGTAGACCATGTAAGGTATCATAGGAAAAATGTCCCTCTAAGTCATGAAATTCATGAAATGTGGTGTAGGATTCCTCACTACTTGCTCAAAAAACTACCTTCATCATTTAGCCCTTTTAGAATGTCCTAAAACTAAATAGGAATATATGTGATGATTTTAGTAAAGGAGAGGTGTTTTAGACATGCTTAATTATGCATTGGCTGCATTCCTAATTGCCAAGGTTCTTTTACACATGAGTTATCATTGCATATAGTCCAAATTACTCTTATTTCACTCACTCCTCATACTTGGTACCAAATTTATCTTCAATTTTCCATTAAAATACATATAGAGGATTTAATGACACTTTTAAATACCTCCCCTAGCCTTAAATTCCTAATTCAGTCCTTAAAAGACCTCCTACTTTAAGTTTCTACTCTCTCACTTGCTTGTTCACTATGTCAATTTTGACTGGTTGACATGAAGGCACTTACAAAATCACTTAGTAGATCTTATGATATAATAAATGGAAATGATGGGTTATTTAAAGTCCCAATATTTCTCCCATTGTTTATTGTATCTTTTTAATCTCCCTAGAACCTAAAAAACACCAAAAATAATAAAAAAGCCAATTTCATCCCTATCCATACAAGTAGGTCATCACTCAAGTTGATGGGGAGGAGAATTGTAGAGCCCTCTAAAAAATCCAACCATTTACCAATTCACTCTATTCTATGTCAATGCATCTCCTTTGTTGTTTTCCCAATTGAGTCACTATCAAGGGTTTTAGAGGGTTTTATGCCATTTTGCCCTCTAAGGATTATTCATGAAGATGTGATGTTGAAAAGATGAACCAATCTCACAAAATGATTAATTATTACCCTCTTCAACTTGTCCAAGATCCTTGATCTCCCATGAAAATTATCTAAGTAGGTGCAAACATTAAGTTGCCTATTCAAACTCTTCTTTTCATTCCCTACAATCTTAATGTGATTTGAGCCAAGAAATGGATTACCAATGGTTTTATTTGCATATTTACAACTTGGAAACACCTTATTAGTCCTTAAAAACACGATAAAACTCATTATAATTATCATCTAGCACTAGATATGGAATTGACCCCCTCTTTGGATTTAGACCTAGCCAAGACCAAGTAGGTCTGCTTGCATCTTTGAAGGTTTTAAACACCCTGATAAGTTTTAGTCACCTATGCATGGTTATTCATGTTGGTATAAACATGAAATAACTATAAAAATACTTTTTAATGGCATAATAAATCTCTAACTCACCCTCATAACACTTCTATGACCACTTTATAGGTTTGTGCCCTTGGGGAGTACCCTTTATCTAAGACAAAATAAAGGGCACTTACCCTATTTACATAGACAAAATAAATATATGGTGGGATTATAAAAGTGATGGATATGATATTTACATAGTTTTATCTCTTTATCATATCTCTATCACATTTAAATGCATCAAAACCTAAAACATACTCATGGGAAAGATCACTATTTGTAGGGTCTTAAATGTGAACTGCAGGTTGCATTGTGAGAACTCTCCATGTATTGTTTTCACTAAAATGAAAGTTTAATTAGATGATAATCATAAAATATAATGTTTTTAAAATGATAAAAAATTCCTATCACCCATTATTTCACCCTCAATGCATATCCTTGCTCCACTAGGCTTGACTGCTGACTATGTTTCTTGCTTGGAAGAGGCACCTGTAGGTGCATTTACATAGTTTAAGACTTGAAAACAATGTCTAATACTTTATTTAAGATTTAAAAGGTCATTTTTAATCAATTTAGATCTATTTTATGTGATATAGTAATTCAAGAGAGGATGGTTAGTATGGTGTTAGTTCTAAAATGAAAACAAAATGAAATAAACACACTAATAGCATAACATCTCTAAGCCTAGACACTAGGGATAGCATAGTTAATAAAAACCAATGACAAACACAACTAAAAGTAATGAATAAAAAATAATAATTCCTTCACCTTCCTTGGATGCTCCAAATTCCTTTGTAGTAGTGGCTTGCTTAGTTTTGTCCTCATGAAGTCCTTGGTAATGGAAGCTTGGCTATCTCCATCTCTCCTTGGCACCTTTGGATTATGAATTGGATTGGCTTTAATTAATTTGGAATGGTAAAAATAGTTGCTTGAATCTTTTGGAACCAATCCTGCATTATAACTTTGCATTCTCAAGTCTTAGAAATGATGTTCATGGCCTCTCTATTTATAATTTTTTGAGAATATCTAGAATTTACTTGAACCATCCATCTTCAGATTGAGATGTGTGGTTGAGAATTAATTCAATTTTTAGAATTAAGTTTTTAATTATCCTCATCATGAAATTATAATAAGGGGTAATTAAGAGGCATATGGAGCATCATGGAAGGCATTGATGAGGCATGGAGGGCATGAATCCTGATATTTGTGGTATTTATGGCCTAGGGATGTCTTCCCAAGAAATGAGATCACTTGATGATGTAGATATTCAATATTTATTTCTAAAAACAAGTATTCAATAAGTATCCATGGAATTTTTTATTATGCCTTGATTTGGGTTAATTATCTCTTAAACATGATTAAGTAATTTGTGCATAAATTACTCAAATTGATCAAAATGTCTTATTATTGGTCCAAAATTTGATTAGATTAGAATTGGAAGTCCATGTCAGATGAATTGGAACCATATTCCCATTTAGAATGTTACCAACAAAAAATAACAAAGTCATACATCTTGTGTATGATATTTGATAAGAAAGAGCAATCCAAATCACCTAGGTGAAAAATTAACATTTTGACACAAAATGAATTGATCAAAGTTAGTTCGCTCATAAATTGCATTTCCCCATTTAGGAATACCCTAGCCAAAATTGACACTTGAATATGTTAGTTTCACATCATTTAACATGTTTTAGTGTTTTTAGGCCAAATTGTATATTTTAGGTGGAAATTGGTCAAAATCCTAGTTGGAGGTCATTCATGGCCAGTTTTAGGTGTCTACAATTTGCCCTTGTTTGGGAAGGCATTGAAATCTATAAGCATAGTAACATCTTCTGAAAGAATGAAAAGGTCCTATATGCCTATAACTACAATGATGATAAACTAATTGTATGATGTCCCCTTAAGGGAATGATTATCACAAGTAGGTTGATAAACAGTCCTTCAAAAAGAAAGAATCAAAATGAGGGGACCAAAGAAAGGAAAGATGATGGGGTGAAAACACATTGATATTGAAAAAGTAGTAAAAATCAATGAGAATGCAAGTGGAATAGTGCATAATGTTTTACCCAAAGGTGGTTATAAGCATTGTACCTCGATATTGGCAATGTGGTATGATAACATAATAATTTGCCCAAAGGTGGTTATAATCATTATTAAGATGGAGCTACCCCAGTTAGGATAGATAAACAAGAGAATAACATACCCTTGTATGAGCATACAAAGTAAACTGGTGATAACACAATGATTTTCCCAAAGGTGGTTATAATCATTAAGAAATTTAGGTGGGATAGTGTGCAATGATTTACCCATAGGAAATTATAATCATTGGACCTTGATTATAGCAAACATGATAAACTTGGTCAACGATGATGAAAAATTAACACAGAGGGTAATGATGAATTAAAATAACCTACTAGTAGGGAGATGTTCATCTGAACTGATAAGGATTGAAATTATTTCATGTTTAATTATTCTTTTTGGGATATGATTAGGATGGAATCAAGATGTCAGTGCTGAAGAGATGCCACCATTATTGAATGGACTTCTTGAAGTTGAGTTTTGATGTAGCACATGTTGGTAGGCATCATGGTATAACATCATAAGGACTTGGCTAAAATATGCATAAGGACCGACTCCCATAATCCAATACTTAATAGAAAACAATGTACCAATGATATAAACCATGATGATAATGTAAACATATAAATATGGATGGATTTAAGTATTAGTGTAGGTAAGGAATCACCCAATGAACACACAAAAATTGAATCAAGGAAATTGTGATGAAAGTAAATAAATAGATAGACAAACAAACAAAATAAGCAAAAACAAACAAACAAACAAACAAACAATGTAATAAAAACCCTATGAACATTACCCCTAGAAAATAGGTGACAAAGTAACAAACAAACAAAATGGGGTAATAGAAGAAAATAAAGGGGGTGGTTGAGCTATTTCCATATACACTAGGAAAGTGGGCACTGCCTACATAATTCCATGGATGTAATATCTAATAAAAAAACTTTAGGCCAAATGTAGTTCTCCCAGGGAAAGGGAAAAATGTGATAAATGAGGAAAAAAATAGAATGGATGTGAGAGAAGAAGAGGAATGGGCTTGCAAAATGATAAGTTCATGAAATAAAAAGGCCAAAAAGGATGGGGAAACTAAATGACAAGTGATTTATTTGTAACTTAGTAAGGGTTCCTAGAATCCTTAAGGCAAAGAAGTGGTCAATGTTTTTGTTATTTTATAGTGATTTTTCAAATGTTTTTGGAATTATTTTTTAGTGTCTTAACTCAATAAATAATGACAAGACAATAAATGGTTCAAGATCACAAAATGGTAAGAGTGTGGCTTAGGTTGCTCAAAAAATGGCAAGAGCATGGCTTGGGGTGCTCACAAAATGGTGAAAGCATGGCTTAAGATGCTCATAAAATGGTGATAATGTAGCTTAGGGTGACTAAGTTGACCTCAAAAAGTATCGAGCATTGCCTACATATTCCTAGAGTAAGACCTCAAGTCACTATAGCTATGCCCACACAAAAGGTAGGGAAAAACCAACTAGGTCCCAATAACTTCTCAAATATGACAAATGGCCAATCAAATGAAAATAGTGATGGCAAGGTGATGTATAAATGCATGGTAAACAAGTGTTTCCCATAGTTTTCCCATAGGTGGTTATAATTAGGAGACAATGACATAGGTCAAAGATACTAATTTTTCCATAGGCAGTTAGAATTAGTAGTAAGACTGGTGAAGCACTGATTTACCCATAGGTGGTTATAATCAAGCTCATATAAACAAACTTAATAGGATGAAAGATATCTTTCTAGATCAACTGTCACCCTACTTTTATAAACTATCATTAAAACATGGATTAAATTGATTATTGAAACTTGATCATAATCCTCTCACAAAAAGTGTAAGAAGAACCAAAGTAGCTAAGATCAAAATAGGATTGGGTAGGATGACTAAAAATAAGATTTGGTATAGATAGGAATGGAATGATAGGATGATATGTTCTTGCTAAGGATAATAATGATTTTTATGGATTGGATAAAATGGTAAGAGGATTTCCCCCAAGTGATGGGGTAAATGGCTAGGTAATTCAACAATGCCAAATGGATATGTAACAATGGCAATGGCATGGTACATGTTTTTGGCCTCAATGTGGTTTTTGATTTTGTTGTTCCCATTGATGGGGAGATGCACATCCTAATCAACAAATGATATAAAAAAATACTTGATCATGTTAATTGATAGCCCACACCTCATTTGAATAGCTACTCTGTCAAGAACTCGATGTAGATTTGGTTGTCAAGAATGATTTTGTGATATTCATTAGACATTGATTATGATTCCTTCAAACATTGAGACAAGGTATTTTTATATCATCTACAAGGGAAAGTGAAACCATGGATGGTAAATAGGGATAAATAATGGATGGTAGGTTTGACTATGAAATGGAATGGTAGATGATAATGGAATATATTATGGTGGGGAAATAAATGAATATTAGGACTTTCAGTTACATGTAATGTTATTGATTCTAGATTTGACATAATTTTGGTTATGACAAGGTCAAAGACTTATTATCTCGAGAGGACCACTAGATTTTTTTGTTGTTTTATCTTGAGAGTAGCTACCATCTGATTAGGTTATAGATTGGAAACTATTTTGATTTGATCTTTGATTTTATCTTCATCAAGTAGTGAAGAACTTTTATGCTCAGCTATTGGTGCCTCAATGAGGTTTTCACCAATGAAGTTGTCTTGATTGTCCCATACAACCTTTGAGAAGGTTTTACTAAGGAATGTTGAATTTGGACTTTGATTGTCTTCTAGAAATTCTAAAAAAAATTCACTAAAAGATGCTGAGTTTTGACTTGGATTGTCCCCTAGGACCTTTGAAAAGGTTTCACTAGGAGAGTGTTCTTCTGCTACATGAATGTTTTCTTGGCCTCCTTACTCTTCTTCAACTGCTATGTCACCATGGAAGAAATTTAACAAAGTGTGATTCTATTAGTCCCAATCAACATTTGTGGGAGATGGAATGTCAATAATATGGCTATTTTCGTTGATGGTAACGGCCTATGAAATGGTAATGAAATGGGGAGAAGCTGCATAATCCTCATAAAAGATACTAGGATAACTTATGTCAAAATTGAAGTACTCATCATCAAAAATTATAGAAGGATCAAAAATGTATTCAACTTAATCTGTGAGGCATGCATAACCAATTTTTTAATAGCCATGAACATATTATTCATCTAAATCTGATTCTAACTCAAGGGACTCTGAATTTGATGTTGAGATTTATGTTGATTCAAATTATAATTTTGATGCTAAATTTGATGTCAGTCCAAGAGTAGAACCTAAATCTAACTCTAATTCTTCATCTAATGGGTAATCTATTATAATTATGTCTTGTTGAATATTTGGTATTAGATAAGTAATAACCTATAGCGGCATGATGGGCTCCATAAAGATTGATTTGTCAAAGTGAGATTCCTCTATTATGGAAAAAAGGTCAAGAGATAAATCCTTAGAGATTGGCTTTTCAATAGGAGGCTCTTAAAAAATATGCACATGGTCAAGGTAATTATTTGCCTAAAGATGGTTATAGTCAGTAAGAAGTGACTCAACAAAGACTGGCTCATCAGAGTGAGACTCCTCAATAAATGGTATAGGACCAATAGGTAATTTATCATAGGCTAACTTATCACAAATGGTTGATTCAATAGAAACATCTTGGATTAGTTGGTTCTCTTGGCCTTAGTTTCCAATGAATTGAAAAATAAGAATTTTTAACATAGCTTGGTTTTTGAATGATTGGATTGATTGAGGTTTGGTCGGGATTGAGACTGGATGAGGAATGACTTGCGATCGGATAATGGTAGGGCCTTGGGGAGCATGATTTCTCACATGAGCCAAAGGATAAAGTCTTGAGATGGTAATGATAGGGTATTGTGGGGATTGATTTCCCACATAAGCCAAATGACTAGGTCCTAAAATGAGGAAGGGGAATTATGGAGCTTGATTTCTCGCATAAGCCAAAGGATGAGGTCTTGGTATAGAAATGGTTTGGCATTGTAGAACTTGATTTCTCACACAAACCAAAGGATAAGGTCTTGGTATGGGAATTATGTGATATTGTGGTCTTGGAATAGAAATGGTATGATGTGGTGGAGCTTGATTACTTACACAAGCCAAAGCATCCAAGTCTTCCTCATAAACCATATCATCCCAGTCGTGAGTTGGCTCATAAGCTAGTTCTTGAATGTATTCTATGTAGTGATTATTATAAAGAGGGTATAGATCCTTATCCCAAACAACATTATCTATAGTTAGGTCTTAAAATTCCTCCTCATAAGCCTTTTCATACCAATCAAGGTCTTGAGTTGGATCGTAAGTTGTTTCGTGACTTTGTTCCCATGAATGATTAATATGAGGTGCATAGAATCTATCTCAAAAACCATAGAAATATATCATAAGTTGGATTGTAAGTTACTCCACCATAAGTGTAGCTAGACATATCCACGTAAATGATGAAATCTATGAAAAAAAGGCCTAGAGTTCCACAAACTCTAAAAATCTATGTCTAAAGGAAAAATGGTTCAAGTTTAGTCTAACTTAGTAAAAGGGGTGGAGCTGTATCTCTAATATGGTTTAAAAGTGAAGATGTATCTCCAAAATTATTTATGTTAAGACTTGGTATAAAAAAATCTAACATCAAATGTCTAATGCCAAATGTCATACGCATAAAAAGTCAAATGTCTAAATAAAAACTGGCATGTCAAAGGTCTAGGTCAAAGTGTTTCAAATAAGGTCTAAACTAGGAAAGGGAAAGGTTGAGTTACTAGGTCTTTTATCCAAATGTGGAGTCAAAATCTAGGCTCAAATAAATAGGCATACACTAGGACTTTTGACCAAATAGTGTCAAAATCTAAACTTGAAACAAAGATTGATGTGATTTGATTTAATCTAACAAGTTTAGAAGTAACTTTGACATAAACCTGGCACACAAAATTAAACATAAACATGATTAGTTGGCATAAGGCATAAGACAAGGCTCTTAGAGAAAGGCTATGTTTTTACTAAATAAAGGCACAAACAATGATGAGGATAGGCTTTAAACAAATAAACCATCAATAGTTTTCAAATTTGGGTAATCGATTAACCAAAGTTATGTAACCCAAAAGAGAAAGATCTATGTATCAGCCCCATGAATTAAAGCCTAAATAGAAATAAATCAATATTTAAATCCAAATTTGATAAGGCTAATTGAAATATCAATGGTGAAAACTAGGATTTGACCAAACAAGCTAGACAAGATTGGATAAAATGACAACATAAGACAAATGTCCAAATGGTATACATGACATGGTTTGAAATAAATAGTTTTTGGTGCAAGGTAAACTAGTCTTGAAAAAAATTGAGTATCCTAATGGCATAAGCATGCTCAAATGATGTGATCAATGCTATGTTTCAAAAGACTCAAAGACATAAATGGTTTGACATGATTTTGGTAGCATAAAACTACCCTCCTAAACTCAAATGACACTCACACAAACAAGTTTAAAAAATTTTAAGGCACAAGTGTGGTGTAAAATAGCCAGCATAACACCTCCTTAGACAAAAGAGTAACATATAGAAAAATTGGTTCTGACATGGATTATACACAAATAGACAAATTTTAGTCTCAAAAACATACCAAATGATAAAATGATCAAAATACTCTAAGTATAACCATCCAAATCTTAGCAAGGGTATGACATGTGGGGTTGACTAAACTATTAAGTTTCAAATGTTTCTAGGAAAATCAATTACACAATGACTTTCACATCAAATCATGCAAAAGAAAATCACAAAAATTGGGTGATCATGGCATTATCTAGTTATAAAAAGGTCTAGTTCTTTTTATAACCACTACATCTTAATGTTCGCTTAGTGTAGTACAATGTCCAAATGCAGATACATCTCATGTGCAACTTAGGAGTAAGTGAAGTCAATGTCAGGAGATGAAACCTTGGGTCAAAGCTTCCCTAAATAAATCATGGGAGGTAATGACATCCCCCTTGCAAGCCAAGTTTGCATGAAAATAAAATAATAATAGAAAGAATTTAGAGTCATTTTCAAGGTCACCCAAACTTTGACGAGTTTTTGTGGAGTGCTTTAGATGACATTATTTCTAAGCCTTAGAATAGGCTACTTGTAATAGGAATGGCACTTTTGATTCCAAGGGTTCCCTAAAGGGGAAAAATGAAAGAGCATACATATAACATCCCTCTTTTTTCCAAACAAAAATTTAATTTAAACAACTAAGTGAATACAAAAAGCTTGGAAAGGTGAGTTCATTTTAAACCCAAATTCAAAAAATAAGGTGGTGTTCATTTGACCCCTTGGTCTTAGTTGTAACTTTGAAAATTAATGCTAAAACCACTTATTTAAGAAACTTAAATTTTACTTTAATCATCAAAATAACATTCTTAATTAATTTAAAAACATGCAAAATATTTTCTAAAATATGATTTATCAAACTTGAAATTTGCTAGTTACTTGTCTACCCTTAAGGCATCACCCCAAAAGCAAATATGTTAGATTAGAAACATTTTAAATAATTTTTCCAAATTTTTAAAAAAATATATGAAAATTTAAGATAAATTAATATCAAATTTTGAATATTTAGGAGAAAACACATGGTTTAAAAAAAAAAATCCAAAATGGAGTCCGTATGAGCCCAAACCAAGCATTTTAAAATAGCTCTCGGGTTTGTGTTTTTAAGAACAATGACCAATGTCAGTTACACTTACTAACCAATGATGATTATCTAACTAACATCAGTTACACAAATAATTACTAATGACACCTATGTCAATCAATGATGGTTTTAATAACCGATATCAGTTACTGTGTAAACTGTGGCAAACAAAAAATGGTAAAGCAAAGTTAGAAAATCAAGTTGCAAGAGTTTTAATGATCCAAATGAATATTTTAGAGTTTAAAAATGATCTCCTTCATGTGTAGGATGCATCTTGTCCCATCAGGCATGCTATTATGTGATCTAGGAATTTGACTCAAGAGAGGATGGTTAGTATGGTGTTAGTTCCAAAATGAAAATAAAATGAAATAAACACACTAATAACATAACATCTTTAGGCCTAGACACTAGGGAGAGCTTAGTTAAAAAAAATAAATGATAAACACAAATAAAAATTAATAAATTAAATACAATAATTCATTCACCTTCCTTGGATGCTCCAAATGCCTTTGTAGTAGTGGCTTACTCAGTTTTATGCTCATGAAGTCCTTGGCAATGGAAGCTTGGCTACCTCCATCTCTCCTTGGCACCTTTGGATTGTGGTTTGGCTTGGCTTAGAATACATTTGGCATGGTAACACTAGTTTATTGAAGATTTTGGAACCAATCTTTCGTTATAAATTTTCATTCTCAAGTCTTAGAAATGATGTTCATGGCCTCTCTATTTATAGATTTTTGAGAATGTCTAGAATCAACCTGAATCATCCATCTCAAGATTGAGATGTGTGGTTGAGGATTAATTCAATTTTTAGAAATAATTTTTTAATTATCCTCATCATGACATTGGAAGAAAGGGTAATTAAGAGGCATGGAGGGCATCATGGAAGGCATTGATGAGGCATGGAGGGCATGAATCTTGATATTTGTGGCATTTATGGCCTAGGGATATCTTTCTAGGAAATGAGGTCACCTAATGTTATAGATATTCAATATTCATTTCTAAAAACAAGTATTCAAAAAGTTTCCATGGAATTTTTTATTATGCCTTGATTTGGGTTAATTAGCTCTTAGCATGATTAAGCACTTTGTCCACAAATTACTCAAGTTGATTAGAATGTCTTGTTATTAGTCCAAAATTTGACTAGATTGGAATTGAAAGTCCATGTCAGATGTGTTGGAACCATATTCCCATTTAGAATTTTACCAACAACAAAGGCATGCATCTTGTGTAAGATATTTGATAGGAAATAGTAATCCAAAGCACTTAGGTGCAAAATTGACATTTTAACTCAAAATGAACTGATCAAAGTTAGTTGGCCCATAAATTGCATTGACCCATTTAGGGATACCATAGCCAAAATTGGCACTTGAATATGTCAGTTTTACATCATTAAGCATGTTTTAGTGTTTTTAGGCCAAATTATGCATTTTAGGTGGAAATTGGTCAAAAGCCTAGTTGGAGGTCATTGGTGGCCAATTTTAGGTGTCTACATTTTACATCATGCTCATGTAATACCAACACTCATAACACCACACCTTTTCTCACTGTCCACCTATATTCAATTACAATTGATTATGTTAAAACAAATAGGGTCTTGTAGGTGGAAATCATCTTTGAATCCTATGTTACATGCCCTTTAGATTCATATGAGGTCCTAAGAATAATTTGTGAACATGTATGTGTCTTTATCCACTAGGTTTTAATGTATAGGTTTGTGCCATGGACTATAGATACCTATAGTCAACTGTAGGTGGCCCTTATGCACAAAAGCACACCTATAGGTTTATCTATAGGCTAAAATCTTAGTGTTCTTACATTCATTGATGTTATTTGAATCCTAATATCCACTCTCACTTGAATATAAACACTTACCATAAATACATTCCTTTTCATTGCAAATTTAGATGTAGGGGTCAATTTGAAACTCAAATTCTATAGACATCACTGAGAGATTATACTTAACAAATCTCAATGTTGGAGGCCTTCAAACACTACTATCCTCAAGTCACACATCCTATTCCTTTTGAAAGGATCTTACCATATATGGAGGATAAAATATAGATTCATTTTTGTTGGTAAAAAATCCATGTGACATCACGATACATTAACCCCAAAAGTGTTGGGTGCTCTATTTTTGTGTTTTAGGGAAACTTTTCCCTAAGTTCACATCCCCAAATTTGATTATGAATCCTCACTTTGATTTATAACTTAAGGAATAAAACATGCCTATCATATTCTCCCAAACATCTTGAGACTTTAATAAGGTTCCAAATCATGTTCCAATCTTATCTATAAAGCATATTAGGTCTATGTGGTACTACTTGTAGGTGGACATTTCCATGTATGCAGGTAATGAGTAAGACTATGGGCAATATGCTTGATATGTGACCACATACTTGGTTCTAAAGATATATACATATTACCTTAACATTATGAATACCTCAACACATGTTAGAAAATATTTATACAACCACCTCAAGTCTCTGTAAGATCTTACAAATGCATATTCAGTAACAAATAAGGCAAATATGGTAGAATGTAGGATGCTCATATGATTTATGTTGATATTATTAAATATATACTTCCATGAGGTATTAAAATTAAAATTATCTACCTCATGGGAACTTAAACCATATTTAATTCTCCTCCTCCTCGTGATCAATCTCCTTTTAGGCACCTGTAGGTGTATGCCAATAGTGTATGATTGTGCATATATGGGAAATAGTCATCATAGTCAATCATATGTTAGATGTAAGGGTTTATATTTATTAATAATATTCTAAGGATATATAAAAAACCTCTTGGACTCTTTGTCACATTTTTATGAGAATTATGAAAACTTTCATATGCCATGATTGTAGTTGGAAATAAGTAGAAGGCTGACTGTGTACTCCATATGACTGTGTTCTTCATGATGTTGATATTGGAGGGTAATATTGGAGTTAAGGAGGTTGTCATGAAATTAAATACATGAAACACATCATATCATTCTAATTTAAAACCCTTGTAGAGAAAGAAACATTGTGCAAGTAGTGAAACTTGACTACAACTTCCATTAATGGCATTTTCTTATAATATGAGTTGTTTGACCTATTAAATCACTTATAATGGTGAAAAAGGCATGATAAAAATTATAGGAGGGAGTATATATATTATAAAATCAAATTAAACAAATTATTTATATAGACCATCTCAAACAAGAGCAAAACCTAGAGGGTGTGGGAAATAACAAGAAAAAAAACATAGTCAACTTGTTAAGAATGGTTAATAAAGTATAAGCCACCATTAATTAAAATAAAAACATGAAATTAAATTTTAAAAAGTTTAATATCACCCCCAGAGGAATTTTAACTAAAACTTCTCCTACTGGCCATACTATCCAAAAACCTATTGACTAGTTTCATGTGCATAGTGGAGAGATGAGATAATAGAATGGTTTTAGCTCAATTTTGGAACTTTAAAAGCATGTAAAGTATGGAATGAGTATTAAGAATTTTAAGATCCATTCTAAAATTTTATTCCATGTTCCACTCTATCTCATAGGCTGTACAACCTTTGAAACTCCTTTTTTCCACTTACTTCTTGATTTTCAATTAGGAACCTTCAAGTTTTAGTTAGTCCTAACATTATTGATAAGGAATATAAAAAATTAGACATTGGAAGGAAGTTTGGAATATACAGACACCATGAAAAGCATACCAACTTCATAAATGACCTATTTATGACCTTTAAATGACACAAAGACTAAGATAAACCATGACCAAGGCTAGTAAGACATTAAATGACATAAAATGAACTATAACACACCTTATAAAATTATACTAGGCCCCTATATCAAGTTTTTGACTATAAGGGGTTGACCCATTTTGACTTGTGGTCAAAATGGTTGATAATTTTGTTTTTATTCTAGTATAGATTATTGTTTAATATCATGCTAAGGGAAAATGTTAATTTATGGTGTATGTTTTATTCTTTTCTAGCAAGTGTGAGAAAACACTTTATTAAAAATAACAAAATTTAGATTGATAAAAACATAAAAATGAATTTAACATATGCTAAATATTTTGAGAAATCATGTAAAACATTTTAAATAAAAATAAAAATATCCAATGTAAGAAGATACAAAATATAATAAAATAAAGATATGTATAAAAAATGATGTTATCTCATGTAAAAAAATTAAAATCAATTTAAATCAAACATGAAGAAAAAAAATAATTGTAACAAAATTTCATCAAAAATATAAGACAAGTCAAATCAAACATTGAGAAACATGTAAAATGATTGTAAAATAATTCATTATTTTTTCCAAATGAAGGATAATGGGTAGTGATCCAAAACATTGAGAGGTAAAAAGATAACACAGTTAATCTAAAATCCAATATTTTGTACTTAAGTCAACTTAAATCAAATATGAATTAAAAAATTACAAATGATTGAAAAAATGTTATATGTGATATAAGTGAAATCCAAAAAAATCAAACAAGAACATGATGGAAAAAAAACAAAAGTCTCCAATGAGTGAAAACTTGAAATCAATGTTTGTTCTAAAATGTGACGAGGAAAACATAACCATATAATGACATGAATAAAATAATAGAGATAGTGTGGATAGGTATGGAAATGTATGTTTGTGAGGAAGTCCTAGTTTACTCCCCAAGGTCTTATAATGGAACTCAAGAATTGAAAATCCAAATGGCATTATAAGTGTGAAAAAGGTGAAATTAAATTCAAAAAGGAAAGGATGTGATCAACTAGAATAGATATTCATCAAGGTTATATTATGGGAAATGATGTAAATGGATATTCAAAGTTTCACATATGTGACTTATAAACCCTTAGTTAATACAAGACACTCAAAACAAGTGGACAAGACTAATAACTATCGACATCACAAACCTAGGAAAATCTAACTAACAAACACAAACTTAGGCTAACAATTGAAGTACATAAATCATCTCATGAAGGCTATATTAATGATCAATAAAATAATTCTAAATTCCCACAACATGTTCCTCACTCCTTAGGACTACTTACAAAGTCATTTGTTTACTATGAAGATAGGGTACTTGTGTGATAAAGCAGGTGGCACTAGAATAAATGAAGATAAAATGATGTAATGGTATAAAACCTCCTACCCCAGTCTAATGGCCTACAACACCCCACTATATCTTGGGTATATCATGAGGCCAACTATGGAGTTTTATCTTTGACTAGAATAGGATATGTGCCAAACAAATATTGCATCTTTTAGTTTGACTTTACTTTTAAGGTTGTATTTGCCTTTTAATGTTATATTTTCTTATGATATGGATTTTATTTCTTTTTTATTTTTCTATTTTCCTCCATACATATTTATAACAACCAAACATGGGTGACATAAATAACTATCACATGATAGATTACACTTAGCCACTAAAGAGGAAAGCCTAAAGACCATGGTGCATATAGACTCCTAGACTTGCCTCATGTCAATCTAAAAATTGACCTATATGTGCCTCAAATGAAAGAAAAAAGGGAAAAATGAGGATCATAAAATAACCATCCATGTGATATAGAGTGATGATATAATGATAGATATGCTTACAATTGACCAAAAGGAGGGAAAATTGTGCTTTGGAAGTGAATAGGCTATGATTTGAAAAGATGATTATCATGTCACTAAGGAAGTTATATGAACATACATGGGATCTAGCATAAGCATTGATATTTGAAGTCAACCCAAATGAGGGGAATATAAAAATGGCCAAATAATCACAAGGGGACTAAGGCATACTGATAGTGGATGTGATAAAAATGTGATGTAAAGAAATTGAAGGCAATTCCTAAGATCCATAAGTAAAATGATGAAAATAAGAAATATTTTCTAGAAATTTAAAGTGTTGAAAATTAAAGACAACATGATATAATCAAGATATATAAAAAATCATCATATATTCTAATATTAATAAAATTAAATCCACTTATATGATAATGTAGAAACCATCATATATGCTAATATTAATAAAATTAAATCCACTTATATAATAATGTGGAAAATATGATATGACTCAATTATTTTCTCATAAATGTCATGAAATATCTTGACTACACCATCTATAACATCTAATAAGTTTTGGTGTAGATGATAATTCTATCTAATCATAGTCTCTTCTACTCACTCTAAAATTTATGCTAGGACTGTCTAGAACACAAGCTCTGAATAAAAAGTAGGCATGCTATAAGGAAGAGTTCATAGAGCCTCCTAGTGATAAAACTCAATGTGATGAAATTAAAGTATCATGTCACATACATCCTTTGATCTAATAAAATACTCTAGTTATAAAGGAGGCTATTCATCCATCCTAAGTGAATTGTGTGAGTTTGATGTGAATGTTGAGGAGAAGGCCTCAAAAAATATAAAAAATACTAATTAATATATCTAAACTTAGTTATATGGTGTATATCAAACTACTGCTAAATAAAATAGACCTCCTTATGTTTGGGATATACTCTATAGTTTTCTTCAATGGCAACATACTTAAGATACTAGAAAACTAAGTTACTTTTGGATGAATTGCATCTAAGTACTATAAAAGGGCTCAAAAATGGGTTGAAGAGTGTGTGTTTATTCCATGGAAGCAACAAATGTGCTTAGGAGTGTAAAATTGAGGTGGTTAAATATCTATGATGGGAATTGGTCCTTGTGGCTTTTTTTGTGCTAAAAATATCTAGTACGCTTAAAAATATTTGGCTAAGTGATCCTACACCTTGTAAAAATCATAGTATGGTTCATCATTTTGGTTAGGTGAGTGTGGTACCAAATCTAGCCTAGGTGGACAATAATAGTGGGGTCCATATGTAACCTCATCAAATAAGTCATCATCGTCAAATAATAGAGTGATAGATTGAGGAACTTGGTTCTAATTCAAAAAAAAGGCATATTTTGCACTCATGTTTTGAGTGATCATAGACTCCTTAAAAATAAAAAAATGGTGCTAATACTTATTTATAAGTCAATATCAATGTGAGCCATATCATTATGGCCAACATATATATAGGAATTGATCTATAAGGATTAGTAAAATTATTGAACTAATATGGTTTAATCATCGATCTATCTTGAAACTTGATCTAAAGAGGCTCAAAAGTAACAAGAGTGGTATGCATGGTAGAAGCTAGAATGTGCTCCATATTGGACTTGTGAACATCAATTAAAAGATGATTAATGTTAGGTAAATCATAATAAGGGAAAACTATGTTAGTTAAATCAATGTTATAAGAAGATATAATTTGCTCATAGGAGTGCTGAAGAGAATAATGATACCTAAGCATATTTTCATACTTAGTGTTTTAGTGAATTTTTACTTATTATTGGAAAGGGGAAAAGAAGAAACTAAGTATGGGCATGGTTAAAAAAACTATTTGATTGTGCACATGTTGAATCAAAAGATTATGAAGAGCTCCTCTTTAGTTTAGGAGGATGACCTATTAATAAGAAAGTACTAAAGAAAACTTGTTTATTAGATATATAGTTGAGTGGATTGCTTAGTGATAGATAGATCCCAAAAGTGAGAGCTTCTTTAGGGGCTATCAATCCACATGTTTTAAACAATTAAGCTTGTAAACAAAATAGAAGGTACTTGCATCAATAATCAAAAGGAACTGAAGTTAAACACAAGAATGTTTTTTAAGAGATATGTTATAAATAATTAAAATAGTGATTAAGCTAATTAATGATAGTGATAGAGGGTTGGGGTATGCCTTAGAAAATTAGAAAGGGGTCTATGAACATACAAGAACATAGAAAATTAGGTTTGATTGGGGGTAGGTAGGTGAAATTAGCTTTCTAATTTTCACTACCATAGTGACTCTCGATGGTTGGGATGACCATCAATAGTTAAGGTGACCATCAGTGGTCAAGGTGACCATCGATAGTTGGTTAGATCATCAATGGTTGAGTCAACCATTGATGGTTACTGTGTCTAAATCTAGGTTGGTAAAATTTTGATTGATAAGTTACAAAATATGGATTTTGATAGATGGGTAAGGCTTGGGTTGGCTATGAAATGGAAATAAATTAAATGAATACTAAGAAACAAGTACTTGTCTTAATATAAGTAGATTGGGTTGATGATTGAGGTAGTTGACCTATTGGTGGAATCTAGTTTTATTCTGATAGAGTAATGGTACCTAAAAACTTGATGGAGAGGTGGTTAAAATCTGACTCTCTCTGATATGATTTTTGGATTGATGATGGTGATTGACTTGTAAGAAAGAAACTCCTAGATTTATAAAGTTCTTGGTGATGATTGTAGATTATTTTCATGTCCCAGCTCCTCCCTTCTTATAGGCACACACAAGATATGGAAGTAAAGGTTTAATTAGGATATCTAATTATAAATAATCTATTCAATACCTCATAATAGGATTTTGATAACTTATATATATAAAAGAAAAGTGGGTAGTCTTCATGATTTTGGTTAAAGAGGTGGACCCTGATAGTTGATGGTCAAGGTGACTATCAGTGGTCAACCTGACCATCGATGGTCAAGGGTAAAAAAGGGATAAAAGGTTGGGTTAAGTCAATTTAACCAAACTAACTATGGGTAAGCTCAGTTAGGGGTTAGAGGGTTAGGTTGGTCCCAAGAGGGTCAAGGGGTATTTTAACACTTGGAGTCATATTATGAATATTTTCAATGTTTATATTTTTCCCCTTTTTATTATGTAGACTAGAATCAACCAGCTATAAAAAAAACTTGATGTTGATCAAAAGGTCTAATGATTTCCCAGGGTCTGGAAAGAGGTATTCCCCCTCAAACTAAGAGGTGATGAGGTAAAGTAAAATTAGGTTCATGTTTGACATGATAGGTGAGGATGATGATGAGGGTGGATGATAGGTTGGGCACTAAAGAGCAAACATGCATGTAAAGTATGATAAAAGGTGCAATAGTCAGGATCATGTAAAGACTAGGTTATCATGGTTGGTAAAAATAAAGGTCAATTCTAGAAAGACAAGTGAATAATGTACCATGTGATTGAATTTAGGCATGGCAGTTGGGTACATCTATTAGTCTCTTAGATAAGGTTAGTATTTTTATGGGTATCTAAGGTAGAAAGTGATCTTATGGAAAATACAAATGGGTCAAGTGTCACATGTATCCAAGGTAGGAAGTGCTCCCAGAAAGACACAAGTAGGTCAGGTAAGCACAAAGTGGTATAAATTCAAAAGGGTCAACATGGAAATATTATTATAGAAATCAAAAGGATCAGACAAAAGGTGTCATAAAACATGCTAATGGGGCCTAAATGGACTAATGGTGAGGTAAGAAGGTGGTCAAGATGGGTAGAGAAGGTAGTCTCAATGGGTGGGTGAGTAGATTTGATTGTTACTTATGGATGGCTTGCTTAGTTAGAAGTAATAAAATAGGGCACCTGATCATTGATAGTTAGGGTCTTAAGGTTGATAATATATGGTCCCCTTGACCATCAAGTGAAAACCCTAAAATATATGGGGTAAAATTAAATTTAGAATTGCTTTTACTCACTTATCCTGTGCATGTTTTTGACTTTGAGCTTTAGATTTTTGGCATGTTATGGTAGAGGAATTTTCTGAGAGGGGGTTGACTAAGTGTTTGCTAAGGTGGATGGTTGGAATTTGAGTTGAGGTGAATTATGTTGACCAATCAAGATATAGGGAACACATATGAATGGGTAAGGATAGATAGATATGTGATTGACTCCATGATAGAGGTCACAAAATGAGGCAGGGGAGTTTCTTAATTTTAATAGATAGTTTTGATTTTATGCATTGTATTAGGCGGGGTGTTCAAGGTAGGATGAAATGATTAGTTGGGTTTACTATGCCCTAGGGAGGGGTTTTATTGATTTTGGGTAAATAGGTAGGTAGAATTGGGAATTGGTGGGTTGGGTAGTTAAATTAGTTTGAGTAAGGGTTTAAGGTAAATTTTTTTGTTATTTTTCATGTATTTACGGTAGTTTTGAGGTGGGATAGGGTTTGGGAATTCCATCCATAGAATGACCATAGTGATCATCAATGGTCAAGGTTAATCATCAATAGTTGATACCCTTGGAAAAGAGGATGTTTGACTACTGGCAGTCACCATGACTATTGGCAATAAACTAGGTTAAGGAGAGGCTTGGAAAAAAAAAGAGTGTAAATGTTAAGGCACACTTAAAGTATTATTTTTAAGGGGAGTTGTGCAAGCTATAAAGTAACTTAATGAGCATGGGGTAGAGGTAAAAGAAGAATAATGGGATATATTAGATGTGTGAAATGTTAGAAGGGTGGTGAAATTGTCAAGTAGGAGTAATGCATTGCCAAAGGGTTAGAGTGCCAAGTGTAGGCTAGGATAGGAAAGTTGAAAAAGTTTGGGATAAGGTAGGTGCTTACTAGAAAAGGAGTGAGGTGTTAGTTTTCTAAGTTAGGGTAGGCATCAAGAAAGAGGTTTAGGTGCTTGTTGGAAGAGACAATTAGGTAGTAGTTTGATAGGATAAGGTAGGTATTAAAATTTTTTGTAGGTAAGGGTTATGAGAGGTAAGGTGGTAGAGGTAACGAGTGTGGATTAGGGTAGAATAGGTTGAACTAGGTTGGTGTAGGTTAGAAAAGACATTGATTTAAAAATGAATAATGCTAACATGTGCTAACCTTGATTTTTATAGGTACAAGAGCAAATCCAAATGAGGGATTAGGTCTTGAGGATATTTATAGATATTTAGTAGGGTATGAACCTAGTTGATTGGACCCATATAAATGAGGTGGGGTTAGGATCAATGTGGCACTATCAGAATGTGCCTCAAGATGTATCTATGGTCATAATACTCATTGAGAGATGGGATCCTACCATGAACACCTTATTGCTACCAACTGGGGAGGTGACTATTCTACCCAAAGATGTTCATATGATCACTTGACTTCCACTCCATAGTGATTTGATATACCACATAGAGTGAGATGAGCATGATGATCATGTCAAGCTATTATATGGAGATGAGAGTGATCATGTCAGATGGCATGCTGGGGGTTGTAGGTGTACAACATTGTATCAAAGGGATATAGTTAAGAATATACTCATGACCATGCTCATGATTGATATGACATGTTTTAGGCTTCTTAACTTGAGTAGTAGGAGATTTACCTATTTACTACTGGGGGTTCTTATTGAGCTATGGCTGGGTTAGATTGTATTTGGTTGGGTACCTTTTTTACTTGTATAAATATATAGAGATATGTGGGGGTTTAGGACCCATAAGAGGTACAACATCAATGTTGATTTGGTTCTACATTGTTGGGCCTACAAGCACATTTAGATGCTGAGGTCAATTGGATTGCATAGGTAGGGTACACATATATTTCCCCATCAACTTCATGTAATGGAGGGAATATTTTATTTCATCAAGTATAGGAGGTGGTTTACATGATGTGTAATGGTTCAGGGGTGCATTGGGTGTAATAGTGATAGGACATATCACCTGGAGGCCATACATCTAGTTTCTAGTATGGCTAGGTTACATGAGGTAAACACTCTCACTCTAGATCTATAAATAGATATTTAGTAGGTGAGATGGGGAGGTGGAGTTTATCCTATTTGATAAGTTATATCAATATTTTATCTTGGTGTAGGGCATCCCATGCCTATTCCCTAAGTACAGGAGAGAAGATTCAAATATTTTACTACCAGAGCCACATCCTATTCCTACTATGCTAGAGTTTGAGGAGCTTCTTGATAGGGAATAAATAGATGATGTTGGGTTTGTAGATGGGTACATATCATGGTAAAAACCCATATATGTAGCTATATATATTGGTAGAGATGATGGAGGTGTGAGGCTGATGGCCATGAATACATCTGGTCATGATAGGCAGATAGGAATGGATTTAGATGTTGCATAAGGATAGGTATAGGTACTATAGGGATAGGTGTCCACATCATAGGGATAAATTGTAACACTATAGGGTTAGGTTATGACCTTACAAGGTCACCTTGCTACTTTCATAGTTGAGAGGGATTAGGCTAGGACCTCTCTAGGCTTGTTGACTTGAGAGACGGGCTATCTGAGGTAGAGAGGAGGAAGATCATTAGTAGGATAGGTAGTGCCACCTAGATTTAACCCTATATCATGATACCTATCTAAAGTGGAGGAGCTACAATACTATGAGGCTATTGTTTTAACAAAGTGTCTAAATAAGATTTAATGGGGTGAGTATAGGGCCAACTTAGTAGATGGGGCTAGTTTAGTGACACCAAGGTAGTGGGAAATGTGTGTATCTAGGTAGATAGGGATAATAAAGGGATAAATAGGCATAGTAGGTGGGTAGGCACCAGGATCCAGTGGTGTTCTAGGAGGAAATGGTGCATTTGGGGCATAGATATAGATATATTATGACATTTTATATATCATTTTGATTCTAACCTATGAGCCAATGTGATGAGATGTAAATTTTTGAGAGAGAATCATGTCTATCTTATTTATACAAATTATTATTCTATTTAACTCAAGAGTTGTGTGTGTGTGTGTGTGTGTGTGTGTGTGTGTGTGTGTGTGTGTGTGTGTGTGTGTGTGTGTGTGTGTGTGTGTGTGTGTGTGTGTGTGTGTGTGTGTGTGTGTGTGTGTGTGTGTGTGTGTGTGTGTGTGTGTGTGTGTGTGTGTGTGTGTGTGTGTGTGTGTGTTTGTGTTTGTGTGTGTGTGTGTGTGTGTGTGTGTGTGTGTGTGTGTGTGTGTGTGTGTGTGTGTGTGTGTGTGTGTGAGTGAGTGATCTTTACTTATGCTCATGCTCATGGTATATGATTAGATGTTTATGTTTATTACTTATGGATGTTATGGTGTCATGATTGACTTTTTAGGCATGAGATGGCATTGATATTATGGTTATGCTTATGAAATGCTAAATTTTAATGAGTATATACTACATTATTCTATATTTAGACATGTGGTAGAAAATGGTTGATTGTTTAAATGATCATGGATGTTATTGTTTCATTATGTGTGTCATGGTTATGATTTTTTTATGGCTATACTTATGTTTATGGTTATGATTTGTTGTTAATTTAAAGGATAAAACACATGAGGTATTTTAATTAACAACAATAGATGGGAGACTAAAAAATATAATTAAGAGATAATCATCATCATGAAAATATAAAGATATAGGGTAAGAAGAGAGCATGATGCTTTGTCATTGACCAAGATTAAAACAAAACCAAAGCTAGACTAGCTTAATAAACATAAGCCCTTCTAATGCTTTGCATTAGTATTTGTTGGTTGGTTAAAAAGGTGTCTTGACCACATAATGTCAAGTAAGATCAAGAATACCTTGAATATAGTGTGAAGGGGAGATGAGGGGAAATGGAAACCTATTACAAGACTAGCACGCCTCTTTTATAGGTGTCCAAAGATCTAAGATAAATAATCCTATGTCAAAATTATCTAGACTGATCGATGCGGGAAGTCTACTTGTGGAAGCCGATTATGGCTTTCACCTTAGTGTACTTCTTGAGAGCTAATTGTGGCTTTTAAAATTAGTTTACTTTTGTTGTGATTTTGATAATGGGTCTTTTATTGATTGCTATATATGGGAAGCTAATAGATGTGGGAAGCTTTTGAGAAATTGCTATGCTTTTGACAAATGCTTACTCAGCCATCCTTCAAGGGAGTGGTCTAATTTTATGTACTTTACTTAATGATTTTGATAGTTATCATTTGAGGGAGTAGTCTACCTTAAATTTTGGCAATTTCAAATAGATTTTCAATAGATATCCTTTAAAGGAGTAGTCTGTGAATGCTAGGAATGACCATGATTGCTAGTGATACAATTTTTGCTATTTTGTTTTGATTTTACTTGACATAGACTTCCTTAGGTTGGCTTAGTGGTTCACATTTATGAAGGCAAAACTAAAAGCACAAAAAGGTTGATTAGATGTGAAGAGTTTTAGGTGACAATGACCCTAGGAATCCATTTTGTGAAGGTGTGGAAAGTATCATGAAACCATGCCATGGGTAGATTCATGATACCCATTGTTTTAGATAAGGAAATGTCGATGACAAATAATCACATGATTTAGTTTTAATTGGTTTCCCCTAAAATAAGGATATGGAATGTGGGTGGATAGCAAGGGATGAGATTAAGTTAGACATAAGGGGAATATGATCCTTCTTAATAAAAAATGAATGCAAATGTGAAGCATTGAGGGGATTAGGTTCTAGGTGGCCTTTGAGAGAGGATAATTGGTAAGGTCCTAATCTATACTTGTGGTTTATCATATAAGGTCCAATCCAATTGAAATCAAACTTGCCCCATTTTATTTTTTCCATATTAGTAACATGTTGGTTTTCATTTAGGATGAGATATCTACTATTGAATTCTTTCACTTTAAAGAGTATGTTATAGGCATTCTTGAAACACTCTTGATAGAAATAGAGATGGGTAAGGGCTACTAAATGATGCTCACCAAGTAGGTCAAGCTGGGCTAAATGGTGTTGATGATAATCACCCTCTAAAATAAGCTCTTACAAAGATATGAAAAGAGAGGGGATTTGGACTTCAAGAGGCGAGATGACTTTTGCTCCAAAATCAAGGGAAAGTGGGGTGGCACCTGTACAGGTTCTAATGCTTGTACGATATACCCATAAGGTAAAGGGAATGTGCAAATGCCAATCTTGACCAGATGCATTGACCATTTTAGTTAGCATGTTATTAAGAGTTTTGTTAGAGGATTTATCCTATACATTAGCTTAAGGGTGATAGGGAAAGGAAAAAATTAACTTCAAATACATCACATAGACCCTGGACTTGCTTGTTCTTAAAGGATTTACCATTGTTAGTGATAATTTTATGAGGAACATCAAAATGATAGATGATGTGATGGTTGATAAAGTCGATAATCATTTCCACTTTGTTCATGACTAGAGGAATAGCCTCTACCCACTTGGTAAAGTACTCAATCATGGTAATGATAGAATGGTGTCGCTATGAGGAATGAGGGTTGATTTCACCAATAAGGTTTATACCCCATTAAGATAAGGGATATAAATTGGTACATGATGCAAATCAATATGTTACTAGTATTTGACACACTTTTTCACATAATCACAATAATATTGGTTAAGGGTAGGCTAGTAATAGCTAAGACAAAGGATACGTTCAACTACAATGAGGCCATAAAAGTGTCTCCCACAAATACCATCATGCATTTCCTTGATAGTGTGAGAGGCTTCATGATTAAGTAGGTAACAAAAGAGTAGGCCATAAAAGCTACACTTATAAAGGATTCTCCCCATAATGGTGTAGCAAGAGGTACTTTGGATAATTTATCTTCAAGCATTAATAGAGGGGCCAAAAGGAAATATGCCAAGGTTAATGTAGTCAAAGGTTTGTTGATACCAAAGGTCAGGTCAGGTCTCTTCCACATTAAAAATGGTGGGAGAATCTAGTTTGACATAGGATGGTTGGGTAAGCTTATGGATAATGAAAAAAAATTAGAGTCTGAAGGTGAAAATGGGATCTGAGAGGTAAGGGAAGCAATGGTGTTAGTAAACTTATTGGTAGATCATAAGGTTGACTGGATGCAGTAGTGTTCAAATGATGGTAGAAGTTTATTAACTAGTTATTTGTACTATTATAGGATATTATTCTTACAATGATAAGAGTCATTGAGTTAATGACCATAAGTTGGGAGCCACCAAAGATATTGATCATTTTGAATCTTAGGGCTAAGGTAGTCTAAAGGCCTATCACTAGGGCTTCATAGTCAACCATGTTATTGGTACATTCAAAATAAAGCTTGAAGGACAAAGGTAGAAGTTCACAATCAATGGGGATAAGGATGATACTAGCTCCCCCACCATGCCAACACTTGGATCCATCAAAGAACATGGTGACTTGATAGGTGAAATCCACTTGAGGGTCATAATGGACTCATTAGGGAACTCAATAGGAGGAGGTTGGTTATCTACTAACAGGTCTTCAACTAATTGATTGGCAATGACTTTACATTTAATTTATTTTTTATGAAATAACTTAAGGTTAAACTCTACTAAGAGCATGAGCCACGTGGCCATCCACTAGTTTTGGTATGGCGTGGAGTGCATATACTTGAGTGGGTCAATATTGGTAATGAAATATGTTTTATGGTTAAGAAGGTAATGGCAAAGTTTGGTAGCCATGAAGACTAAAGTTTAGGAAAGTTTCTCAGTATGGGTATACCAAATATTATACTCCAAAATCATGTGACTAATGTAGTATATGAATTTATTTATGTGTTGCTCATCTTAGTGAGCCAACATTGACCCTAGGGAATGGTTGGTGGTAGAGATATATAGGTAGAAAGGTTAGTCATCCTTGGGAGGGGTGAGGACAAGTGGATACAGAAGGTACTTTTTGAGTGAATCAAAAACCTTTTGGTAGTCGTTATTATATTTGAAAGACACATCCTTCTTAAAAAGGTGGTGGAAGCATTGGCATCTATTTGAAAGCTAGGAGATAAAATGATGAATAGATTGTAGCTTTCCTTGCAAGCTAAGAGTTGCTTAAGGATGGTAGGAGGAAGTATGTCAAGGATGGATTTGATCTTGGTGGGATTGAATTTGATTCTATGAGGGGTGATAATAAATCCAACAAGATTTCCTGATAATACCCCAAAAATGCACTTCTTGGGGTTAAAATGGATATGATAATGGATAAGATACTCAAATATGATCTTGAGAATGGCTAAGTGATCCTTTTAGAGTTTGGATTTACTAAGAAGGTCATCTGTATAGTCCTCTATAATCTTATGGATAAGATCATGGAAGATATACATCATATCACATTGGTAGGTTACACTAGCATTCTTCAACCCAAAAGGCATGACTCTATAGAAAATATTTCTCCAAGGGGTGGTAAAGGTGGTCTTGTGCTAATCTTTTTGTATAATTAGGATCTGATTATAACCCAAGAACCTATCCATGAGAGATAACATCTCATGGTTGGTTATAAGATCAACAAGCTAGTTAATGCTAGATAGAGGGAAGTCATCTTTGGGAAAAACAAGTTTGAGGTCATGAAAGTACACATAAATGCATAGTCCCTTTGAGGCTTTGGTGATAGGTACAACATTTGAGACCCATTAAGGGTAGTCAATGTGTTGAATGAAATTGATAGATAGAAGACATTGAATCTCTTCTTTAATGATAAGGGCTATGTAGGGATGCATGCATCAACACTTTTGATTAAAAATTTAGGCATCATATGAGTGACTATTTTATTGGTAAAAATGGTAGGATCAATTATAGACATATCATTGTAATACCAAATAAAGGCTAGGCTGTAAATTGGAGGAAAGAAGGGAAGTACCAAATCTCCTTAGCATTCAATGATTTATTGATTTTGACAATGTGGGGGTTATATAGAGTACCCAAATTAATATCCATGGTGGATTCATTCAACATAGTCAAATACTCAAGAGGAAGGGATTTATGGATTAAAGAATTTGGGGCACCAAGATAGGTGAGAATAAAATCATCATCTTGGCATTGAACAATATTAATGGTAAGGGAGTCTTCTCCTATCATTTCAAGATGAGTCAAAGGGATGGTTAAAATCACCCCATATTTTTGATAAGTTAGGGGTCTAAGGCTGATCACGTTGATAAAAAAATTAGGTGGGATGATGTCGTCATCCTCACATGCAAGTGGAGGTGAGGCCGGTAAGGAAGGGTCATCTTCTTCAATAATAGTAGTAGTGGATTGTTTATATTTCTTCTTATTAGGTAAGATGAAACTAAGTCTATGCTTCTCATGTGGCTTCCTAGTTTTGATGGTGACCAATTCATGTGGGACATGCTCATATCACCCAAGACAAAATCCCTTCTAAGCATACCAATGAAGGTATGTCTTAAGAAAAGTTTAGTTTATCTATATAAGAGAAATTAATGATGAATATTCGAGGTGGAAGAGAGGTGGTAGAAGTACTAAGGGATTTATCAAGTCCCACATAAATAAAATGAGTTTGATGTTGGGGAGGTCTAAAGGGAATGATAGTTATGACATTAGGGTCATATCCTGGTTGGTTGGTAAGTTTACTATACTCATGAGGAGTAAGGAAAGCATAAAGTGCTACAAGGTGATTTCCCCTAGTGAAAGGTGATGGAACATGTATTTCAAAAGGTATATGATGGGGATTTGGTATGAAGGTACAAGTAAACTAGTTGATGCCTCATTGGTGGAAGTATGATATATGCCTTGGTGGTTGAAGGTTGGGTTTTAGCATTTGAGGGTGTGATGGATGGGGGTATGAGGACATCATTGGGCTGGTAGGTAATTTTACATGTTGATAAAGGAATTAGGTTATCCTATATGGTGATGACCTAGCCTTCATGCTCAAACTTAATGTAATGATGGAGGGTAGAGGAAATGCAACCCATGGAATGAATCCAAGGTCATCTTAACAATATGTTGTATTAAAATTCACCTTCCACTACATAAAAAAGTTTAGGGAGTGTGAGGGGTCATAAATAGATATGGAGGATTATATTTCCCAAGGTAGTGGACATGGTATCATTAAAAAAATGAAGGATAACTAAATATTTGGACATGACATTATCCAACAAGTTGAGTTGGTTATAGGTGTGAAAGGAAATGATGTTAATACTAGATCCCCCATCAATAATGAACTATTTTATGTAGGTTTGGTTGATGTAGGTAGTGATAAAGAGAGGAGGATTTGGGTCCTTAAGATGGATGGAGGATATTTCCAAATCCTTGAAGGTAATAAGGTTGGAGATCTGAAGGGCATCGACAAAGGTGGCTAGAGGTTGGGAGTCCTTAGGTTAGACCTCAATGGATTTCAAAGCCTCTATTAGTGCTTGGAAATGATGGGGAGAGGTAGAGATCAACTCATACAAGTTCATCTTTATCTAAATTTGATGAAGTTGATTGAGGATAACTCTCTTGATGGATTTTGAGGGGTTAGATTGGAAGGCACCTAAGATAGACGCCTTGGGTTTGGTCAAAGATGGAGATGGTTGGGTATAGGTTAGTTGGGAGTTTAAGGAGTGGTATGTCTAAGTAATGCGCACCTTAGCCTTCCCTTTATCCTTCTATTGTGATCTTGTGATCACATTAATAGTATGGATAGAAGGAGAGGTTGAGTTGAAGGATTGGTTAGATTCATCTTCACTCCAAGGTGAGAGTGAAGGAGTAGGTGAGTGTTGGGTAGGTATGGGTGGTGTTTAGATTGGTATGGGGCTCATAGGGGGTTTGTCTATTAGTTGATAATCCTCATCATAAATTTGGTGAATGATGGTTTGGAGAGCTTTATAGTTCTTTGTATCATGGTTAGGTGTCCTATGATAACAACACACATGGTGGTCATTGTACTAGATGGGTTTGGAAGAAAGAGGGTCAAAGGGTATGATGGGAGGTAAGGTTAAACAATAAGTCTATAATAACCTATGGAAAATGGTTGAATAGGATTTGGCCAAAGGTGGTAAAGGTTTAGCAGTGTTTGCTTTGATGATTGAGGTAGGAGGTTAGTTGGAAATAGGTTTGGTGGTAGGTGTTTTGGGTAAGATGGTACACTTGGTTGATGGATTTGGTTTAGGTAAGGAGGTTGGTGAGATAGGTATGGAAGATCTCAATGTAGGTAGCTTAGGTATAGTTGACATGGTGAAATGAGGTGCATCAAAGAGTAACTGTGAAGGTGTAACCAAAAGAGGTGGTGGGGTTTTAGTAGAGGCAATTGGTTTCTTTCTCAAGGTAGAGGGATGAGGCCCTAGAATGGAGCATAAGGTTAAGGGAGGTAAAATTTAAGCCTTCTATATTTTGTGTGGTTTTACCTCTTTGGTTGCTTTATTTTGGTGTTTGACGGTTGGGTTTGAAGAGGTTAGGTCTACCTTAATCGAAGGGTGACTAAGGCTTGGTTTAGGGAGGATACCAAGGTTTTTGATTGGTTTGGTTGGTTTGGTGTGAAATGTGACTTAGTTTCTTGGGGTATAGGTGTCTTTTATGGTTGAGGGATTATTGGATTAGCTAAAGTTTATATTGTTTTGGTTGATATGGTAGGAGTTTGGATAGTGGAAGTCATGGGTTGGTTTGTTAAAGGTATGGTTGGAGGTTGCTATTTGGTAATGTAAGGTAACCCTAATTACTACCAAAATGTGGATTGATCCATTTCAAGGTTAGATATAAACTCTAATTTGTGCACTAGCATAGAGAAGGGTTTGTATGTTGGTTTGATTCCTTGAATAGTAGACCTAAAAGATAAGCCCCTAGGTAGAGAGATAGGGGTAATAACGTCATCCTCTTCCTCAATTAGAGGATACAAGGTTGAGATAGGTGGTTCATCTATGGGAGGAGTAGACATGGGTGTTTCCTTCTTAGAAATAACTTCTAAAAGGGGAGTGGTTTTCTTAATATTCAAAGGTAAATATAGGGTAGCGATGGTTGGTTGTTTCAACATACTAGTTGAAAGGGAGCCTAGTGGCTCCACTACATCAATAAGTGGAGGGAGAGAGGATAGTATTCCCTCAGTTTGAGTGTTCAAAGGAAGGGAAGTTGAGGCCACTATATTCATATATGGTAGATAATTGAAATATTAGATACTAGATGGTTCGATAAGGAGTGCATCAAGGACCATGCTAACTATATGGGTATCATGAGAACACTAGACATTATTGCTCTCATTTTTAGTAGGACATGGTTTGAGAAAGGTTTAATTAATATATCAAGGGCTTGGTTTGATAGTGCATGAGAGTTATCCAATGTAAGCTACTCCTTGTCAGTGAGGGATTAGAAAAGGCTCTTGAAGGTTTTGCACCAATTAATGTCATGTCCTATCACTCAATGAAAGGCACACGGATCATTCTCATTATACCAAATAGGTATGGGGTGAGAAGAGTCAGATTTATGGGGTGGTTTGATATGAGGAATTTTAATGATGTATTTTAATAACTTCTCCAAGGTGGACTCATAGGATTCTTCAAGTGGAGTGAATTGCTTTTGGTTATTCTAGGTTTGGTTCCTCAGGTTTTGCTTTGAGTAACTAAAGGAATTAGATTGGTTGATAGAAGGTGAAGGAATGGATTTTAAGATAACCACATTCATTTTTCCCTTTATTTTTATGTTGGTATTAGATTGGTTTCTTGACTTGGAGGAATAAGCATCCCTTGTTTTATAGGTTGAATTCTTGTTCTTGAGATATAGCTTTCCTTTGTCAATGGCTCAATTTTATAACTTATGCACCATGGTAAAGTCCTCATCAAAGGTTCAAAAAATTTGGATGTGTAATGTAGAGTAGATATTCTTGGTACATGCTTGAGCAAAGAGATCTATGATTTAAGGTTTAGGAAAGGAAATAGAAAGTTAGTTAATAAGGCTCCTCTAATGAGCCATAAAATTGGCAATGGATTAATCCTCAAACTAATGGATAGAGTAGAGGTTGGTGATAGAAAATTTATTGGAGATATTGATTGAAAAGTGGTCCAAGAAGGTTTGAGCTAGTTGTTTGAAAGAGAAAAGGGAGTGTTTAGGTATGGCACTTTACCAATCCAATACCAGACTAGATAGGGATATGGGGAAGGTGTGGAGAAGAAGGGCATCATCATAGGTGATGAGATAAAAAGCATGCCTAAATTCCCTAAGGTGTTATTAGGGATCCTCCTTATTTTGAAATTTAGATAACGTGGGAAGTTACCATTAGGGAGGATATGGCCTAATCGGTATGGATGGATGGATGAGATCATTATAGATTTGGTCATACGATAAGATGTTGTGAGCACCCAAAATGGATTACTATAAGGTGGTCACCTTGTCCATAAGCATCTTCATTAGGTTAGCTTGGGGTTTTACACCTAAAGGGTTATAAGATGCATACTACTATGATAGTTGGGAGACATGATGATAGTGGGTAGAAGGTTAGGAGGCTACTACATATGGGTAAGTGGATGCTAATGATTGGGTAGAGGATACATAAGGGAAAGTAGAGGTAGGTGATTAGGTAGTGGGTGCATGCCCTTGTAGATTAGGGATGTAGCCAAAGGTTGGTCTAAGGGGTGCTTGTTGGATAGGATTGGTAGTCGGGTTGCTAATCGGTGAAAGGGTGGTGATCCTTTTGCTAATTAGTGGCAAGGTAGAGGGTATGGACACTACAACGATTTGAAGCAGAGTAGTGGTTGATGGGTTAAAGGTAGCTAAAAAAGTGTTGGTAGTGCTAGAGGTAGGCACTCTTATTTTAGAGGATTAGCTGGTAAGATTAGAAGGTATAAGGGTAGTGGTAGTTTGAGTTGGTTGGTTTTTAGTGGTAGTCTCAAAAGGGTTGTTGGCTAATGAGGAAGCTTGTGTAGTCAATGGTTGGGTAGCAACCATGGAAATATCCCCATGAGATGGAGAGGCATGCTATAAGGTGGATCTATAGATAGAGTCAAATTCATGATTAGATAAGACATGGTTGTAAGGCAATGTTACAAGGCCATGAGATTGTTATCTAAGAAAGTGATAAAATACACATCTCTTTGAGGAACCTCTCAAAGTAAGGCAGGACTTATCAAGGGGTGAAGAGAGTCTATCAGTTTAGAAACATAGTCCATGGATGAAGAAGTATAATAAGTAGGTTAGTTTGGTGATGGGTTTTACTCTGCAAGGTCTCTTCATTACTGAAGAATGAGAACCATAAGAGAAAGGGGAGATAGAAATTGCAAACAACCTTACTACTCAAACAAATAAAAGATGAGGAAATGATGAAAAAAATCAAATCATACTCTAAAAGATACATTAAGCCTTAGAGTTTTAATTAATCTCATTTTTGGCTTATGCCTTAATAAAATGTGTAACTGAGATTGGTTTATAGAGTGGGTACTAGAGAGGAAGTTTAATGTTGGTTTCAAATTATGTTTAGGTTCTCAAAATGAATCTGTATTGGAATCAATATGTGGCTTGGTATTGGGGCCTACCCCCTCACTTCACACATCACAATGATAAGTGTGTTGGGTGCTTATCCAATATATATTGATATCTAGAGATTATACCTAACCTGAGAGCTAAGTTGGTCTTCCTCTTGGTAATAACCTCTAAGTAGGATCATTGAGATAGGGTAAGGTTACCGCTAGGTGATGAAATCCTAGTTAGGCCTTGTCTCAAGTTTGTTGGATGTTTAATTGGTGAAAGTGGTTTAATTGAGTGTATGTAACAAGAGTGAAGCTATAATAGATTACTTTGCTTTTAGTTAAGCTACATGAACTAAATTTTCAAGCAATAGATGTATGCACTTGATTTTAAGCCCGAATGAAAATTTTGATTTTGTTAATGAGCATAGAATAGAGAGAGAATGTAAGAAAATAAGAACCCAAGTAGAGACACAAGGGTCCCACTGGGTGTGCTATAATTTTCTAATGAATTTATGCTTATTATTGGAAAGGGGAAAAGAAGAAACTAAGTATAGGTATGGTTGAAAAAACTATTTAATTATGCACATATTGAATAAGAAGATTATGAAGAGCTCTTCTTTGGCTTGGAAGGATGACATAAAAATAAGAAAGCACTAAAGAAAACTTTTTTGTTAGATAGATAGTTGAGTGGATTACTTAGTGATAGCTAGATCCTAGAAGTGAGAGTTTCTGTAGGGGCTATCAATCCACACACTTTGTAATGTCCCTTACTTAGGGGCTCTCTTATCTGCACAAAAGCTCTGATACCATTATGATATCCCCAACCAGTAGGGATATGCAAACACAAGAAGCTCTGATACCACTGTGATATCCCCTCTAAACAGGGAATATATGAAAGACACAAAACCCTGATACCAAAGACAAAAGCTCTGATCACAGATACAAACTACAGAGTAGATTCAAGTATGCATAAACAAATTACAGATCTTATCATTCATTCAGATGATTACAAAAGATGTCCTTCTAAACTATTACAATTGCAGTCCTTCCTTATGCATATAAAAATGAAATATAGTCTTAAAAACTCTGGCTTAGCAAAACTGGAAGTGAAAACTGGATTCTAGAAGGTCTCAGCCTTTCTGTGTCGACACACAGACGCCGTCGTCAGTCGATATATCACCGACATCGGTGACTGTCGGTCGGATTTCTGCCAGCATCAGTCCTAAGTCGACCGATGTCAGTTACTGGAAGCTCTTTGCCTGCCGAGGTCGGTACCTGTGCTGATCTGTATGGACCTGTACGGATTTAGTACAGCTGCCACCCTGTCTGTTCTTAACCCCTGATTGCTGAACAACCTGATCTGAAGATATACTATTCTAATATAGAATATTTCTATCTGTATAATTTATTGAATCAAAACTAATAAAATAAATACCTGTAATACTGTGATAACTTCTGAGTGAAGTTATCTCTCAACCCTGGAATTCTGTGATAACTTCTGGATGAAGCTATCTCTCAGATCTGTATCTCTGTGATAACTTCTGGATGAAGCTATCTCTCAATTTGGTAATAAATCAGCTGATATCTCACAGCCTCTAAATCACACACAATGAAGAGGGAACGTTCTCCACTACAATGGAATCCTGGAACCCTTGGCTCAGTCTTCACAGAAGAATTTCTTAAATTTTCAATAATCAATAATCTATGCATGAATGAACAATGGCCTCCATGAGAAACCCTTATACCCTCAAAAAGATATGCTTGCCCTAATTAGGGTTTCTTAAATTAGAATTAGGGTTTCTAATTAAAAATAGGCTAAATAATTAATATTTGATTAAATCAATCAAATATTAATATCTCCCTCAATACATGTCGGATCCACGAACCGATCGAAGCTAGTGAATCAGGGAGTGATTCCGCACATAACCATACCACAATAAAGGCACTTCGCTGCATATCAAATATCCCTAAAAAGTAGGAGCTCAGGCCAAATGTGTCTGAAATACCCTGAATGAAAATCAAATGTAGAAATTCTGCGAATCAAAGTCAAGCCAAGCTCCATTATGACCCTCTATCCATCCTATTAGCCTACGAAGGTCGCATAATAAGCTAATCATCAAGCCTGTCAATGTCCACAAAAAAGGGGACATGACACACTTTAAACAATTAAGCTTATAAATAAAATAGAAGGTACTTGCATCAATAATTAAAAGGTACTAAAGTTGAACACAAGAATGATTGCTAAGAGATATGTTTAAAATGATTAAAATAGTGATTAAACTAATTAATTCTAGTGCTAGAGGGTTGGGGTATGCTTTAGAAAATTAGAAAGGGGTATGTGAATAGATAGGAACATAGAAAATTAGGTTTGATTGGGGGTAGGTAGGTGAAATTATCTTTCTAGTTTTCACTACCATAGTGACCATTGGTAGTTGGGATGACTGTCGGTGATTAAGGTGACCATTAGTGGTTAAGGTGACTGTTGGTGGTTGGATAGACCATCGATAGTTGAGTAAACCATTGATTATTACTGTGTCTAGATCTAGGTTGGTAAAAAGCTGATTGATGAGATCTAAAAGATGGATTTTGAGAGATGGGTAAGGCTTGGGTTGGCTACATAATGGAAATAAAGTAAATGAATACTGAGAAACAAGTAATTATCCTATCAGAAGTGGATTGAGTGGATGATTAAGGTAGTTGACCTATTGATGGAATCTAACTTAATTATGATAGAGTAACAGTACCTAAAAACTTGATGGAGAGGTGGAGGCAAATTGACTCTCTTTGATATGATTGCTATATTTTTGGATTGTTGATAGTGATTGACCTGCAAGAAAGAAACTCTTGGATAAAAAAAGATCTTGGTGATAATTATAGATGATTTTGCCCTTCCATCTCCTCCATTTTTATAGGCACAAGTAAGATGTGGAAGTAAAGGTTTAATTGGGCTATCTAATTATAAATTATCCATGAAATGTCTCATAATAAGAATTAGACAACTTATATTTAGAAAAAAAAAATAGTTAGTTTTCATGATTTTGGTTAAAGAGGTGGACCCTGAACATCGATGATTAGGGTGACCATCAATGGTTAACCTAACCATCATTGTTGAGAGTAAAGGGTAAAAAAAAGGGGAAAAGGGGTAAAATATTAGGTTAAGTAAGTTTATCCAAATTGACTATAGGTAAGCTCAATTAGGGCTTAGAGGGTTAGGTTGGTCCCAAGAGGGTCAAGGATTATTTCGACACTCAGAGTTATAGTGTGCATATTTTTTATGTCTACACTTATCTTGGGAATAGATAACTAATTATGGGTCTTAACGGGAATAATAATCATCTTAGTCTAGTGTAATTTTGATATTAAGATCTTCAACCACTATATCACTAGATATAGAGTGGGAAGCGAGATACTTAGGGATAACCACATAAGTGGGGAACTCATCAATTGGTTTATTCTAATAATGAGGTCACAAGGAAGGAGATAACTAAGTAATAATATTAGAAAGGAGGTATGATGATTTTACCTTAAGGCTAAACTCATTGGTCTCATCGTCATCAAAATATAAAAGGTTAGGTGGGATGTTTCCCTCAAGTTTAAGGTGACCACTATAAACCTTAGTTATAATTGATAATTTAGTTAAGGCATTGGTATTATAAAAAAGGAATAATAGGCAAGGGTTTAAGGATAGGTATTTTAAAGACACCATGTTCTTGGAATTATTTTAAATTATAAGGATTAGTGTCACCTTGAATCTCATGTATTTCACCCTTATGGGGAAATATGGCACATTAACGTGCATATGAGGCCACTACCCTCATGCGATAAGTCTAGTGCTATCCAAGAAAGATGTTGTATGATAATGGAAAGTTGAATATCATAAACTATGCCTATTATGAGTAGGACCATGATATAAATCCAAATGTATTTGAGTGGAGGTATTTTTATTTTATCATATCCTTAACATGTACATTGGGTAGACATAAGATTACTCTCAAAGTATCCAAGAGTTTTGATGAATTCTAGATAAGTGATATAAGTATCATAACATTTATCTATCAAGGCATGTTTAACTAAAATATCACCAAATTATATGATTGGATATTAATATTATTTGGGTTCACTTATCCTAAGCCATTTAGGTCAATTTAGGCTTATCCTAAGTCTATTTTAGTTGTGCATTTACTATTATAATAAATTCTATTTATCTCAGATTTATGAGGTGTCATACCTCTTTTGTCCTATTTTAGGGAATAATAAAGTTAATTTGACATGTAACTACCCCTACACTTATCACACACATCCCCCTCACCTCATGAGGATTAGGGATATTTGGCACACACTAAGAAGGTTCTGCAAGTCATGATGAGATTCCTTGTAACTTCCTCTTCCTTCTTCAAGATCTTTTTATTCAATTCTTATCTATCATTATTCTCACTGTTTATAGTCTATCTTTAAATGATTTTTCATGGCATAATTCCATTCTTGTTTCTCTTTCTCTTGGATTCTATTTGAGATTATAATCAAAAATAAATGCTTTGAAATAATTCTAATATATGTGGGATTTTTCTCTATTTGATGGTTTCCCCACTTACAAGTTTTATCTCTTATATTTTATGGCTTAGATCTTGTGAGGTAATATTACTTCATTTCTAACTTTAATTTGTTAATTTTTCAACTTTAATATATTGATCTTGGAATAATCCTAACTTGGTATCAGTGAGGGAAAATACTAACTTTTTTTTAGAGATTTAAAGTTTCTTGGGTGTAAAATAAATAATATTTTTTGACATTATTTTTTGACTTGTCTTTATATTAGTTGGTTTTATGCCCATTTGAATCCATAAATTTGTGTTTGAGTATGTTTTTACAATGAATCGAAGTGATTCAACTATGAGATAACTGCCATAAGGCATCTCAAACCAATTTGATATGTTCCACCTCCTCTTCTATGATATTCAAACAGCTTTTTCTACTCTTTGGAATACACTCCAAGGTACCTTAAATATTGATTTACATTATGGTTTTAGGTATAACATCTTACCTTGACAAATGTGGTCACATCATATTTGGCTAGGCTAAATTTTTCTTGGTATCTATGTGGTATTCTCATTTATTTTTACCTAATTTATTTTACTTTGTAATAAATATTTCAAGGCATCTTCTTCCACTTTTTGTATCTCTTAGTATTATAATACATATGCTTTAATTATTTGGGTGTCTCAACAATTAACTTTCACTATATCTTGTTCTTGTTTATATTTCTCTTAGCCCATATCAAGTTGGTTTACCTTTTTTTTAATATTCAATACATTGTAGTTTGGGTTATTTCTATGTGGCACCTTCATTTTATTTTTTACTCATATTATATTTTGAGTCTTATTATGTTTCTTAATTACTACCCCTTATTGTGGCATGTTACCCTTTAGTTCTAGTGTTTTTGTTTTTTAACAAATTTATTTTATGTGGTTAGCTTTTGATTCAAACCCTAAGGATTATGATTTCATTCTATTTATTTTATTTTTAATTTTTTATTGGAAGACAATTTAACCTCACTAACGTGCTCATATATGTGTTTGTCAAATTCTCTCTGTCTTTTCATTTGTGACAGATAATTCTACCTAAAGTTTCCAAATGGCATGTGGCATCTTCCTCCATCTAATATTTCTTCCCATTCAAAAGCATTTTGATTTGTTTTCATTAACACTTGTATTTTAGTATCTTTGTGTTTTTTTTAAAAAATTAATGCATATTATTGACTTTTCTAACTTATTTTAATTATTACATCAAATTAAAAAATTTTTAAATTGTATTACATTCATAAACACCAATCACTTTATTTTATATATTATAATTCCTTTTTAGCTGATTTATGAGATGTTAATAAAACCACCAAAAATAAACACTTATCTCTTTATGTTTTAAAATCAAACTGCAAGTTTTTTTATTTAACTTTTCAAAATAAGGGAATTTAGTTCATGTTTAAAAGTGATTTCATATTTCCTTTATTTTTTTTTAATGAATTTCAGTATTTTTTACTTTTTTTAACTGAAGAGCTGATCCAAAACTCAGAAGCTTTGGTTGAAAGATAATTCAATAAACAAGAACAACATAATTGAAATAACGCTATCTCTGAGAAGAGATGTTTTATTGATCAAATTTATAGATCCAAACATATGCCTATCTCTGAGAAGAGATGTCTGATTTCATTTTTGGGTTACATCTTTATTTATACACATTTTGAAGGTAGGAGGAGGATGTGGAAGGTCACCAATATTGAGGGAATTAAGTGGTTCGACTTCCATGATTCACAACAATAGAAAATCCAATGAATTAATATTTTTAGAAACTTACTATTTTTAGACTACCCTAATAAAATTTAAATTTGGGGCACATCCATTTGGTTTTTGGGGGTCAAAACCCACCGAGTAGAGCTTAGTGCTATATCATGTCATTCCCCTCATTCTTAGCTTTCAATGGTTCAAATGGGGAGTCAAATGGAGCTATGGTGTAAAAGTTATGGCTCCCAAAAGTTCTGCCACCAATTGGGGTATAAATGTCACCCAAATTATCACCTGAAATATTGCTCAGATCAAGAGCATATTTATATTAAGATAAAAAAATAATGGTATAATTTTAGTCATATAAAAAAATGGGTGTAAAAATTTATATCCTACAAACATAGTCAAACCGAGTATGAAACCTTTGAAAAAAGATTACACCCAATATAGGGTCAATAATGACTACACCAAAAAAGTCACATCCAACTATCATAAATGTTTAATGACCATAAAAGATGAACATAAGAACATGACCAATCAAAGAAAACATTTATGTTATAATAGTGAACATGGTGGCTGAAGGGGATGGCAAATGTGGTAGATTTTTTAGCTTATCACCCCATTCCCATTGAATAGGTGTATTCATCCATAGGTAAGGGATTTCACCCATTTTTTTTGAATATTATTATTTTCTTCATTATGTTGATCATGTGAGATAGCAAGAGTTAGACACATGCACTTATCCTATAGGGGATGGCCCCAGTCTCTTCCATCACCTCCTCCTATAATATATTATTGATGTAAATCATGCTAAGGAGATGATTAGTAAGGGTGACTAATGAGGAGATAAACTCTTGTGTTAGTTCCTATAACATTGATGGTGCATACCATGCCCTCACCCATGAGGGGGCAACTGGATACATGAAATCTCTCGAGGGTCATGGTTAACCACACACAAGGCATCCCACTAATGATCAAGTAAATGTTGGAGATGATAAATTCTAGGTGAACTTTATCAATCCAACTTTGAATTTGGAGAATTGTATTAGAAATGATAGTAACTTTTTTAGTAACATAAAAATTACATTCCATTTCCTTATGATTAAAATAAGCATATTTTTATCTTTCCACATTTGAAAAATAATATCAACATAAAAAGTCTATGAAAATATATTATATATTGAAAGAATCAAGGTGAAGTCCCCCATGTGATCCATATTCCATGTAAAAAACTCAGACCTAAGAGGTTGAAAAAGGGTATGAGTCTAATGCCATGTAGTCTAGGCATGGGATCAAAAGTATAAAATCTGTTTAATTATCTCTAGTTGATGGCATGTTAGGAAAATGGGGTTTTAAATTCTCATGTGCTTAAGTTAGTCACCCACATGAAAACCTTGATAAATAATACACCAAATAAAATGAGCCTTCTTAGGCTCAATTGGAGTATCCCACATGGTGGTAAATCTTCTAGACCATACCACATGCCTAGAATGAAGGTTTCATTGGTGATTAAGAGTATCATCTTGAATATGATAGAGAGATGAAATATTATAACCCAAATGTGAAAAATAGTGATTAAAAGGAGTGGATGTAGGCAAATTCCAATCCTTTCGCTATGGAGTAAAGGAGTTAACTCCAATATTATAAAGATAATCATTAGGTGTGGAGCCTTGAATCTATGTAATAGGCTCAACATCTTTATTATTTAAGTTAAATTTATTATAAACCAAATTCTAAGAAATCCAATAATATATCACTTTATATAAAATATCCCTAGTATTTTTCACACCTTTTTTTAATAGCCTTAAGCTTTTGATCCAAAGGACTAAAGCAAAGGGAACATTGTGAAAATTCAACATGGGAGACCACCAAAGGGGATGGAAAATTAATGGAAAGATAATTCCTATAAACATCCCCCACCCAAATAATATGGGGTTTGAGTTTCTCCTAAGCTATACAAATGTTCTAAATAACAAACATATCACTAATTTTAATAGGAACAGGAGTTATGACAAAAGTATGTAATCCAAGGCCTTGTCATAAGTGTCTACCACAAGAAACCCCTTGAGAGATAACATGATAAATCAATATATTTTAGTCTTCATCACCTTTTAATCCTTGTATAACACATTTAATGCTGAGATAAAGACCTTGAAGCTTAATATCCATGAGCCCCAAACTAACAGATTCATTAGGCTAACAAAAAATATCTTAGGAAACTTTGTGAAATCCTGTATGACCTTTATAATTATCACAAAGAAAGTCTCTTAGAATATTTTCCAACCTATGATAGGTAGTATTAGATATATCCCAATAGGAAAAATATTAAACATTTGTAGCTACCAACACATTAGAGAATATTTGAAACTTACTTACCAAAGACAAGGGTCTTGTGATCTAAAAACAAATTTTATTCTCAACCCTTTGAGCCACATAGGACCACAATTAAATTGGAGAGGCCAAAAGTAAAAATAATGCTAAAGAACTTAAATTAAACACTTGAAGGAATCCACTTCCATTGATATCTCTTTATCCAAGGTTTGGGAGAGAGAGACTAGGATAACACTACATTTTCTTCCATTGAATGGAAGACCTAGAGGCCAAACAAAAAATGTGAAGATAATCCATAAAATTATTAACTCAATATTCCTCTCCTAGAGAGAGAAAATAATCATCAAAAAATTAACCATTTGGTAGTTAAAAGTCAAAATTAGGGGGAAAGATGACTCTTACCAAGCTTCTAGAGGCATAATTAGCTAAAAGCTAGCTAAACCCTTTCATTGCTAACACATAAAGTGAATGAGCTAAAGGACATCCTTTCCTGATAGATATATGTATCTCAACCCCAGAGGAATAGGATCCATTAATACTAATACATGCCCTAACATCTAAAAAATCATATTAACCACATGAATAAACTTGGGACCAAATTTCAAAGCTTAGAGCATGGCTAAAATAAAAGGCCACTCAATGCGGTCATAAGAATTCTCAAAATCAATTTTAACAAAAAGGGCCCTTTGAATAGATACCCAAGCCCATTTTATGCCTTAATAAAAAATAATGGAATTGTCAAGGATATATCTATGTTGGATAAATCATGTTTGATCAATTATAACAATTAAAGGAAGGAAATTATTACATCTAAAAGACAACACCTAAGAAACATTGCTAAGAGTAATAGTTCTCCAATTACTAATAACCTCAGAATCACCAACCTTGGGAATAAACTTGATGATACCTTGATTTATAATAGGTCCTAGATAATTCATCAACATAACTTCATAATAAACCTTGTAAATATTTGGACCCATATTAACCCATAAGTTCTGATAGAATTCACAATGGAAACCATCAATGCTCAGGGATTTATAAGTATCCATATGCATAACTATTTATTTAAGATCATTGAGGTTAAGTAGCCTATCATATGCAACCCACTGAGCATCATAAATATTACAAGGGATATATTGAAGGCACTAGGCAAGAGTAACTTCACATTTGGGAAAATTGGGTTGATTTGAGAAAATAGTATGATAATTGTAAACACAAGATTACATAATATCAGGGATTTTGATAATTCTAGTAGATACTTGATATATTTTAAATAGCTCTTCTAGATCATAGGACAAAAAACATTCCTTGGTGACATTGTCCCCAATTTTCAGTCAATGAATCCAAGCTTGAATTTGAACCCCTATAACTTTGTAGGCCTCTTTAACTTGTAGCTTGTGATATCAAAGAGTTATTTGGGTTTATAAATACACAATGAAATGAGAGGCTTCAAGTTCCTATAAAACCTAGAGATATTCATAGGTTTTATCATTATGAAGACATTGACAAAAAAGAGAGGTTTTCTTACCATAAACACAAAGAAAGGTGGTAGTGTGAGTAAGAGCATCAATCCACCATTGTATCCAACCAGAGTCCCCATTGGGCTAGGTAACCAAATTCTACATTCTATATATGTTCCTAATAGTTATCTCATGTTTAAGATTAGTAGTATTGAGATAGAACTATGTTTTAATAGGCCTCACTTGAAGGTTATATCACTCAATATTGAAGTAGATAGGATGATGATCTGTAAATAAGGTGTGATTATCATGAACATGAGAAAACAAAGAGATATTATTAAACCAAAAAATCATCTTCCAAACATTTAAGAACTCTATATTTTCATCATAAAAAATTTGATCAAATAAACCATGGAGAGTCTAAATCTTTCCTCTAGTGATGATTTGAATCAAACACCCTGAGTTTGTTGTGCATGTAAAACCATGCCTCCTATTCTATAGTACTCTAATGCCTAGGAAGATGTCCATCCTTGTATTTAGAAATTATTAAAATACCCAAAAAGGATCCAATGATCATTTAGAAGAGACTCTATCAACCATCTCAAAAACATGGTCCATTCCATAATATCATTAGAGGCATATAGATTGACCAATACAATAATGAGATTATCAAAGTCCAATAAATTACAAATAACATGATGAGTGGGGTTAGATCCCCCAAATTTTTTTTTTGATAAATATCTATAGATAAAAGAGTGATGACCCCACCATGACTAGGGTCATGCATGATATTCTGACAAAGGACCCCATGTTAAATAATTCATGTTGCATTTTATAGGAGAAATATAGAGATATTGGCTTCTTGCATACACAAAATTTTCTTATAGCTAAAAAATTAAAAAAAAATCTTGACTGCATACTTATAAGGTAGATTAATAATGCCTCAAACATTCTAGTAATATACCATCATTGGGAAACATCAAGGTTCATGTCATTTCCCTCTATGGGATATTTAAGAGTGGCAAACTAATTAAAATAATGTTTGTGTTTCATAAAGTCACCAAGATATAAGGTTGCCATGTATGTACCATATATTCCTCCTCATGTGAAGGAGAGGAGATATAAAAATGTTGGAGGACCATTTTATGGTCTACAATAATGATATTAAGCTCCTCTTATGATGAGGTCACCCCAGGAGGTAGTTATGACAATTGGGCTTACAAAGCTGAAGGTAGAGTATCAAAAAAATCATCCACCACTTATAATGTGTGCATAAGATAAGGTAAATCCTTATTAGGTACATAACCATAAGATTTTATAATAGGAGCTAAGGAACTAGGATCCATGATCGAGTGATAAGTAGAGGGCTGAGGTTTACTGCTACCTCTTGTCGAGCTATTATTTTTATTAGTGATAGTGGTCCAACCATCATCATTTCCATGATGGGTTCTGGCTTTAGGTCTACCCTTTTTCTAAGGATCATTTACCATTAAGTGGCATTCCTAGATCATATTATCCCAGGATTGGCACCTAAAATAGGAATTCAATAAATTAATGTAAAACACATGCTAAGTAAATCAATAATTCCTAATTTGAATGTTTAAAAGTTAATTCAAATTTTTTTAAATTAATTTTAGCATCTTAGTTTGTTCACTATTTTTGAATATCAAAATTTCAAAATTTTTAATTCTCTAGATAAGTTTTTTTCATTAAAAAATCATGTTTTTAAATATATAACTTCAAATTCGGATTTAATAGGTCTTTTATTAATTAAAAACTTAAGTCATTTTTTCCAAATTGTTATTATATGGATTTAATTTTAGCATTATAATTTAACATTTTATTTGGTAATATTCATGTCTTTATTTCATTCTAACTACTTTGACATCATATTTTTTGCACTTTTCTAAGCATTATTAATCCTTATTGCTTTTAAATGACATTTAAATTGACAATGGTATTTAGTATTTAAAAATATTACGCATCATATTTATTTTAAGGATAATTAAACTAGTGATCTCAAATTCCAAATAAAATTTCAAAATATGACTATTAATTCTTTGTAAAACTCTTTTCATGAAAAATTGGAGCACATGAAAATCACTTTTAATGAGATAATAGAGACTATGCAGACCTCCATTGACATGTTTAATGCAAAAATTATGGATTGTGATCATAATAAAAATTTTATTGATGATATTAAGTGTGTTTATAAATAAATTCCATTTCACATTTATTCTTCTAACCCTATCTTGAAAGTTATGCACTCAATAGGGTATTCTGGTGGTGGTCTAGGCAAGCACGAAAATGCCATTGTTGATCCTATTTTATTTAAAACTAACATTAATTATGTATGAATCAATTCTAATGCTTATGAAGATAATTTTAATTCATATTTCCCCCCTTACCAATGGAATTTTCACAATAGTGATCCTAATTATCATATGACTTCTTTTGATTATAAAGCTTCTCATTCTTATTTGGTTAAAAATCATAAATTTTGTGAGCATTGTGATAAAATTAGACATCATATTTCTAAATTTTCTAAATTGAATGTAGGGATATCTTTTGATACATCCAATCATTAAATTTTAGATTATTTTAAAACCACTAAAACACCTCACTCAAAGATTAAAATAATTTGGATCTTAAAATCTATAGTATCCTCTCAAGACTTTGATGTGTCTTCTTTTGATGATTCTCTAGTTGCTTCAAAAATAATATCTTTTACAAAAAATGGCATGTCTTATTTATCTCTAGTTTGATAATTTTTTATGAATTCCTTACTTTTATTCTTACTTATTCTTTTAAGTTTCAAAAGAAATATGATTTGATTGAAGATCATTATATTTTCACTAACTTATTTTTGTGTAGGATTTTGCATTTTGTGATGGAAGTTGTCTTTTGCTCCATTTTTATTTATTAGATATACTTTCATTAAACTTATTGTATGTATGCCATATTTTATGAAATTATTATTTATTTAATATGAACATTGAGGTAAGCTTATTCTCTTATAGGTTCTAGTGGACCATTTCTCATTTTTTGGGTCCTTGTCCCATTGTGGATTAACGTTCTTATTTAAAGAGGACTATTATAATTTTTTATGATTTCACCTTCATCTTGATTCTTGATGACACCTATTCTCTTCTTATATCTTTATAAAATCATTATAGTTACTCTTCAAGAAATTTTACCTTAAGGAGTGTTATGTAATGTAAACTCCTTTCTATCTTTATAAGGTTTTTTGCACTTTTGTAATCCCAAATCAAGCTTAAGGGGGAGTGTTGGATATTAATATTATTTGGGTTCACTTACCCTAAACCATTTAGGTAAATCTATGTTTATCTTACGTCTATTTTAATTTTATATTTATTATTATAATAAATTCACTTTATACTATATTAATGAAGTGTAACACCTCTTTTGTCCTCTTATAAGGAATCTTGGAGTTACTTGCACATGTAACTCCCCCCACACTTGTCACACATATACCCCTCACTTCATGGGGATTAGGTATATTTAACACACAATAATAAGGTTGTGCAAGTCATGATGGGATTCCTTGTAACTCCCTCTTCCTTCATTTAATTTTTTATTTGAGCTCTCATCTCTCATTCTTCTCACTTTCTCTAGTCTATTTTGTGTTAGTGTAGGTTTTTATTTCATTTAATAATTTTGTATTACACATGTTATTTAACTTGCTTAGATGTTATTAGGTCATTATGGAAGGTTATCCCACATGCATGAGGATGTTGGTTCATGTTTATATTCCACTTATATATGTACCTTTCTTAAAGCTATTGTAGTCAATTTGACCAAGGTAATAATTGAATTTCATATTGCATAGTTCTAAATATAGTTATGATTATCATTGTAACAAAATTATTGTGTGTTTGCTCTTTTAGAGATAAACTATTGGGAAATTTTATCATGGTATTAGATCACCCATGTTTTGGTAAGAATCATCATTTTGTCTATTGAAACTAATGTTGTTTTCTGATTTGTATTCTAATATAAATTGTTGAGAATAAATTAATTTATAGGTCTATGTGTTCATCTACAATCTTATTCTCTCACTGGCCTTGGAATTTTTATGTGTTGATTTTATTTGACCTATGTCAAATATAATAGTAGTTACATGGTTTTTTGTATTGGTCATATAAGCCATTTTTGTATATATGTGTAGATTTAACACATAGGTGGATCCATTTAGAGCCACAAAGCACATTGGTCAAGCCATCAAAGAGGAGACATACACATTGGCAATCAAATACAAGTTTATCTACCACCATTATTTTATTTGGGCTTGTGTTTGGTTTAAATCACTTTCACTAATAGGGTTTCAACTTGATTTGATATTAACAACCTATAGATGATATTTTATTATTATATATCATCTCAGCCTTGTATACTTGGTAAACTCATGGCCCTAGTTAATCCTTTTAGTTTTACACATGCCTTGCTTTTTTTAAGCCTCACATCTACTCTATGTTATGACCTTTGGCCTATATCTTACTCTAAACAACCTTATATTGATGGCACATATATTCCATCTTGCCCAAAATGCTTACAATGTACTTATCTTATACCTCTATAATTTTTGAGCCTATGCCTACTCTTCTTCTCCCTAAACACTAACGTCTAGGTCAAATAATAACACCAACATTATTGTCTTGGACTGATGTAAGTGTCTACTACCCTACAGTCATCTAATTTACAAATTAAATGTATCACAATGGTCAGCCTAACTAATTTAATGTGAGTTATCTCCTGATAGGATTGGTATAAATACAATATCAACCCTCACTCATTCCTCACCTAAAAAAGACCAAAAGATCACTCAAGAAGCACTCAAGTTACCAAAAGATTTTTGATTCTACCCTATTCTAATATCTATAAAAGGAACAACCAACTAAAGGTTTGAATTACCAAAGGAGTAGTCATAAGGCCATATTTTCCAAGTTATAAGTTAGGTCACTATTGTACTTGCTTTACATATTACATGATTTACAGACAATTTAACATGTAAGGGATAACTACATGAGTATAAGACCATCTTATAGAGTATTGGATATGTAGGTAGCATCCTCTGACAATAGGATCATTATAGGTTTGCTTGATATTATGTGCCTACTAACCCATTTTACCCAAGGTCACATTGAAGATGAAAAGCTAAGGTTTTACCATTTCACCAGTCATAATAGTCCATGACCCAAATATGAATGCACCAAAGTAAAGACAAAGCTAAATATGGAAGCATCTAGGTGGTTGCATCCTATTTGAGTGCATATTCCATATAAGACACTAGCATCGAGCTCAAATACTAGTGTCAATACAATTGTCTTACGCTGATGCAACTATATAGAGAGCTAGAGGTACTAGATCTAGAATTTGATGATTGATCCATAACTATCCTCCTACCTACTTTTTTCTTGTACCATATCCAAAATTATATTAACATCAAAAATAACTAAGTACTTTATTTTATGTCATCTATATATCTAGAATAATTGTATTTTCATTAATAACCTATTTAAATTTCATAAATTCATCATATGGTACATATGGGTTTAGCACATTAATTAGTCTAATGTAGATCTAATATTCACCCTTGTGCCTTACTATTTCTATATCCTTAACCCTATTTACCCAAGTAGGATAAATCTCTTATCCAAATTAGGGTTAAACATTTGATGAACCTAATCTTGGAACATAAAACTTTAGGTTAATTAGGTTTTTCAAAATTTTAATAATTATTGTGCTATGTTTCAAATTTTAAACTCAACAAGTTATGAGTATCAATGGGTTACACTATTGAGCTAATCTAAACTACCAGGGGGAAACTTACTTTTAATCCAAATTTGGGTCATGTGTCTTCTAATCTCTCTTCCTCTCTATCTCCTTAGATATATTCACTTTAAATAATTATCTATATTAATCCTAATCTCAATTTTAGAGCCTTTTAATGATACATATTGTTAAAAAATAACTTGTTAATAGGCAAGGTGGCTACATCAACACACAATTGTATTCGTAAACTTTGCTCTTTTGATTTTAATATATTTTAAGTAATTTTGACCCAAATTATATGCACTAATTATACAATATAACATGTTCATAGTCATAGGTTAGTCATCAATAAATCACTCAAACCCAACTCCAGCAAAGCACTCAAATTTAACTCAAGCAAAGACAAGGTGTGTATAATATTTTGGGATAATATAGCACCTCAGTCTTGTATAATTAGAAAACTCATGACCTTAGTTATTCCTCTTAGTTTTACACATGCCTTATTTCCACAAGACTCACATCTACTATATCTTGTGATTTTTGGCCTATATCTTAATCTGACTAGCCTTATATTTATGACATAGATATTCCATCTTGCCAAAAATGCTTACAATGTACTTATCTTATACCTTTACAAGTTTTGACTCTATGTCTACTCTCCTTCTCCCTAGAAACTAACATCTAGGTTAGATAGTGGCATCAATGTTATTGTCCTCGCCCAACATAAGTGTCAAGTTCCCTAAAGTCATATAATTTACAAATGAAATGTATCACATTATCTGACCTAAGTTATTTAATGTGAGTTATCTCCTGATAGGATTGGTATAAATACAATATCAACCCTCACTTATTCCTTAGCTAAAAAATACCAAAAGAGCTCTAAACAAGAACTCAAGTTACCAAAATATTTCTTATTCTACCTTATTATTATATTAGTCAAAGGAACAACCCAAATATAGGTCTAAATAACTAAAAGAGTAGTGATAAGGTCATATTTGCCATATTAAAAGCTAGGTCATTGTTGTACTTAATTTACACATTACATGATTCACATAAAATCCAAAACATTGAGGAGAACTACATGAGTCTAAGGCATTTTTTTGGAGTATTGGATATGTAAGTAGTGTCATTTGATAGTGGGGTCATTACAGGTTAGTTTAACACCATATGTTCATTAACTCATTTTTACCCAAGGTCACATTAAATATGTAAAGCTAGAGTTTTTCTATTTCAATAGGAGTAATAGTCCATAACCCAGATTTGAATGCACCATAGTGAAGGCAAAGCCAAACATAGAAGCATCCAAGTGGTCACATACTATTTGAACACATATTTTTTATAGGACACTAGCATCAATCTCAGACACTAAAATTGATGCAACTTTACCAAGATGATGCAATTGTCTAGAGATTCAGAGGCACTAGATCTAGAATATAATGATTGATCTAGAACTATCCTCCAACCTACTTTCTATTTGTACTAGATCTAACATTGTATTATCATTAAAAATAACTAAGTACTTTATTTAATGTCATTTATATATATAGCATAGTTGTTTCTTCTTTACTAGCCTATCTCAATTTTATAAATTCAATAACGGTACATTTAAGTTTAACACATTAATTGGCCTACTATAGATCTGATATTCACCCTTGTGCCCTATCATTTCTATATCCTTAACCTTTTTTACCCAAGTAAGATAAGCCTCTTATCCAAATTAGGGCTAAACACATCTAAATTGGGTATATCTTGTATATTCCATGATTTGCTCACTACTACAAACATCCCATCTACTCTCCACCTTACTCTCCACTTTATATCATCCTCCTCAGGCCATTAACCCATAATACCACATAGTCTAGTCACACTAGATCTAAATCCATGACCTATGTAATAACACAAAAATTATTCAAGTGATAGCATAAATCTAGTTCACATCTTCCCATCCCTTTTTTACTGAAACTGGTTTTTAGTAAAAATAACATTTGCATTTAGTGCAAGTTTAATCAAATAGGCATTAATAGTATAAGATTGAAATCCTTGTAACTTTTTATAGGAAAATCAAATTGAGGGACCTTTTTTTTCAGAAGTGCTTATTTTTTATGCTCATCTCCTAAGAGCTATATAACTTTTAATCACACTAAAATTATAAAGTGTCAAAATCTGAAGGGTTGATTATAATTAATTTTAGAGGGGGGTATTGTGTGTCTCTTTTCATTATTTTTATTCCTTATTTTCATCTCTAAAAGATTAATTATAAATTATATATACTAATTTTTTAAGTCCTCTCATGCATTTTAACTATTATGAATGGAAATCTAAAATGTAAATCATTATGAAGAGTAAGGGTTTACATTACATATCTATGGAAATTGAAACTAAACCAAGTATTGATATAAAAAATTTAAATGGTTTAACCACTGGGATGAATACTTTTTAATTCTTGTGTATTTTTGTGTCTCTTGGTATTCTCTTTCATGCTTAATTTTCAAAAAATCCCAATGAAGTATGGAACACTCTAGAAAATCTCTTTGGGAATATAGATGTGATGAGAGGTCATGAACTAGAGAATGAGCTTATAAGATTAAGTCTTAGCCATTTTGACACCTTACAAGATTTATTCACTAAGTTTTATTCTTTTACATTGCATTAAAAATAATATAAAATAGATAAGAAAGATGATCAATTGGTTCTTTCTATACTCTATGAATTAGGTCTAGATTATTATGTGTTTGTCTCTACTTTCCATGCCACAAAAGTGCTCTTGGAGTCACATGGAAAATTATCTCTTTAGATTATTTTGTTTTTGACTTAACTCAAAAGAAAGATAAGTTAATATAGATAGGTACATTGAACTCATCAAACCCACATGCTCTAATTGTTGGAAATGGGAAACCAAAGGTTTCAAATAACAAGGATAAGAAGGAGAATAAAAATTATCAAGAGGAAAAGGATCAAAATACTCCAACCTTCTAACTATCCTTATTGAGAAAAATTATCAAGAGGAAAAGGAAAATTGACCACCTAACTAGCCTTCTTGAGAAGAACAAAATAGGTGTTCCTAAGACTATCAAACTAAGCTCATCAACCCTAAAATACTCCAAGGTAAATGGAAATGGTAAATAAAAGGAAAAATAATATGACAATGATAAATTAAAAGGTAGGGCCTAGTTTCAATTGTACCTTAGACTCCTACATGGGTTATTAACTCTAGTACATCACATCACATGGATTCTTCATAAGGTAGAGTTCACTTTCTTGGAACCATGTGACATGTCCACTATTCAATTAGGTGATAACATTTATACATAAATTTTCAAGAGAGAGTATATTAAATGTAGTGGTGGAAAATTTAATAATGTCCTAAGTATTCCATCAATTTCAACTAATATCCTATCAGTCTACCACATTACTCAGCTTGGTTCAGGCATGTGAGTTAAGTTCACATTAGATTTAATGTATGTCAGAGAGTTGCAAAGTGATACCATAGTGGTAGTGGGATTAATTGATCATCAAACTTGAAAATATACTTTCACACACTTTGTGATTGACTCTCCTTCAAATTTTGGTTCATCATACTCACTTAGACTTGATGATATTTATGAGCATTAGCACATTTTTTATTATGAGGACTCATCTTTTAACACAAATGACTATATTAGTGGTGGGGACACACCTCTACCATCTCCTTGTCACCTTATAGATGTTGAGGATTTATTTATTAATCTACCTACTTTTGGTCAATTTCAAACATTATAGTGAGTATGTATGTTTATCAAGGAATTATTAGATTTTAGGTAGTCTAGTACACTATTACAGGGCATTTTAAGTTCCTTCTTCACCTTTGATTCCAATGCACCAACATTACATGGAATAATTGGCTCATCTACTATGAATGAGGAGTACAATTCTTTGTATAAGAATAACACCTTGGTTGGAGATTTATCAAGTGTTTGGTAAACACATACACTATTCCAAGGTGATTGACTCTTCATTACATCTGATTCTAATCCATAGTCATTCTAGAGAGCTATTTTGGAGGAAATAGGGTGGATACAATAAGTTATAGCTTATAGTGGGATTTTATATCCCTCTCTTCTTTTTTTATCTCTTTTAGAGGGGGAGTTTTTCCTATAAGTTTTCTCTTTTTATCGACTTTATGATAGTTGATTTGTACTTGGGTACCTTATTAGGCCTATTTTTATGGACCCAATTATTCTACCCACATAAGCTATACTTAAGGGGGGTGTTAGTGTAGGTTTTTATTCCATTTAATGTTTTCTTCCTACATATGTTATTTGGTTTGCTTAGGGGTTATTAGGTCATTTAGGAAGACAATCCCACATGCATGAGTATGTTGGGTAATGCCTATATTCCACCTATATATGTACCTTTCCTAAAGATATTGTAATCAATCTCATCAAGGTAATTATTGTATTTATTCTTTCATAGTTATTAATATAATCAAGGTTATCATTACAACACAATTATTATGTGTTCGCTCTAATAGAGATCAACTATTGGTTAATTATGTCATTTTGAGATGATTTTTCATGGATTAATGCCATTATTATTTATATTTATCTTAAATTATATTTGAGATAGTACTTGGAGATCAGTATTTTATAAGCCTTCTAATAGATGTGGGATTTTTATCTGTTTGATAGTTTCTCCACTTGATAAATTTTATCTCTCACATTTTATAGCTTGGTTCTTATGAGGTAACATTATTTCATTTTATGATTTCATTTTTTAATTTTTTGATGTTAATATATCCATGGGTAAACATGACACACTAGATTGCAGAGGAGGACACTATCCTCATGTAATGAGACTAGGGGTATAAGCAAGATGTTTAATGATAATAGAAAGTTGAAGATCATAACCTTAACTGTGACTATGATGGGTGGGAATAAGATAGGAATCCAAACACATATTTGTGGATGAATTTGTATTTTATAATTTAATTAAAATTTATATTGGGTAAACTTAATATTAAACTTAGAGTATCCAAGAGCTTTGATGAATTATAGAGAAGTGACACAGGTGCCAAAAATTCCATCTGTCAAGTCATGCTTGACTTGAATATCACCAAATTGGACACTAATGAACAAAGGAGGATCATCCACATAAAGTATAATTTCATCAGTGCTCATGGAGGTTATAAGAAATTTTGGTGAAATAGATATATCTATAGTTTGATCAATGTGAATGAACATTTCTTTACATTGTTATAAAATACTATCTTCGAACCCCAGAAAGGTATCTTCTTTCCCCATAGGTGGTGGTCGATGAATGTTCATGTCAAATAATATTTGCACAAATACATTTCAATGATGTGGAGAACTCATCATGAGCTCAAGGAATGGAATTTTAAAATGAAACTTTTAAAGTTCTTCTACGTGGTCCCTTTCATCAATTTTGAGGTGAGTTGGATAAGACTAGGAAAACAATATGGAATTATGAAGCATATATACTATAGGAGTTGATCTAGAATAAATTTGGTTAAGAAATAAATATTACTATATTATCCCTACTAATACAATTGAGGTAATTTGATCCAATAATATCATCCTAGATGATGTAGTTGGTTACACACAAAAAATAGAATCATACTACATTAGCCTAGTCGATGTAGTTACATCATATTTAAGGGTTGCAATAGATTATACCAACCTAGATGGTATATTATAAATATAATTGGTTAAGAAAATAATATATATCGGTATGGCTAATATAATTGGATCTAGTCTACACATAGAAGACTGTAATAGGTTGGTTGGTAAAGTTAGAAATAATAATGATGGCCAAACAAATTGCATTAGGATAATTGATGCATTTGTAAACATAGAATACTAAACCATTTTAGTCAGCATAGTTTTAAATGAATAAAATTACATCATATTGGTTGATGTATCTAAGCTACCTAAGTTTATTGACATTATAATTTCCTCAGGGTTGATTTTATAAAGTGATGCAAAAGGTTATCTTGAACTGATATGTATGTAGGATAAAGAACATGCGTTTAGCAAGGATAATATATGAGCTTATGCACTTCATTTTGTTCATGTTAAACAAGTTTTATATATCATTAGATGAGTGTGGTTTAATTGTAGTTTCAACAACATTGGTGGTTAGAGGTTGATTTTGATTATGATTAGGAAGAGGATTGGAGTTTATAGTAATGTGATCATTAATTTGGTGAAGTGAATCATGCTTGAATTTAGAGTCATGGGTTTTTACTACCTTATCATAACATTGATGTCATTATTAGATAATATCTTCAAGATATTTATTTGAAATAAGATAAGAATTCAAAATAAAGGTGTTTAAGTGATTTAAAAGTATTATGGTAATGTCCCTAATTTATATGGAACTAAAAATCAATTGGGTCATACCAATGGGAGTTGGGTCAAGAAGAATTAAACTCTCTAGGTGAGGGTTTATGAAGATGTTCCCTAATCTATGTTAGGTAAATAGGGTGATAAACATCATAGTTGTTGACTTTTGAAGAAGGAGGAGGCTAAAAGGGACATCCCTTATTAGGTTGGGAAATGGTCACTTCATTAAAGCTTCTTGGTAGATTAACAATGGTGGTTTTGGTGGACTCTTATGTTTATAAGACACCTTCATTGGTAGCATTTTTTTTAGACTTTATAAGCACACATGTTCCATACTTAGGTTGGGAAGTCTCAAATTTTCTAATAAAATTCTTGGAATTTAGCTTGATCAAGGGATTATTTCAATGAGAAACTAATGTAATAATTTAAAAAATCCATTTACCCATATTTTTTTGTCCTTAACCATAACTAGGATTTTTAGGGTTTATGTAGGTAAAATGATGGCCAAGACAGATGCAATTGGTCTAGGAAATGGTCAATTCAACTGATGGATGTATTATCTTGAGACACTCAGAGGAGGATGTAGGATTGGTATTGATGGATAAATTGAAGGTGGTTTAGCATTCTCATCCCATTAGGTAGATTACCTTATCTCCACATGGGGTTGGGATTCTTAAGCATTTTTCACACCATGACTTCACCTTTATTGGGGCACACTCTATAATTATGTCATCAAAACTGGAGGATATTGATAGTAGTGTGAAGGAGTTGAAAGATTTTGGGTAGGATGGTGATGTGCATATCCCATTGGTGTACTAGGCTCTACCTCTTTTATGGATTTTGATTGATCTATCTAAGGTGAGATTACCCATTGTTGGAATAGTTAAATCCTTTATTGATGCTACATCTAGGTGGGGTAGATTGGAATAAATAAACTTTAAGCCATTATTAGTAGTTAAAATTAGTATTTTGGTCTCTTTTAATGATGAGGCCCTTGATGAAGTGATTCAAAATGAAGAGTGGTTTGTTGTAAATGGATAATTTTATAGATTTGATTGACTTTAACCAACTTTACCTATGTTTCATACATGGGTTTCAAATTCATGGAGGCCATTAATATTTGATATCCTAGAGATCTTTCCTTGTGATAAGGGTTTTTTTATTGTGGTGTTTGACAACTTGGAGGATTGGAATAAGGTGTTTTCTATCAAAACTTAGAGATGGGACTAGTATCTTCTACTAATTAAACCCTAGTTCCTGGCCTTTAATCCATTATTAGAAACCACTAATACAAGACCTATTTGGGTGTACTTGCCTCATTTGCCACTATAGTTCTAGGTTGATTTATGTAGATTGATCATAAGTAATGCTTTGGGAAAGTGGATATTGACTAATGCTTCTACTTCAAACCTTCACCATACTAACTTTGATCACATCATTATCTATTTAGACACCTCCTAAGACCTTCCAGACACAATCAAATTAAAATTTAAGGACCATTGTTACATCCAAAATCTTGCTTATGAGAGGATGCTATTTATATGTTAGAAGTGCTTTTAAAATGGGTGTTTAGATACATATTGATCAGTTTCAAGTGAAATATGGACTCTTCTTAGTGGAAAGATTCCCTCCCTTCTCATCTTATAGTGGATCCTCTTGGTTCAATGGTTTCACCTAATTATAATAATAAAAATGGGAGTCAATAAAGGATTGGGGTATATTTGTGGAAAATTGAGGAGAAAGATTTAAAGGAGACTATAATAGGTGATTCCAAATTGGATCCTAATGTTAGTACAGTGGCCTTGAACAAAAACCCAGTTGGGCTAGAGTTAAAAATGTGTAGTATAAGGTAGATTAGACTATTGTAATGAGGAATAAAAGATGATGTTTTACCCCTGAGTCTTATTTTAGGACTCTATGTTCCCATTATGGGGATAGAGATGGAAATAAATAATTTGTCTTTGGCCTTATGGGGCTTTGGGACCATTTTGGCCTATGGTGGTTATTTTGGCTAATTTTTGGCACTTTCAAGTTTTTGGATCCTTTTGTTATTATTTGATTTATCTTAATAAAATGGGTGAGGGACCGACCCTTAACCCTCTTAAATGAGCAAAAAAAGGGTTTCTTCCAATTATTTTAGTGAGAAAACCCTAACTATATATTTAAGTTTAAGATGAAGATTGTTGGTAAAAAAATGGAAGAGTTTATATTTTGACATGTTATGATCATATTTGTTAGCTAAGGATTTCCAATGCTTGATGAAATCTTGGGAAGTTTTGATATTTATTTTCTTGAAATTAATGAAATGGGATAAGCTATTTTTAAGTAAATCATTGGTTTCAAATTCTTGAACCAATGCATTAGCTAAGTCTTCTATATGAACAAAGAATACATAGAGAAGAAGTTTGTCCTATGTTAGTCCAATAAAACAAATCAAAATAACACACGAAAATCCTATACCTCTAGCCTAGACACTAGGGAGAGCATAGGTAACAAGCATGCATATGAAAACATAACTAGAACATAAAATAAAACACTCTTTTACATTCCTTGGAGCTTTAAATGGCTTGTTGAAGTGGTTTACTTAGTTTTTTCATCAATAAATCTTCATCAATGTAGATTTTTTAGCTTCACCTTTCCTTGGCACCTTGGCTTGGTTGCTTTGCTTATAAATTTGGAAATTATAAAACTACATTGTCAAATCTTTAAAGACATTTAGGCATAATAAATTTACACTAAAAGAGATTAAAAATCAATAGGTATGGCCTTGTATTTATAGCCTAAAAATTTAACTCTCACCTAAGGTGAGTTAAGGTTGAGTTTAAACATGGAATGGGTTCAAACTAATGCTAGGTGAGTTGAGACTTACTCTACTTGAGTTAAAATTTGTCATGTAATTATTATTTTTAAGTACTAGGCATGGATCTTAAATTAGATATTTTGGGATATTTTTGAAGTGTTTAAAAACTCATAAAGGTAATGATGAAATTATTTGATCCGAGCAACATTTCAGGTAACAATTTGGGTGATGGTTCTACCCCAATTGGTGGTAGAACTTTTGAGATCCATAACTTTTGTACCATAGCTCCATTTGACTCCCTGTTTAAACTATTGGAAAGCTAAGAATGATGAGATGTAATGGAGATCTAATAGGTGGGGTTTGACCTCTAAAAACCAAATGTAAGTTCCCTAAATTTTAATTTTAGTAGTGTAGTCTAAAAATAGTAAGTTTGTAAAAATAGTAATTCCTTGAATTTTATATTATTGTAAATCATGGAAGTAGAACCACTTAATCTCCCTCAAGATTGGTGACCTTATAAATCCTTCTCCTAACTTAAAAATGTGTATAAATGAAGATGTAACCCAAAATGGAAATTAGGCATCTCTTATCAGAGATAGGCATATGTTTGGATCTACAAATTTAATTAATAAAACATCTCTTCTCGGAGATAGCATTATTATAATTATGTTGTTTTTATTTCTTAAATTATCTTTCAACCAAAGCTTCTGAGTTTTGGATAAAATTTTAAACATTGAATGGGTTCAAACTAATGCTAAGTGAGTTGAGACTTACTCTAGTTGAGTTCAAATTTATCATGTGATTATTATTTTTAATTACTAGGCATGGATCTTAAATTAGATATTTAGGGATATTTTATAAGTGCTTGAAAACTCATAAAGGCAATGATGAAATGATTTGATAATTTGAATTTTAGATTCTCCTTTTTTAGATACTCATTAATTACAAGTGGATAATTCAACTAAGCACTCAATCTTGTTTAATTAGATGATTCATTTTGATTAGAAATTTAACTCTTTTAAGATTTGATCAAGTGCCCCACTTAATGGGTCCATATGCCAAACTAACAGTTTTTAGGTCACAAGATGATTGAGGATGAATCCATGAGAGGTTATTGTTGTATATGGGCCAGTACCCCAAATAGGGATGCTTCAACATGATTATGAAGATTGATAAATGCTGCATAGCCAAAATTGGGATGTTTAGTGATTTTTAAGTTTAATTTGTAATGTTTAGTAGGAATCAGTCTGAACTCTCGTTGGAAGCTAGTTATGATGGAAATTAGGTGTATATAGTTTTCCCCTATTTGGAAAGGTGTTGCAATCTATAGGAATAGTAATCTTCTCAAATAATGAAAAGGTCTTATATGACTACTACTTTAATGGCACTAGATGATCTCTAGATACCCCTCGAGGGAACAGTTGGAAAATAGTCAATGATCAGTCTCTTAAAAGAAGGAAAATGATGGGAACAAAAGGTTAAAGGGGGTGGAAAAGATTGATTTATCTATAGTCAGTTATAATTAGTGGCATAGTGAGCTACCCCAAGTGGGCAAGTAAGAAAAGATTATTTTCCCAAAGGGAGTAATAATCATTGGCATGGTGTGATAAAAATATAATGATTTTCCAAAAGGTGTTTATAATCATTAGCCAAAGAGTAAGGGTAACAAGACAATGATTTGATCAAAGGTGGTTATAATCATTGAAATGAAAATAATGATTTGCCCACATGTAGTTATAATCATTAGCAAAATAAAAACATGCCCCAATTTGGTGGATAGAGCAAATGATTTTTCCAACGGTGGTTATAATCATTATCATAATGAAAACATAGCCCTGTTGGGAAGAATAATGATAATGATTTTCATAAAGGTGGATATAATCATTAACCTCTAGATATATTAAAATACAATAATTTACCCATAGGTGATTATAATCACTATATATATGGGTGGGATGATACACAATGATTTGACCAAAAGTGACTAAAATCATTAACAAAATGATGGGACAAATATGGAAAATTGGAATAGAGGGCTTACATTCTAAATTTGTACTCATGGGGTAAAAGTAGGCTAGTACAAAGGAGATAGATAAATTTAGACAACCTGCTAGGATAGAGATGCACATCCTAACTAGAAAGGGTTAAAATTATTTCATGATTTAATTACTTTGTATGTTGGAAATGATTTGGGTATATTGGGAAATTTTTATCTACCAAAGAGAAGTGTCACTGCTTCATTGCTTGTAAGATTTCGAGAGCTGATTTTTGCTATAACACATGATGGTAGGTATCATGATATAAAACACCATGATAAATTAGCCAAAATATGATTAAGGACTGACATTAAATCCAATAAACACTTGAGAATAATACACCAATGATAAAAATTTTGATGAATTAATATAGATAGATTCAATAATAATGCACAAGAAATAACCCAATGAACACACATCTATTGAATCAAGGCACAATAATGAAAGCAAATAAATAGGAAAACAAGTAAAAAAATAAGAAGGTAAAACACTAAGAAACAAGAAGTAAAATAAAACATTGAGATTTAAAAATAAAGACACCATAAGACAAAATAATGAGAATAAAAACAAACACAAATAATGGTTAATCACAATGTTAGTGGAAATTACATAAAAACACAAAAAAAAAGAATGGACAATGCCCTTAGGCTATAGGATATAATGACATAAAAAAATAAGGGAATAAAATAAGAAGGAATAGCTGAGCTATCTTCTAGATGCACTAGGCAAGTGGATGATGTCTACATATTTCCATGGATGCAAGATCCAACATAGAATTCAAGCAAAATGTAGTTCTCCAAAGAAATGGGATAGAAGAAAAATGATGATCGAGAAAGCGTGATTAATGAGATAAAGAAATATGGGAATGGTTTGATAAAATGGTGAGAATGTGAGATAAATCCTAGTAGTCATTAATGTATCAAAGTTGAATACATAATGCACAATATGAAAACTCACAAAATAGTGAGAGCCTAAGGCTTAGGGGAAACAAAGATGGGGAAACTAAAGGATAAGTGGTTTTTTGTGAATTATCTAGGGGTCCTAGAATATGTAAGGCAAAGAAATATTTGATGTGGTGATTTTTAAGATTTTCTAGATCATTGTCAAATGTTTTTAGATTTTTCCAATCATCTCAACTTGATTTGAGAATGATGAGATACTAAACGGTCCAACTTGTAAAATGGTAAGAGTGTTTAAAATTGAAATTACTCTCAAAATGGTGAAATCATGGTAAAGGGTGACTGAGATAACCTAAACATGAATCAAACACTACCTACATAGTCACAAGATGGGACCTCAAGTCACTATAGTTCTACCTTACAATAAAAGAATCTAACTAGTTAGCAATAAGTTCTCAAATTAGGCAAATGGCATAGTATGGCAAGGTGGGACTTCAAGTCATGATAAAGATGTTGTTCATAATTTTCCCATAGGTGGTTATAATTAGATAAAAATAACATAGGTAAATGATACTTATTTCCCTAAAGGCAGTTATAATTAGTAACATAGAATGAAACACTAATTTACCCAAAGGTAGTTATAATTGAGAACACTTGAAAAGAAACAAAACAAGGAATGAAAGATGAAATTGATAAACCATTATCATAATGGTCCAAAATATGACTTCTATCTATTATAATAAATCAACTACTAAAACTTGATCTAAATCCCTTCACTGAAGGTGGCTGAATAACTAATGGAAATGAACCAAGGTCAAAGGGTTGAGTAAGGAGGGTAAAAACAACATTGGTCAATGGGAAATGTATGGTATAATGATATAGGGTATGGTATAAAGAAGGATGATGCTATTATGGTATAACAAAAATGTGCCTCATATATAATACTTCAATTCTCTCAATCAAAGTAATGCTTGAGGTGTAGGATGTTCATCGGCTCATCAAATTCATCTCCATATAGTGTAGTGAACCTATATGCTCCAAAGCCATAATTTGCAACAATGATGTATGGGCCTATCCAATTGGTTTGAAATTAGACTTCTTCTTCTTGGCCAAGGTGTTATTTTGGTTTTATTTGAGCACAATATTTGGAAGCTCAAATTCTCTATGTTTGACCTACCATTTATAGTGGCCATAGAGTCAGTTCTAGTATTCTTGAAGGTTGTTAACAATGGCCATGCATTTTTCATCAAGTAACTCTAGCTCTTGCAAGTGATCTACTTGGTAATATTCATCATCTAAGATATGATTCAATGAGATAAATAAGGTAGCTTGACCTCAATGGGAAGAATGGATTCAATGCCATAAACTAGGGGATATGGAGTGGATCCTATTGGGTTATGGTAATTAGTGTGGTATGGCCAGAGGGCATGGAAAATTTGGAGGTGCCAATCATGACCATCATCATTGATAATTTTTTTGAGGATGTTGATAATGGTTTTTTTAGATGCTTCTATTTGGAAATTACCTTATGGGTAATAAGTGGTAGAAAAATGTTGAGTGATGTTATACCTGACACAAAACATTTTGACGTCCTTGTTCTTAAATGATCCACCATTATCATATATAATGTTATATGGGATAACATAATGGCAGATGAGATGATTGAATATGAACTTGGATTTTTTTTCTAGTCATGTAAGTGAGGGGTATAGCGTCAACCCACTTAGTGAAATAGTTTATAGTGGTAAGGATGTGTTTATGGCCATCCAATGAGGTTGGGTTAATATTTCCAATTAAATTGAGTACCCATATGCAAAATGACCATGGAATAAACATTAGTTTTAGTATTTTGGATGGGGCATGAATCAGATTGGCACAATTTTGACATCTGTTACAACTTATGACATAAGGAGCTACATCTGCATCCTTAGTTATAAAATAATACCTGGTACATAGGAGATTTTTGGATAGGGTGGCCCCACTAGTGTGGGCTCCACATACTCCATAAACTTCCCATAATGCTAATGTTTCTTTTACCAAATTTAAACAACACATCAAAGTTAAATCAAAGTTGTAGCAGTAAAGGGTTGGTCCAAGTAAGGTATAACATGAGGCTTGGTGGGTAAAGGCATTTTATTTTTTGTGTGATAGTTTGGGGGCATGATATGGTCATGAACATATGTAAATAGGATTGAATATAATATAGAGATGGGACTAACAATATCGTAGATCATTACCATGGTTGAAGTTTCATGAGTAGGTAGTAGAAGATTTTTAACAAGGAATTGATATTCTTTTGCCTTATCTATGTGATGAATGAGAGAACCAATGGTGTCCATAACATTTACTATCCTGTTACTAGCCTTTAGGATGTGTTTAAACTATATGTTGGAAATATACTATTTGTTAATGTTGATCATAGCCTTGTATGGCACTAACTTATCATCTTTGGTATGAAAGTGGTTTATCACCTGATTGATGATTAATTAATAATTACCATAAACTATTATATGTTAAATATTCCATTGTACTACTTGGAAAAGCCCTGTAATGAGTGATTCATATTCAACCATGTTATTATTACAAGGAAATTTGATATGAAATGATTTAAGGATAAGATATCCCTATGGTGTAATAATCAATAGGCCTAATCCTGATCCATGTGATGTGAATGATCCATCAAAATATAACTTATAGTGTTGTTTCTTAGGAGGTGTTTTAATGATGGTCATGATGGACTCATCTGGGAATTGAAAAGTTAGAGGTGTGATATCTACAAGGTGAGTTTTAACAAGCTAATATATAGGTATTTATCCCTTTATAAACTTTTAGTTGACATATTATATCTTGAACTCACTTAGAAGAATGATCTATTTAGCCATGCAACCTTGTAAAGCTATCTTGAATAGTAGATACTTGAGTATATCTACTTTGGAAATAACTATGTTCTTGTTGTTAAGCATGTAATGCCACAAATTATGGGCTGCAAAGACCATAAATAAATAGGATTTTTCTATTGGTATATAGTTGTGTTCATAATCAACTAATTTATGACTTAAATATTATATGGTATTTTCTTTCCCATTGTCATCATGCTGAGCTAGAAGTGCCCATAGGGCTTTATCTATGGAAGATAGGTATAGTAGAAACAAATTTATTGGTATTAAAAGTATTAAAATAGGTGGATTATTTTTTAGAGTTATCATTGATGTCACGGTGAGTGGATGAAGTTCCTTGATAACCTAAGTGACAATTAAAAAGTGTGCAATATGATTATCCTAGTTTGCTTGAAGGAGGCTTGGTTGATTTTCAATTTTGGTATGGCTAGATATGTTCAAGGATGTGTATGATGATTTGAGTATGTGAAATGGGTCCTATAAGAGGATTTATATTCTTTGAGTGATTATTTGTGTGAGCATATTTCATCTACTTGATCATTTTTTTCATCTAGACTTTTTGGGTTTAGTGGCAAAAAATTTAAGTAGGTAGTTTGTTGACATCACCATTACCACATGTGGATGAGTCAGGGGGATTTGGTCATATGGTTGTGATAAAATTTATGCCTATATCTTATGTGATAAATATAAATTCATGAGACTAAGCATGAAAAAATATATGTCAGTGAAAATTTGGGTTCCCAGGTAGTTTGACAATGTTTTCTCATACTTAGCCAAATTTGCATATGACAAGAAAGAGTTGAATAAGTCATTTGGTAATGGTACATCTTTCACATGTGGATGTTTCAGAAGAATTTAATCATATGGGTTTGTTTATTATTTTTCTAGTTTATTTTCACTAAATTTAAGGTCATGTGATGAAGTGCATTAAAATATATGCATGCCCAATGTTGGCCTTCTAGGCAGTTCTTGACATAGTGGGCTCTATGGTAAAAAAAATTGAGTGAGAAAATTAATATAATTATATCTTGAATGCACAAGGGGTTTAGAGGAATATTTATATATGGTTGTATTATCCTATGTGAGGATATCATATGGTCCAAATTTTAAATCATTCATCTAAGTGCAACAAAATTTATTGGGGTCCAAAATTGGCTTCTAGGTAGATAGCAATGGTCCCCATACATAGTCCATTTTTCATGATGTTAAAGACCTAGACCAAATAGAGATATAAAATCTTGAAAAAATTCATAAAAATAAATATATATGGTGTGTATTGATTTGAATGAGTCAAAGTTTTCATTGGATAAAAAAGTGAAAGATTGATCTCCTTATAGAAGGATCAATGGAGTGTGTTTATTTGTCATGTCCCCTTTTCAATTGACATCTTCAGAGTTGAGGGTTAGCCTATTATATGACCCTCATAGGCTGATAGGATGGATAGAGGGTCATAATGGAGCTTGGCTTGGCTTCGATTAGCAGAATTTCTATAGTTGGTTTTCATTTAGGCTCTTTCAGACACGTTTGCCTAAACTCCTATTATTTAGGGACTTCTAACATGCAGTAGAGCACCCTTATTTTGGCATGATCATGTGTGGAATCACTCCCTGATTCACTAGCTTCAGACGGTTCGAGGATCTGACATGTATTGAGGGAGATATTAATATTTGATTGATTTAATCAAATATTAATTATTTGGTCTAATTTTAATTTAGAAACCCTAATTCTAATTTAAGAAAACCCTAATTAGGGCAAGCATATATTTTTGAGGGTATAAGGGTTTCTCATGGGAGAGAGTTGAATGATGATTTGATTATTGATATTGATTTTTGCTAAGAATTCTTCTATGAAGACTGAGCCAAGGGTTCCAGGATTCCATTTGCATTGGAGAACATCCACTCTTCAGTGTGTGTAATTCAGAGGCTGTGAAATATCAGCTGATCTATTGCTAGTTCAAGGGATAACTTCATACAGAAGTTATCACAACATTTCAGGTATTTTGAGAGACAACTTCACATAAAAGTTATCACAGTATTTCAGGTATTTATTGCATTAAGTTTTGATTCAATAAATTATCCAAATAGAGATCTTGAGATCAGGGATCCAAAATACAAGCCACATCATATATTTTGCTTCTGTATGGAATCCATACCCATCTGTGCAATTCCGTACAGTTTTGCAACAGGTCGGACAGCACCACAGGGGACCCAGAGACCGACATTGGCATCTCAGTGACCGACATCAACCGACTTCAGACCGACATCGACAGAGTAGCCAATCGATAGCGACTAGCATTGGCAGTATATCGACCGACGATGGCATAATAACTGACATTGATGACTGTGTTTTTGACACAGCGAACTGAGCCACACAGAATTAGGGTATTTTTTAGATTGTTGGATGATAATTAGGTTTTTAAGACTGTATCTGAATATTCCTTTATATGCATGACTGAGGACATCTATTGTAATCATCTGGATGAATAATAAGATTAGTGATTTTCTAGTTAAGAGATTTACTGTGGTTTATTTGTTTATTTGAATTTATCTTGCAAAAATCATATCTTTGTTCAGAGCTTTTGTCTTTTTATATTCCTTATTGGTAGGGGATATTATAGTGGTATGAGAGCTTTTGTCTTTTTATATTCCCTATTGGCAGGGGATATTACAGTGGAATCAAAGCTTTTGATGGAAAAAGGAGCCCCTAAGAAAGGGACATTACATTATTCCAAGATGTTAAGATGCAACAAGATGGTGCCAAGTGTTTTATGTTTAACATTGAGCAGAGATAAAGATAAAAATTATTCTAAGGATAAATAGTGAGTGGGTTTTTATATTAATTGAGATCAATAGTGCATATTAAATTCAAGAGTTTAAAGTGACAATTTTGTAGCATTGTTAAAGAAAGGACAATCTAAAAGAGATCGACGAAACATGTGTGATCAAGATTGGAAGATTACACGAGATGAGGCCAAGTGTTCAAAGTTTAATATTTGGGAAGTGGCACACTATGAGTTAAATTTTAATTAAGATCAATGGTGAATGTTTAATCTAAGCAGTGAGGACATGAGATGATATCATGGTGACCTAAGTTTAACTACGACTGTTTGAATTCAAATATTTGAATTTAACAAAAGAATGACTAATGTCTATTTTTTGGGCCATATATTTCAATCTATGCATAATTTACTCATGTTGTAAAAAGTGAATTTGTATAGGACTCCAAGGTGAATTTGAAAATATAAATTTGAAGGTCTAAAAGTGTGTATAATCAAATATATTGAAGTTAAAATTTGACTATGTATTTGATATTTGTATGTTAAGAACTCGAGAAGTATGTTTGAGCTTGTGTTGATGTTGTTTTGATATCTCATGATGATTAATCTATTTATGAGTGTTTTATACTCAATGAGGACCATATTTTTGCATTATTAAGGTTTGACCAATCCATTATGAACAAAGGGATAGAAGTCTATTATGTTTTTATTCTTAATAACTGTGTGTCTAGAGAAGTGTTTGAGCTAATTTGGGGTTAGAAAAAGAGTGCTTTGATGTATGTTGGCACTTAAGGACCTATAGATCAATTATCATGGGTTCATGAGTTGGAAAGTGTTCCTATGTTTTTAGTTTGCTCAAAGAAGTGTCAAAGAGGTGAATGGGTCATCATAGGACCTAAAAGGTGACTTAGGCCTATTTGAAAGTGTGTTGTGCTTAAGTGTGACCCATGTTAGATTCCTTAAGGGTGAATTAATGTGTTGTGGTTGACACAAAATATTATGGAATTTGATAATTCATGAATTCTATATAAATAGTGAAACCAAATGTGATGGTTTCTAGACTTTATGAGAGACTTATGCAAGACTTGTAAGAGGTGTGAGTGTGAGATTTGTGGAGTGAAATAAAGGGTGGGTGCCCAGTAGATGAGTTGATTAGTAGAGTAGATTGAGGATTATGAGTGTGACCTAAGGGTCATGTTTTTGATGTTATAATAGTGATCTTGTAGGTTTGAAGATTGAGTGTAATGAAGGTGAAGAGTGATAATCAGAGGTCCATCATCAGGTGTTGAAAGACATTAGTTCAAAAGGTGGATGTGTTCGTAGGTGTTATTGTGTTAGCTCAAAATTTAAGGGGTTACATCCTCCTTTCAAGGTGAAACTTGATAAAGGTCTAGTTTTTATGGCATCTCGGCTAGAAAAATGTGGTATCACTTTATGGGATTGTAGTCTCACTAAAATAAGGGATGGTAGTTCCTTGATCAGTTATATCTAGTATAAATTAGTTCTTGTTATTATAGGACAATAGTCTAATTGTAATTTTTAGTGGGTTATCTCCCCGAAGAGATTTTCCCACATAGTCATGTGTTATATTATTGATCTTACATTGTATCTCTTGTTCATTGCTATGAATGTTGTGTTTGATTCATAAATTTTTGTGGTAAGTAATTAAGAGTTTTGAAAGGTTTGAAATTTAAGTTGGATTATTTAGGTTCATTGATTCACACCCCTCTTAGTGATTGTACCTCTATCAATCAATATCTAAGTAGGTGCTTTAGTAAAGGCTTGACAACTTGAAGTTGATCCAAGGTACAATATGGGTAGTCATCAAGGTGGTTTCTCTACTATGAAAGTATCAATGTTTAATAAATCTAATTATGATTTTTGGAGAGCAAGGATGAGGACATACATTATGTCCTTAGGGTTTGATGTATGGCAATCTATTATGGATGTTTATGTTGTTCTTACTATTCCTCCATCTAGTGTTGAAAACAAGAAGCTATTTGAGAATAATTTTAAGGCAATGAATGACATCACTTATGGTCTTACAGAGATTGAGTTCACCAAGGTAATCCATTGTAAATCTACTGAAGAGATATGGGATAAAATGTAGATCATTTATGAAGGAGATTAAAAGGTCAAGTTTGCTAAGTTACAGACTCACATGAGGTAATTTAAAAGTCTCAAGATGAAGGAAGAAGATTTTATGGCATCCTTTCTACCAAGATTTGATGAGATTATGAACATCATCATAGGTCTTGGAGAGAACCTTGAAGAGGCTACTATAGTTAAAAAGGTATTAAGGTCCCTCTGTCTCAAGTTTGATCCTAAAGTATATACTATAGAATAAAGTCATGATCTTACTCAGCTGAAGTTGGATAAATTGCATGTCATCCTTACTACCTATGAGATGAAGAAGAATGATGATATACCACTAAAGAAGGAAGCAACATTCAAGATAGAGATGAAGTCTAAGAACAAGTTTCAAGGTAAGAAACACAAGGAGGATGAAATTTTTAATATTGATGAGGATGAATTGATTGATTTATTTACAAGGAAATTAAAAATAGGTTCAATCAAGTATAAGGGTAAACTACCCTTCAAATGCTTCAATTGTGGAGAGATTGGACATTTTTCTAGAAAGTCTCTCATAAGTATGATGATTAAGAGCATGATGAAGACAAAGATGAAGTTAATAAGACATATAGGTCTGATAAGAGGAAGAAATGTTTTAGAAAGTATGACAACAAGAAGTTTTTCAAGAATAAGAAGAGTCTCTACACCAATCAAGACTATAGCTCTTCAGATGAGAGTGAAGAAAGTGACTCAAAATGTGATCATAAAGATTATGGTCCTATTGAAGATTAATCCTTCTTTGTGAATGAGGAAGGAAGTTACTAACATAAAAAGGAGTTTATTTTGAGTGATTTAGATGATGATGAAGATGAGGTGGACTATGAGATTACATTGATGAATACCCTTAAAGAACTGAAGATTGAGAAGAAGATTAAAAAGAATATGAAGTCACAAATCAAGGACTATGAGGATTAATTCAGTGTGTATGAAGAAAGAATTAATTAATAAACCAAGGAGCATGAAAATATGGTTAAACATCTTAGTTTTCAATTGGAAATATTGTCTACAAGCCTAAATTCCAAAGAAGATGAATATTCAAGGTATGTAATTGAAAACGAGTCATTAAAATATGAGTTAGAGAAGACATATAGTAAGGTGAAGTAATTTTTGATATTTGAAAAGATCTCATATGATCTAGATAATATTTTTAATGATGAAAAGCATGCAAATGATATAACTAGTCTTGGATACAAAGAGCTAGAGAATGTAAATCTAGACAATATGAAGACTAATGTGAACAAGGACAATCATACTTTGAAGATAAATCATCATATAAGGAATGAAGGTGATATAAGAATGAAGAAAAATTATATCAAACAAGCAAATGCCATGAGGTATGCAAGTTTCAATGGTTACTATTACACATGTAATTAGTTTGGGCATAGAGATAGAGAATGAAAGAGACCTATTATAAATGAGTTTTCATGGAAATATGATGGGGGTAATTAGTCAAAAGGTGTGAACAAATTTAAGTGCTTCAATTTTTTTGATGTGGGACACTTTTCAAACCATTTTCCACATAAGGTTAAACAAGATGAGTTATATCCAAAATGAGGAGGTTATTTAGTTTGTCATGAAATAGGACATCTTCAAAGTTTCTTTCTAAATAAGGTAAGACAAATTGTGTTTCCATTAAGCAGTATTATTTTCTAAAACTATGAGAATATTGGCCACATTTCTAATTTATACAAGCAAGGTCATCAAGTCAAAATGAGTTCAATCAGGATCCTAGAGTACAAGGTAAAAGGCAAGTTAACTCATGGAAAAAAAAGGTGGTAAGTTTGAGTCATGATGAGTCTACAAGTCCAAGTAATCTATTTATTATGATGGAGAATGCTTTAGAAGTTTAAGATTGCTAAGGGATCTCATTGTATACTCATATTGTGAATGAATAGACCAATCTCAAGGAGAAGATTAAGGTACTGGTTGAGGCTAGTTCTGAGGTAAGTATAGATCTAAGTGAACATTCTATTGTTGTTGAACAAGTATCATTTAAAGAACATCAATTGCCATTGCCTAGTGTTAAGGTTCCAAGATATAAGGTTGTTTGTTCAAATGAAAAGGTATGTCAAGTTTCCATATTTGCTTCATGTATTATCAATTTTATCTTAGAAGAGAAGGGGGGTGATATAGAAAAGGAACCAATTGCTATAGTTCAGACTAAGAAGAAGAACAAGAACAAGAACAAGAACAAGAACAAGAAGTCTTATAGTTATAAAAGGATTCCATTGGTTACTAAGGAGATGTGGGTCACTCCTAGATTCACTTTATTTTAAAGCATTATGGTGCAAAGGATGTCTCTGTCTATGCTTCTTAAGAGACTCTTTTCAGTGGAGAAACAAGTATTGTTGTGTTTTTCTTCAAAAGTTATTATTTGGAGTAGTTTGTAGGGTTAGATTGAAGGTTTCTAGATGGAAAAGAAGGATTTTTGAGTTTTCAAGATGATTTTTTTATAGAAAGGTATTTTGACCTTATTATATCTTACTCTAAATGGTTTTTTGATTTGAAGGTATGTTGAAGTCAAAATGGAGATTTTTGAGTGCTCTCAATTTTCTCAGTTTTAGCTTAAGGGCAAGCATGCCTAAAATGGGTTATAGGATGTATGGGTTCCCAAAGATGTGTAATCTAAATTCTTGGTCCATAAATGTGTGATGGGTGTCTCTAGGTATGAAATAAGTTTCATATGTGTGTTGACCAGAAGGAGGTTTGATTGACTTTATTTATGTTGAGATTCTAAGGTTTTGGGATATTATAGAAAGGTGGTTTTCCTTATGAATTGAGGTATGAGGGTTACTAATAGGGTGAATGGGCTGAATGTGTTATCAAATAAAGCTTCATATAGATCTGAAGGTTTGTGAATTTCATGTTATTTGAGTTTTTATCAAATTAGAGGCCTAATTGGCTAATTAATAGGTTTGTAAAGGAAGTATGTTGTAAAGGATGAGATAGGTGATGTGATTTGGTGTGATTGAGGGGTCATTGAGAGTGATATAGATATGAATTTTTAGGTTTTGATAGAATGTCTACTAAACTTTGTGTGCTTTGCAAGTTCAAGGTAGGGCTATTAGGAGACTAGATGGGCCTAGTGAGAAGAAGAGTGCTTTTTATCTAGTGTTTCCAAAATAACAAGGTATGTATGTTTCAAGGAGATTTCTTAGGTTATTTTAGATAAATTTTCATATTTTATGAGTGACATGAAGTTCTATTAGTGATCTTTGAGATGGCTTGAGAGAAGAGGCTAGTAAGTCTATGTGGTGTTTCTTCATGATGTGTGGAGATTTGAAGATGCTCAAGAGGTTAAATGGCTCATATATATTAGGGGAATCCATATAAAATGTTTTATTAAATATTTACATCATATTTTAGTTCATTCTTGAGAATTACAAGGTGGTATGCACAAATTTAGGAGGATATAACTCAGATAGCTTGAATGGCTTGAGGAACTTTGCATGATGTGAGGGGAAGAATATGTGAGATGATTCAATCATATTTAAGATTTGGTGATATATTATACAAATGGGATTTAAATAAGGTTGGTATGATCAATTATTAAAATCTATTCATAATTGTGTGCTCTTTCTTCATTGGTTGTAGTGATTGATTGAAGAGAGTCTTGGCATGTAACAAGAGGAAGTTGTCAAGGCAAGAAGAGTTAGGATCAAGGTAAGGGGGAGTTTTTAATATCTTTATAGGATGGTATTATCCTAATAATATTAATTTTTAGGTCCTCAAGATCAATTAGTGTCCACTTTGTTATTATGTCAAAGGGGGAGAAAGTTCCATATTGTAGAGTGCTTGAAGAGAGAGAAGGAAGGTGAGTTGTATATTGTTATATCATGCTTGTTGGCATCAATGAAAAAGGGGGAGATTATTAGAGAGTTTAAATTATGTCATGGTGATTTCATGGAGATGTCCTGGTCAGTGGATGAAGTGCTTTGATATACTAAGTGACAATGACAAAGTGTGCAATATACTTATCCTAGTATGCTTGAAGGAGGCTTGGTTAATATTCAATTTTAGCATGGTTAAAGATGTTCAAGGATGTGTATGATGATTTTATCATGTGAAAGGGGTCCTATAGTAGGTTTTATATGCTTTGAGTTATTTTTTTCATGAGTGTATTTCATCTAGTTGATCATTATTTTCATCTAGACATTTTGGGTCTAGTGGCAAAAAAATTGAGTAGGCGGTTTGTTGACATCACCATTACCATGAGTAGATGAGTCAGGGGGAGTTGATCATATGGTTGTGATGAAATTTATGCCTAGATATTATGTGATAAATCTTAATTAATTTGACTAATCATGACAAAATATATTCAAGTACAAATTTAAGCTCGTAGATAGTTTGATAGTGTTTTTCCATACTTAGCCAAATTTACATATGACAAGAAAGAGCTAAATACACAATTTGGTGATGGCATATATTACACATGTGGATGTTTCAAGAGAAATTGATAATATGGGTTTGTTTATTTTTGTGACTAGTTGATATGCACAAAATTTAAGGTCATATGATAAAGCCCATCAAAAGATATGCATGTGCAAAGTTGGCCTTCTAGGAAGTTCTTGACATAGTTGGCTCTATGGTAGTAAAATCTAATTGAGCATATTAATGGTGTTATATATTGCACACACAAGGGTTATAAGAGTATATTGATATATGTTTATATTATCCTATATGAGGAGATCATATGGTCTAAATTTTAAATCATGTATCTAAGTGTAATAAAATTTATTGAGGTCCAAAATTGGCCTTCCAGGTAGATAGCAATGGTCACCATACTTATTCTATTTTACATGATGTTAAAGACCAGGACCAAATGGAGATCCAATAGCTCATGGGAATTCATATAAATCAAGATATATGGTATTTATTGATTTTAATAAGTCAAAGTGTTTGTTGGATAATAAATTTAAAGATTGAGCTCCTTACAAAAGGATCGATGGAGCTTGTTTATTCCATGATGTCAGGATGCAGCGAGATGGTGCCAAGTGTTTGATGTTTAACATTGATCAAAGATAAATATTGAGATTATTCTAAGGATAAATAGTGAGAGGGTGTTCTTATTAATCAATATCAATGGTGTGTATTAAATTCAAGAGGTCAAAGTGATAGTTGTATAGCATTGTTAAAGTAAGGACAATCTCAAAGAGATTGACAAAGCGTGTGTGATCAAGATTACATGATTGCACGAGATGAGGCCAAGTTTTAAAATTTTAACATTTGGATAGGGGTTAACTATTAGTTAAATTTTGATTAATATTGATGGTACATGTTTAATCTAAGCAACGAGGACATGAGATGATATCATGGTGATAGAAGTTTAATTGTGACCATTTGAATTCAGACATTTGAATTTAACAAAGGAATAAATAGTGTCTAGTTTTTGTAATATATCTTGTGATCTATGTAGAATTTTCTCATGGTGTAAAATTAAAATTTATAGAGGACTCCAAGGTACATTTTAATATATAAATTTGATGCTCTAAAAGTATGTATCGTCAAAGATATTAATGTTAAAAGTTGATTGTGTGTTCGATGTTCATTTCTTAAGAAATAGGGAAGGATGTTTGAGCTTGTGTTGATGTAGTTTTGATATATCCTAATGATTTAGATATTTGGGAGTGTTTTAAACTCCATGAGGACCATCTATGTGCATTATTAATGTTTGAACAATCATATGCAATATGAACAAAGGGATAGAAGTTGACTATGTTTTTGTTCTTAATAACTATGTATACATAGAAGTGTTTGAGCTAATTGGGGGTTAACAGAAGAGTGATGTGATGGATTTTGGCACTTAAAGTTGACCTATAGATCGTGTGGCATGTTTTCATGATTTTGGAAAGTTTTCTTATGTTTTTTATTTTCTCAGATAAGTGTCAAAGAGGTGAATGGGTCATCATATGACCTAAACGCTGATTTAGGCCTATTAAAAAGTGTGTTGTGCTTAAGTGTGACCCATTTTAGATGCATTAAGGGTGAAGGCATATATTTTGGCTAACATGAAATATTACAGAATTTGATAATCTATGAATTCTTTAGAAATAGTGAAACTAAATGTGATGGTTTCTAGACTTTGTGAGAGACTTGTACAAGACTTGTAAGAGGTGTGAGTGTGAGAGTTATAAAGTGAAGTAAAGGGTGGGTGCCTAGTAGATTAGTTGATGATTAAAGTATATTTAAGACTATGAGTATGACCTAAGGGTCATATTTTTGATGTCAGAATAGTGCTTTTGTAGGTTTGAATATTGAGTGTGAACGAAGGTGAAGAGTGATAATCATAGGTCTATCATCAAGTGTTGAAGAGATAAATTAATAAGGTGGATGTGTTCATAGGCGTTGTTTTAAAAGTTCAAAATCTAGGAGGTTTCATCCTCCTTGCAAGGTAAAACTTGCTAAAGGTCTAGTTGTTGTGGCAGCTTAGCTAGATAGGTGTGGTATCACCTTGTGGGGTTGTAGTCTCACTGAAATAAAGGATGGTAGTTCCTTGATCAGTTATAACTAGTCTAAATTGGTTCTTATTATTATAGGATAGTATTAAAATTATAGGTTGTAGTGGGTTTTCTCCCCTAAGATGGTTTCCCACATATGTCATGTGTTATGTGTTTGATCTTGCATTATCTCTCTTATTCATTACTATGAATGTTGTGTATGCTTCATGAATGATTGTGGTAAATAATTAAGAGTTTTGAAAGGTTTGAAATTAAAGTTGGATTATCTAGGCTCAATGATTCACACCCCCCCCTTAGTGATTGTACCTCTATCAGATTGGTAATATATTCCTTTAGGTGTTGGAAGTCTTTATGGAATTATTCATCCCAATGAAATGTGACACCCTTCTTTTTTAAGTGTGTAAATGGATGGGATTTATTATCCAAATGAGAAATGAAGCATTTTATAGATTTGATCTTGCCTTGAAAATTGTAGAGCTACTTCAGATTAGAAGGTGGAGGCATTTCTATAATGGCTTGTACTTTGGTAGGATCAACTTTGATGCCTCTGTGAGAGATGATGAATCCTACCCATTTACATTAAATGAACTAAAAATTCACTTATTAGGATTGAGTATAATATTTTATTCATGAAACCTCTCAAATATTTAGCATAGTACAACTAGATGATTAACAAAAGTCTTTTATTTACCTAATTTGTCATTGACATAGTCTTCAACAATTTATTGCATCATATCATGAAATATGATGGCCATGGCTATTTGGTATGTGACTCCAACATTCTAGAGACCAAATACAATAACCTAATTTGGTTGTACCTTGAAAATCCATCCTTAAGTGAAAGCATTTTTTACCCCACTATGGAGTCAACTATCATGTCAATGTTTAGTAGAGGAAAGTCATCCTTGGGGCATACCTTATTTATATCTATAATATTAGTATAGATTATGATTTATTTTGGATTCTTACTAATAGACACAACATTAGAGATCCACTCTAAGTAGTTGATTGACCAAAAGCATCTTACTTATAAAAGTTTTTAAAACTCTTTATTTACTAATACAATAATATGAGGATGCATCTTGCATAATTTATGCTTCATAGGTTTGGCATTAGGATGTACAATAAGGTGGTGTATAACCAATATAGGGTCCAAACATGGCATGTCTTAGTAGGCCTCAGAAAAGATGGAAAAAAATTCTCGTAAAAGGGATGTAAAGATTTTATGTTCCTTCTTAATGAGGTACGTGCCTATTTTGATCCATTTTGGGTCATCTAGAGTATCGATGTTGACTTTTATAGTATCTTATATGAAAAGAGTCAAACCACATTATAAAATGGTTGGTAGTGATTTGAATTGGCCTACAACTACAAAGTATTTTATTTAGACTAGTTATTCAATCTATCTTAAATAAGATGAATCTAAATCTCCTAATGGTAGGGATGGCCATGTTACATAAACTATTATAAATTCCTAGGTAATTTGATCAAAGGCATGATATTATACTGAATTGAACTTGGACCCAAAAGTAAGTTGATCATTGGTGGTCTCTTAAGCTTCATTTGAGTAAGGATGAACACCCCCATCTAATAGCACCTAAAATAGGTTTTCAGCAAAAGACTAACCTTTCTCTTAAATTTGACCCTGATCCAAAAGTGCCTAAAAAAAAATTTCACTTTGGGATCTCAATGTTTTATTTATTTATTTGTGGATAAGGGTGCTCACACATTCTCCAAAATAGGTTACATGATCCATTTTGATAGAGAACCCTTATTTTTGATCTCTTAATAGAAATTGTCTCTTAAACCTAGAAAATCACAAAAGGCCTCATCATTCTCAAACTCATTTATAGGCACTATGGATTATTATTGGTCCTAGGATATAAGTTGAGGGTGATATAGAAGCATAGGGTTGTGTTGGATAATAGGGGTAATGGTAAAAAGTATTGGTAAGGTCTTCATAAATGTTGTGATAAAACTCTGCTTCACTATCAACATCATTATCATTAAACATTAGTGTTGGGACATGAATTAGATATGTGGGGTCACCCCTATAAAGTTTAAATATGATGCCATACGTTCCTTTGTATCGAGTTATAAATATTGACTTAAGATTACCCTAATGATTTGTATTGAATCCTCCACCTTCATAGAATTGGTTCTCCATGATCTTTTTAGGAATGGGGTACTTGAATTTTTTATAGTAATCAACCAATTTATCATTGTATAACTAGGATTCATCATTGACAAGTGGGTCCTCTTCTTGGCCAATGGCTAGTCTGAAAATGATAAGAGTTAGACTATGAAGTTTGTACTTTCCTTTTCATTTTCTATTCTATGCAAGGTGGATTGGATTTAGGTCTTACATAAGACTTGGGGTTTTATAGAATCTTGGCAATGTGAAATGTGTCATGGGTCAAGTATTTTCTTAGGCCATTAGATAAGATGGTAAAATGATTAGATAATTTAGGAGGAGACATATGAGAAGAGGAGTCAAGACTATTTGGGTCTACATAATTTGCCTCTAGTAATTCAATAAGTATTTCTTTGACTTTATCTTTTTTAGGAACTGGATCTAGGCCAACGTGGTAGTTATAGATTTCATACTCAGCCTCTAAATGTTTTCAATGTTTATAAGACTACAAATATCCATTGATCATAACCTTCATGCCTGAGTGAGAAAGCATGAGACACTAGTGAAATGTTAAAGGGACTTCTCAAATTTCATGTATCCAAGATCTTCCCAAAATCAAATTATAATATATATTGAGGTCTAACACATGGAAAAGTGTATCATGGGTCAAGGGCCCAATGTTAACTAGCAATTTTATGGTGCTTTTGATTCCTATTATTTATTATCATAGGCTTTAATGGTGATTATTTATAGTTCTATATTGGCTATTGTATATCCAAGATTCTTGATGAGCTTTAGATACATAATATTCAGGCCTGAACCATTATCTATGAGTACATGTTTGGCTTTGTGCTACATAATGATAACTTCAATATATAGGGGATTGTTATGGAGAGGGCCAAAGGATGACATATCACTTTGGTCAAATGTTAATTAGTGGCATGGGGCTATATGTCCAACCAAATCCTAGAATTTGTCTAGGGTTATGTTGTTTGAAACTTGGGATTGGCCTAGGAATTATGTTAGGATGTTCTTGTGGATAATAGACTACACAACAAATTGAAGATGGAAATTTATGAAAGCATCTTCCAAAGTTATTCCACAATGTCAAATGTTATTTATTTAATAATGGTATATGGCTTATTCCTAGCCAAGATAGTGGGTTGGATTAGTTCGTAGGTAGGGGATGTGAGCATAGAATGCTAATATTTGACCACCAAGTTATGATTGCATAATCATGATTAAATATAAGAATATTGTTATTAGAGAATGATGATGGAGGGGGATCAGATAAGATAAGTCTTAATTGTTGGTGTACTTATTTTTGGTCAAAGAGTAATGATAAGTTATTGGTATAAGGTCCAATATTAATCCCTAGTTGCTAGTGCACCTATTTGCGGTCTTAGGTCAAGAAAGGATTGCTAGCATATATGGGTTCATTAGAATAATTTAACAATGATCCTATTCTATTAGCACTTAGTCTTGGATTAATGGTGATGGTGGAAATGTGAACTCCCATAATATGACTTACAACTTTAGTGTAGTCATGTGAAATTGTGTGGTAAGTCTGTTGGGTACTAGAATTATTCTAGCCTCGGTTCCTCCCAATTAATTAACATTATTGTTATTGTTTTGGCCTTCATTGTTGTTATTGTGGGTTTTTATGGTTATGTCGTGGAAAAGGGTTTTGGTATATACCCATGTTATAATTGGATGTAGATGCTCTACTATCCAATGTAATCTCCCCATTTTCAAACATATTTTCAATGAGGTGTTTGATCTACACATAATGGTGTAGATTATGTCCATGAACCTAATGGTATTAATAGAACTCATTCTCTCTAGACCAATCTAGATAAGGAATACCCTCATGATAGTAATTTGATATCGACCAACTAATCATGTTAGCTATGGATAGATTGAGAAACATGGCTTTAATAGTTTCTCCAAGGTTGCTAAATACTTGATGAGTAGAGGTATTTCTTCTTGGAGGAGGGGTTTGAAAAGGTAATAGTTGTTGTATTTATTGAGCTAGTCTAGGTTTCTACAAAGCCTATACTTATAGAATGGGTGGATGATGAGGAGTAAAATTCATTTGGAGTATTGGTTAATCAAATGATATTTTCATCATTTAGACATGAGATAACTAAATTACTCCATTTTTAACAACATTCTTATTACGTTTAAATTGTTTGGATTTTTCATAGTTAATAGCCTAGGTTGGTATTGATGCTTGTGCTTGGACTTGGTTTTGGTTCTAATTTTGGCCATTTCATAGGTTTTAGTTCTAACTTTGTTTGATGAGGTTAACTTGATAATCCTTTTGTTAATAAGGCCTTTTCAATTAACAAACCTTTGCCGATGATCTCTTTGAAGGTATGTGTACACTGAAGCTCCATATGATAGGATATCTCACTATGCAAATTCTTAGTGAGCATAATGACCAATTATTTTTCTATTAAGATGTGAGTGAAATTAATAACAAGTTCTCTCCATCTCTATAGATAACTTGAAAAACTTTCACCAACTTTCTATTTTGCCTAAGTCAGATCTACCAATGAAATCTCATGTTCAAAATTATAGGAGAAATGTTGCACAAATTTTTTTGAGAGGTTGTCAAAATTAGATACAAAATTAGTTGTAATTTTTAGGAACCAATAAAAAACCTACCTTGTTAGACTTTATGGAAACAAGAGGAGTAGTTAAATTTCACTGTAAGCCACTGGCTGACAAGCAATAAAGAATTTTATTAAATAAGCCTTGGAATATCTTTTACCCTTGTAATTATAAAACTTTGGTGGATCATAGCCTATAGGAAATGGTATCTATATATACTCCATGTTGAATGGGTATGAACACATGTCATCTAACTTGAACTTCTTGGTTTATTTCCTTACTTGACTGGAAACAATTGCGTCCTTCATTTGATAAAGTTCTTGTGCCAAGAAACTAGATGGAATATTAGCCTAAGGTAGAGGCTAGCTGGCCAAATGTGAATTAACTTGACCAAGGTATAATGGAAGCATGGTTTGTTGTGGAATGTTGGTTTGATGAGTTAATTTACTAGGAATATGTATCCATAGATTAGCATGTGGTTGTTGAAATTACACACATTATGGTGTAATATTTTGGTTTGGGTTTGGTATATAAGACTTATTTTGAGGGAATTGTAGCTACAATTGAAATATATGGATCTAATTAAATTATTGTGCTTATTGAGGTTGATTAGGGACTTACTATTGACTAGTAAAACCTAGTTAAATAAGGGAAACTTGTTTTGGACTAAGGCTCTATCATTGGATTTATGGCACATTATGAGTAAAATGCAATTACTACCTAATTAGTACTTATTAGATATTATTACCTCTTAGTTACATGAAAAAAATTTATGAACTAGATGTTTTTTGGATGTTTGTCATTTGTCTTTAACCAATGGACATATGTTTTTTATTAGGTAATGTTTGTAATTGGAAATGTATGTTGGTTTATGACTGTTACGGTATACTTATCACTACTTGTCAAGGTGAACCATTTTTTCCCCTTATTGAGGTGGAATAACATTTTCCTCTATTTTGATGGTATATTAGACTATGCCTATTTTTTTGAAATGTTATTCATCATCTATTGAGGTGGTGTAACTATTGGTGCTCTATATTTTCACCCTAGCTGTTAAGGAGATTGTTTAGATCTTCCTAGTCAAATCATGTCTAACATGGGACTAATATTAGTCTATGGGTATCCTAATAATAGATTAGACCTCTAGATAAGGTTGGAATCCTTCTAGATCGATCACCTAAAATAGACTTAATCTAACACTTTCTTGGAAAAGGGGAGAGATAATAAAAATAATATATGAAATCATGTAAATGGGGTGATGCAACAGTAATTAGAACACTTATACTTTACACAAGGCACACTATGAGACAAATTAAAGACCAAATAATATCATTCTCACATAAATATTTCAAAATAAGGCATGAAATAGTTATTAAACTAACATGAGAGGGTAGATATCCACTTTCAAGATAAACAATAAACTGTAAATTGCACTTATAATGACATGTGAAAACTATCAAACACTTCATGAAGGTGAGAAAACTCAGACATAGATAAGGAAAATACATTCACTTGACTAAAAAACATGAATTCATAGAACAAACTTCAATCTAGCTTGAAAAATGGTGGAATTTAGTCTTTATTGCATAAAAAGGTGTTACAATGAAAATTTTGGCATAACCTAAGCAAACCAAAGCATAAGAGTCTATTTCTCTTAAATTTTGCTAGAGATTTATTTGTAAAACTTTCAGAGAGTTCTACATGTGGTAGAAGTTGGAACATTTATATAAAAAGGAAGAGAGAGAAGGAACTATGATGTATTAGCACAAGTTTGAGGATGTTGACTCATGACCTTATAAATAAAGAACAAATTTTACAAAAGAATTAAATGTCCATTACCCTTATCTAACCACTAGGTCTCCTTCTTGGAACTCCATGTCATTATCCATCTGATCTATTGATGAGGACCACGTCTTGGAATTGATAGAATTATGCTACATCTAATTTAGGTGGCCAATTATATCTTCTCATTGAAAACATGATCTTAATGATAGGTGAGACATCTTTCCATGGTTTATATTTGCTTCAATATCCAACATAGGTCTTTTTATAGGTGAAAATTAATCTAATTATTTGTTTTCACATAGTCACATTATCCATGGAAACTTACAAACTATTTATCCTTACTTTATAATCACTAGTCCATATTTGATCTCTATATTAGGCCCAAAAGACATATTTTACCTATATGGAGCTCTGTTGGTAATTCTAGATCTTGTAATGTCTATCTGGTTTAATTTGGACCAAGCTTGAGCTAGGTTCCTTCATTTTTACATTACCCAAGTTTAAAAATGCCTTATGACCTTTTGTTAAAATGTCCCAGGCTCACCCTTTTCTTATTTTTTGTCAACCATGACTTAGACTGTTGATATTTTGACTCATCCATGCACCATTAATTTTGATCAGTATGATCAAGTGAGATCCATCGATCTTGCCCTTAACTTATCAACTATTTCCAAGATGGTGCCATGGGTTAATCACATGTTAGTTATTAGAATTCATTATAAGTCTTTAGCCTCATGTTCTTATGACACATGTCAACCTCTTGATATCCTTAAACTTTTGACTCATCTCACATCATCATATCATAATGTATGATGCAATATGGACCATTATATCTGTTAGGACCCACCATTTGAAAACCAATGACTACTTCACAAGCTTAGATTTAATGTCCACACTCCCATCATTTACGTTTATATAATCATAAAATTTAATCTCAAAATGGTTTGATTTTCTCGAGCTTTATTTTGACATTTGCATGGATGTCTTACTTTGTAGGTCCAATTTTGAAGCTCCATAACTTAATCTAGACAACTCATGTGGGAATGAAATTTTTAAACGATGATTTTAGTATGTGGAACTCCATGGTGTAGAGAAGATTATAAAGCAAGTTAGTCAAGCATTAGTCCATAAATAATGAAACTTGAATAACTAACTAACTAACTAAGCTTATCTATTCATATGGGAATTACAAAGGATAACAAGAAACAAATGAAAGAAAACAACATCATATTACCTTCCCAAATGGATTCACCATACCCATGTGGCTCAAAATCATATTAACCCTTGATCAAGCATCCTTATCTTTGTTAATAATGGTGGTAAGCTCCTCCAATGCCTCAAGAACACTCCATAAAACCTAGGCTCATGATTCCAAATCACTAAACTAGCCTATCAATGAATCTTGAAAATAAAATCAATGATCAAATGCAAAAGATTGTGGAAACAATTTAACATTATAAATTCTCAATATTCAAGCTTAAAAATCATGTCCATGGCCTCTCTATTTATAGATTTTTGAGATTGGTCAGGATCAACCATGACCATCCATCTCAAGATTGAGATGTGTGGCCATGGATAATCCTAATATTTGGAATGAAATCCATAATTATCTTTATCATGACCTTGGAATAAGGGGAATTTAAGAGGTATGGGAGGCATTAACTAGGCATGGGTGACCCATAATCCTAATATTTGTGGCATTTATAGCTTAGGGATGTCTTCCCAATAAATGATGTCACTTGATGATGTAGTTAATAGGAATCAATTTTCAAAAATAAATATTCAACAACTCTCATGAAAAATCCACTTAAGCTCTTGATTTGTATTAATTATCCTTAAACAAGGTTAAATAACATTTGTGCAATTATTTGAAAATTGGCCTTTAATTAATCAAAATGGTTAGAAAGCCATATTACTAGGTCATAATTTGATTGGAGAGGAACTAAAAGGTGATGTTAGATGTGTTGGAGTTGTATTCCCATTTAAGATGTTGCTAACACCAAATAATAAAGGTATGTGATGTGTACCAATGAATTAGAAGAAAAGAGTGATCTAGAGCACTAAATGGCAAAATTGTCATTTTGACTTGAAATGATCTAATCAAAGTTAGCTGACCCATAAAATACATTACCCTATTTAGGGATACTTTGACCTAAACTAGCACTTGTAAGTGACAAGTTTGAACCATTTAGGTTATTTTATGGATTTTGACCTAAAATGTGTAATCGAGTGCAATTTGAGTAAGATTGACAATATCAACACAAATGGTGTTAGGAATTGGATCTCTACATTTTTCCCCTATTTGAGAAGGTGTAGTGAGACATTCAAGTGAACTGATGTCTTTTCAAAGAAAAGAGTTATCAAGAAAAAATTAGAACAGACTAATGATTCCCCCTCGAGAGGACATACTAGGATGAAAGATAAGGATGGACTCTCAAAAAGAGAGAGAAAGTGAGAGGTTAACCCATGAAATAGATCACATCTAGATGAGTTAATTCTTGCACATGTGATTACCATCAATGATAAAAATATATTAAGAGGTATAATAGGCCCCAAATATGGGGGAATGGGAAAGATACAATCCATAAATGTAAGGGACACACTATAACCATACCCAATTTGAGAGTACAAGTTGCGCACTTACAACATTGATCAATCCTGAGACAAGTTGCACACTAAAATATTGCCATCATGGGCTTTAATATAGAGAGCTTGGAATTAGAGGAAAAGAGAGAGCATTCTAATTTAGGAAGGGAAGCACCACTAGAATAGGGTCTCTAAAGAGAAGATAATAAGTACTCTAGTAGAGCAGATTTAATCATGATAAAATAGTTTTACCCCAGTAGGGAAAATTTTGATCATTAATAATGAATAAATAATGATTTTTCCCCTATAGAGCTGATTTAATTTAGATGTGGTTCAGATGTTGTGCCCTAACATGGGAAATTGGCAAGAAAAATAGCTTAAGTATATAACCCAAAAGATAGGTTAAAGTGAGTGGGTGCAAATGTACATGTGATGGTGTAATGGCTTAGAAAGCCACATAAAACCAAGCATATGAGAATGCACAAATTGATGATAGAGATAAAAAAAAGAATGGAGATAACTGAGCTGACCTTAATAGAAATTGAGAACTACCTATATAGTTCCATGGACTCATGTTCCAACATGAACTTCAGGCCAATGTAGTTCACCCAAGTTTGGGAGAGAATGGAATGAGGAATGATGAAAAATGACCAAGAATTGATTAGACTTATAATGTATGCAAATAGATGCACATCTAAACATAGACAAATAAGCTTAAAATGCATGCTACCTAGAAGCCTAATTCCATATCATGAGCCTACTATTTTTAAAGTGTTCTTGAGAATCGTTCATCAGAGTTGATGTTGATGTTAAGACGTTGAGACCTGAGAACAAAGTGCTTGCTATAGCAAAAGTTATTAGGCATCTTAAGTATGAATAACTTAGAATGACATAAGATTCTAATTGAACTTATCAAGTTCAAATGTGAATATCTATAACTAATAATAATGGTGAAACAATGACCAAAACCAAAGTTACAACGATTTACATTTAAACAAAAAAGAAAAAATAAAGGAAAAGATAAACATAAATGAACCTAACTTGAAATCAAGATATGATCTTAAGTAGGAAAAAAATGTTTAAAAATAAAAGGCAAGAATGTCTTAATGACATGAGACCAAGATATGAATAATCAAGATCCATGTGGACCATCAAGGCATTCTTGAACACAAAAGAGAAAAGTAAAAAAACAAAATGGTCCAAGAACAACGTAATAAAATATGATCAAAATATAAAAAATCAAGATCCATGTGAATCATCAAGATATTTTGAAATAAAAAAAAGATAAGAAAAAAAATCAAGAAAACACAAGAACAAGTTGAGACAAGAAGTAATAAAAAGAGAAAAGTAGATAAAATAAAAGGAGAGGGGTGAAAGCACAATAAAACACCAAGAAAACTCAAATAAACACACACAAACAAAAACCAAGTTAGTGCAGTTTTAAAGACAAATGTTCATGCATGTGTGGTAGAAGGGTTACTTTCCACCACATCTTAACAAAGAACAATGACATGACAATTGTTCCCTAATTAAATAGGAACAATGATAGAAGAAATGGGGGAAGAGAAGAAAAGGAAGGGGTTGGTTGAGCTGACTCTAGATGTATCAGACAAGTGTATGCTACCTACATAGTTCTATGGATGCATGTTCCAAAATGAAATTTAGGCCAAATTTAGTTCTCCCAAGAAATTGGATAGAATAAAAATGATGATTAGAATAATATGATTTATAGAAGAAATGGAAGATACAACAAACAAATGAGAATGGTCTGGCAAACAAGAAGTTGATGAGATGAGAAAGAATGATCTTAAAAAATGGCAAGTGCATGGGATAAGATGAAATTAATTGGTGTTTTTATGCTTGAAAAATGTCAATAATGTAGCACAGTGGAATGAGAATGTACAAATGTATATAAGCATAAGATAATGTTTTTTGTTTTTTATGGATTATGTTCTCATGTTTTGATATTTTCAAAGTATTTCCATTATTTTTGGAATAAAATATGTACAAGGTGGGACCATTTAGTCAAGGAGATGCACATCCTAAGAGTAGAGGTTCCAATAAGATAGTTAATCTAGGTACAACATCCCATGCTCATAAATAGGTGTGAGAGAGGTTCTTGATCTGTAATAGTGTAAAAATGGTCTAGAACTGAGAAGATGCTTCTATTCATTTGTCTTAAGCTACACAATACTATCCTAGCTAAAATCCTTTATATAACTACTATCAAGGATGTTCATGAGACATAATCAAGATCATAATTGGTTAAGGGATAAAAAGTGTTCAATATTATAACATGTCTTAGACATAACAAAGAATATGCTTCTTAAATAGAGCAATCCATAATGGGATGAAGAATGTGCTTAGAGTGATAAGAGTTCAAAGCCTTTACTATTAGGAATCATGAAAAGTAGACCAAGGTAGTATAAAATGTGTTCAAGGTAAGACAAAAGGGTGGGATACAATTATGACAACACAAGTTACCCCCAAGTTAGGGGTCTTGTAGACAATGGTTTAAAGTTGTGCATGCGTAGAAACTCTCAAGGTGTATGATGTTCATGGCTCTAAAATTTCTTCACCATTAGGTTTAGTTAATCAATATTCCCCTGATCCATAGGTTGTTGTGAAAATATATGGTCCTAACCAATTAGGATGAAACTTGCCTTTCTTTTTAGGTTCAACATTCATATTCTTCTGGTTCTCTTTCAAAACTAAGTCATCAATCTCAAATTCTCAAGGGAGAATGTGATTGTTGTAGCTTCTCTACAATTTTTTTTGATAGGCTTACAAGTTTTTTAAGGTATCTAAATGCTTACCATCAAGAAGATATAGTTTGTGTAGTTGTAAGGCCCTATAGTCTCCATTATCTTCAATGTGATCCAATGATATTATTAATGATGGGATCTTAATCTTGATCAAGAGGATATCTTTAGTGCCAAAAATAAAGGAGTATGGAGTAGCTCTACTGGAAGTGTGATGATTGATTTTATAATCCCAAAGGGTAGGAAAGAGTTGCAAGTGCCAATTATGGCCAACATCATTGACAATCTTCTTTAAGATAGCTAGAATGGTTTTATTTGATGCCTCAGCTTATCCATTGCCTTGCGGGTTATATGCAGTGGATTTCTTGTGCTTGATTTTGAATTTTGCATAAAGAGATTTCACATCTTGGTTTACAAAATATCTACCATTATCAAATATAATATAAACTAGGGTGCCATATCGATAGATGATTTGGCAATGAATAAATTTGGCTATTTATTTCTTGGTAACATGAGTGAGAGGAATGGCCTTAATCCACATGGTAAATTACTTAGTTGCAGTCAGAATGTGCTTATGGCCATCTGAAGATGTTGGGTTAATTTTCCTAATGAGATTGAGACCCCATGTTGAGAACAACCATGGTGTTGTAATCAGCTGCAATGGTAAGGAAGGTGCATATATCAAGTTACCATGCTACTAATAAGGAACATACTTCTTTACATAATTACAAGCATATGTCTCCATTTTGGTCCAATAATAGCCTATTCTGAGAAGTTTTTTTGATAGAAATACACCATTGGTATGGGCCCCATGCATTCCTTCAAGAACCTCCTTTAGTGCTAGCTTGGATTCTCCAAAATATAAATAATGAAGAAGTGTTCCATCATAGCCTTTATGATAAAGCATGTTTCCAAGGAGGATATAATGTGTTAGGTGATGAAGGAATAGTTTTTTTTGGTTGTCGAAAAGGTTGGAAAGAAATACATGACTATGGAAATAGTCATAAAAATCTTGGTACCATGGTAGCTTAGGTGAGGGATTAGGATCAGTAACTGTGTATATCCTCTCTGAATCTAAAAAATATGTACTGGTTAAAGAAGATTTTTAATCAATAACTAATAATCTTTAGCACTATCATGCATTTAAATCATGAAATTGATTATTTCCATGGCATCAGTAGATCTGTTATTGACTCATAGAACTTGCTCAAACTACAGTGATTTAAAATTGTATTTTGAGGTTATCAACAATTTGCTTGTAAGGAACAAGCTTATCATTTCTTATTTGATACTAGTCAGTTGTCTGATTTATGATTACCTATGAATATCCATAGACCTTTAAGCTTTGAATATTCCACTATATGGCAAGATGGATCCCTACAACCAATGCCTCATATTTGGCCATATTTTTTGTATACTAAAATTGTATATGGAAGGCTTTGGGGATCAAATCCACTTGTGACATGATCCATAATATGCTAGCTCCAAATCCTTTGGATGTGAAGGATCCATCAAAATAGAGCATCCACTATTTAGGTTCTTGTGATGCTTGTTCTATTGTCATGATAGAATCATTTGGAAGGTCAAAGTTGAGAGGTTGAGTGGCTGTAATAGGATCTTCTACAAGTTGGTCAACAAGAACTTGTTCTTTGATTGCCTTTTAATTCTAGTACTCAATATCAAACTCAATGAAGAGAATAATCCATTTATCCATGCATCTTTGAATATTTTCTTTAGATAAGAGGAACTTGAGAGGATTTACCTTGGTGATAACAATGGTTTTGCTATTTAGCATATAATGTTGCAATTTTTGAGTGGCAAACACCATAGCTAAACATGCATTTTCAATAGGCATATAATTATGTTCATAGGATACCAATGTGTGGCTTAAATAATAAATAACATGTTCCTTACCATGATCATCATGCTAAGCCAAAAGTGCCCCCAATACATGTTATGTGGCAGATATATAAAGAAGTAGTGGCTTTCTTTATGTCAGAGGTTGTAATATTGATGGATTGGCCAAGTATGTTTTAAGCTTTACAAATTCTATCTAACAATATTCATCCCACTAAAATCTTACCCTTTTCATTAAGAGATGGGTAAATGGGTGGCACTTATCTACCAATTAAGAAATGAACCTACGTATAGACTGGATCTTACCCTGTAGACCTCACAATTGTTTAAGATTGTTTGGTGAGACATTTCTATAATAGCATTAAACTTTATAGGGTTGACTTTGATCCCTCATTATGATACAATGAAACCTAGTAATTTTCCTGATGTGACTCCAAAGGCATATTTCTTAGGATTCAAATGGACTTTATATGCATGAATCCTCTCAAATATTCTTCATAGAATGTTAGGGTGTCCCATTCTTGTTCTTGATTTTTCTAATATATCATCAACATATTCCTCGATAATGTCATGCATCATGTCATGGAAAATGATAGTCATTACACACTGATATGTGGTTCTAGCATTCTTCAAACCAAATGGCATGAATTGGTAATATAATATCTCCCATGGAGTGGTGAACATGGTCTTATGTTGATCTTCAAGGGTTATCTTGATCTGATTGTAACTAGAAAATCCATCCATTAAGGATAACATGTCATACCTATTAGTTGAGTCGATGATCATGTTGATGTTGGGTAGAGGAATATCATATTTAGGGCATGCTTTATTGATATCATTAAAATCAATACAAACACGTATGCCTAGGGTATTTTTTCTCACTGGTACTATGATGGAAATCCATTTAGAGTAGTCTAATGGTTTGATAAAATTAGCTCCTAACAAATTTTCCAACTCAACCTTAACCAAAAGGGCAATGTGTAGATGCATCTTTCTCAACTTTTGCTTGATTGGTTTAGCACTAGGGTGAAAAATAAGATGATGCACAACTAAATCTAGGTCCAAGCCTAGCATGTAAGAGTATTCCCATGCAAATATGTCTATATAATCCTTAAGAATAGATATAATATGTTCATGTTCTACTTTAGTAAGAGAAGCTCCAAGATAAACCATTTTGGGATCCTCATGGGTTCCTAAATTCACTCCTATTATGCTCTCCATAAGGATTGTGGATCCATCTTCTAGGATTGTAGGCAATATATGGTCATGATCATTTTACTCTACTATATCTTCTTGTTATTCCTCCCAAAGATTAGGGTAATATGAAGAATCAGACTTTGCCTTCTTAAGTAAAGGCTAATTTGGGAAAAACCTCTAGAAACTCAAGATCAAGATGCTCAAATATTTGATGTTGTTCTAAAGAGATGCTTGTACTAGCTATGTAACTTAGGCAAGATGGGATTTATATTTCCTGAGGGGATGATCAAACTTTTCCACTTGGGAGCACCTGAAATAGGTTTTCACTCAAAGTCTTGTATTTTTATTTACTTTTTCCCTGATTGATAAGTGCCTTAAAGAGGTTTTCACCTGAAGATATTGATGTTTATTCATTATTATGACAAAGAAAGTTTGCCTACTCTCCAAATTATGTAGAAGGATATAATGAAAAATCAAAACCCTACTTATGATCAACAATAGGGAATGCATTTCATAGGCCCATGTAGTCTATGATTGATTCTTCATTTTGGAAGTCATTGAGGCATATGATTGAAGTTTGTTGATCCTAATCTATAAATTTAGGATGGAAAATGCATAATTTATAGTGAGGGTTTGCTTTATGATGGGGAGCACCAATGGTAAAGATGTAATGTCCTACTTTAGGAAGGGAAGCACCACTAGGATTGGTTTTTGATTCAGGATGGGAAGCTCCAATAGGCATTATAGTCAATATGGCATTTGAATTAAAAAAATTTGAGTCAACAAGCTCATCAAAAAGGCTATAATGGGATGTTGTATCACTGCTAGGAGTCTTATTACTTGTCACCTCAAAAAATTCAGTATCAAATGTCATGAGGTCATCTTCTGGTGGTTTAAATCTAAGACCATGATTCCAATTGACAACTCTAGCTGATAAGGGTACTAAAATTCCTTATGCCTATAGGCCAAGGCCTTTCCCTGTATAGTAAAGATGATCCATTATCTTGTTAAGGATAGGATACTTTGGATTCTAAAAATAGTTAGTAAGGCCTTCAGAATATAACTAATCTCCTTCAGTAAAAGCCTCTCGATCTTTCTTTGGTGCAATTGTAGGTATAAAAACCACAAGAGGTTTTGGTTGTTTCTTCTTTGGTTGCCAAATTTGATCAGGTCTGTTAGGAGTCTAGGAAGTTTTAGGCTTACCAAATGTTTTAGGGGATTTCGGTAATTTTTCAATAAGGAAGAAGTCTTTCAAATGGTACATGAAAATGCCTACATCTTTAATAATAACCTTCTTAGCCAGAGCTGTAGGAAATGGATTGGCCAAAGTGGAGGCTAAATCACTAGGGTCAATATAATTAGATGGATATGGATGAGAAATTATGGCTTTGTTCTCCTTTGTAATGAATTCATAACTTGGGTAATAGTTATAATTATGAAACTTTAATTCAAGATGTTTTTAGTATTGATATGGCTGATGATCAGTGGGAATAGTAAGCTCGACCCCATCATAGGGAAACTTAAAGCATTGGTGAAGATTAGATGGAACTAAATGTACTTCATTGATTTAAGGATGACCAAGAAGTATGTTATAAAGAATCTCAATATCCACAATATGAAATAATGTGTGATGAGAAATAGACCCAACCATGATTGGCAACCAAATTGTACCAGATGACTCCCTCTTGATGTTATCATAAGCCTTGATTATAATAGTTTCTAGCTAAATGTATTTATCCATGTAACCCAATCATGATACCAATTTAAGAGATATGATGTTCAACCCTAAACAATTATCTATAAGAACCCACTTGATCTTGTAATCTACAATGATCTCAATGTATAGTGGGTTAATATGATTTTGGCTGAGGGTGGACATGTCCTTTTGATTAAATGTGATTTGTCAAAATGAAGAAAAGTGTCCAACTAGGTTATGGAATTGATTAAGGTTTATATCATTAAGCTTAATAGACTCTTTCAAAAGTTTTTTGAAGATGGTTCTATGGACATCAGATGTCCGTAAGAGTTCTAATATGGAAATTTGTGTAGGGGTTTTATCTAATTGATCAGCTAGACTATAAGGCCTTTGAATTATGGTTTGAACTAGTTTAGTCTTTTTTGGGACAATATTTGGCTTTGAAACCATTGGTAAAATGTTCTCATTGGGTTTTATGGAAGAAGTGGGTGAAGGCCCTGGATGGTAACTTGTGGGCATCTAGTTGAAAATGCACAACCTAGAGGAGGCAAGGAGTTATTATAATTAGAAGAATGGTTCTATTGTTCAATATTAGTAACCCATGCAAATGGAGTAGCAACATGATGATGTGAACCTGACATGGTATTACTAGGGGGAGAAGGTGCTAACCCTATAATGATGGGTACCATGTTGTGAGAAGCATGAGATTGGCCATGTAGTTTTATAGTAACAGTGGCAATGTGGGTTACAAAAATGCATCCCATAATGTTTTTATAGTCATAAGGTACATTATTATAAGCCACATTATTAGTGTGGGAATTATGATATTGATTATGCTCATTATGATTCTAACCTTATTATTGGTTTTGATTCTACCTCTATCCTTAATTATGACCATTTTGATTGTTTCTTGGTAGCGGTGGATCATGTCAAGAAAAGGAGTCTTTGTAGATTCCCATACCCTAATTTTTAGATTCCCATATCCTGATTTGTGTCTTGATTTGGATAATTGAATGCAATGATATGCATTGTGACCAGTAACATGATAAAAGTTACACCATTCATTCTCTTTGTACCACTTTAGTTTTGGTTGATCTTGAGGAAATGGCCTTGATACTAGCCATATAATTAAGTTAGATACAATGAGAGTTTATAACATTGTTTCAATTGATTATCCTAACTGGCTAAAGACTCTAAAATTCTTATGAACTATCCTTCATGGAAGTTACCTCTACAAGGTAGGTAGTGGATTTAGGGGAGTTAATTATACATTTAGAGGAAGCATAGTCTGTATCATTTATACATGTCTTGTTTTAGTCACCCCATTTACAACCATGTTCTTATTTTTGCTAAAGCCCTTAGGCTTATCCTACATAACTATTTGATTCAGTGATTTAGTCTGATTAGATGCTTGAATTTAAACAAAAATATTAACAAGACCCTTATCAATAAGATCCTTCTCAATCTACACTCTTTTGTCAATAATTTCTTCAAATGAGTTAGCACAAGATAACCATAGATTATGTGCAAATTTAGGATGTAAATTCTATGTAAAGATATCAGCCAACTATTTTTCTGGCAAGTTATGTTGAAAGTGACCTACTAATGCTCTCCACCTTTGTAAATATGTAGTGAAACTTTCACCATCATGTTGCTTGGATTTTCATAAGTCAACAATGGTTAATTCATGTTCTATGTTGTTTGAGAAATGGTTAACAAACTTTTTTGATAAGTCATTCCAATCCACAACTAATCCTTTGGGTAGTTTAAGTAGCCAATCAAGAGCTTGTCCTACTAAACTTCATGGAAATAGTCATAGTAAGTACTCACTACTATAAGCAACTTCTTGACATAAAATGAAGAATGCCTATATGTGATCATGTGGATCTCTTTTTCCTTTGTATATGTCAAATTTGGGTGCCTCAAAATGAGGTGGAAAGAGATTTTGGAGAATAGATAAATCAAATGGATATGGGCATATATCATCAAATTTATAATGTTTGACTCTATTATTAGTCTCCAATCTTTGAATAATTTCCTTCATAGAATTCCATTCTTGCATGTTTGGTGTATTTATGGATTGAATAAGATGCTATAGGGGTAGAATGTGCCCCTAGTTTTGTTGTTGTTGTTGTTGGGGTGGACTGTGCCCTTGGATTTATGTGGATCTATAGGGAGCATATACCTTTCAATCCATGATTTGGTTATGATTTTCTCCTTGAGTTGAGAATATAGGCCATTGATTCTTGGATTATAAAACATTCCCTGAATTTGGTTGTTTTGTACTTTGTTGATTTTTGAAATTTCTATGTTTATTTACCAATTTTTGGGTTGGTTGAAAAGAACTAGCCAAATTATTTTGAGTGATTTCCTTAATTCAAACTAAATGTTTGGGTTTTTGAGCTTGTAAAGTAATAAGAGGTTATTGATGATTGAAGAATGTATGTTCCACATTGAATGGAAAACTTTGTAAGGTCTCTTGTGACTTTAACTTTTCATTTAGATTACCTTGATCCACTATGGCAATGTCATCATCCACTATTTTTTGCATACTTTCAACCAAATTTCTTTGTTCTTTCGAAGCATTATTGTGAATTGAAGTGGTAATTAGGGAGTCAGTTAAGTCTATGACAAGTTGATCTACATATCATTGACTTATTATCTTGATCTTAGCTAGAAGATCTAGATTTGTGGGTTTTGACTTTACTTGTATTTCCTTTCCTTTTTTAGAGGAAGAAGGTATGTTTATTTGTGCAAAAGTTTGCTCTTGCCACCATTGTTCTCCTTCTCTAACTAAGGTATGCAATTGTTTTATAGGAAAGTTATAAGGTAGTCTAGCACCTAATTCCATCAATCTAAGATGGGATTCATCTTAATCTTCTTAAGGTTGATATTCATTGTAATTATCTTTAGATCCTACTATTATGGGGATATCATCAAAAATAATAGGGTTATCTTGACCATCATAAAGTTGCTCATCTTCATAACTAAGGCCATACAAGGCCCCACTATGAGTGAACCTTTGAGTCATGTCTAAAAGAGTTGTGTTGTGTGTTTGACTTAACTTTGGACCAATGTGTGGCAGCTAAACAAAGTATGATTTGGCTCTCATTTAAACATATAACCAATGTACTAATGAGACTATAAGGGAGGGTGGTTTGAAACCATGTACAATTTATAAAATTTGGTTCACAAGTTTACTCAACCTCTGCTAAAGTTGAAATCATATAGATCGGAAGAGAGTAAGGTAACTCAAAGACCCAAGGTGAAAAATAGTACACCAAAGCCTAGATCTTTGTGATATACTCACAATGTAAAAGATAGTTTCAACTTTGACAATTTAACCCTAAAAATTTAGAGGAAATCTCTCCAAATTACAAAGAAGACAAAATAAACTAAGCAACTCAAGATGTAAATACATACATGAATCACTAAGTATAAAGTTAGGACTAAATAGATAGCATAATGTCTCCACATGATTCTAGTAGGATAAAATATTTTCTAGGACTCAAAGCATGAGAGATAAACAAGATGACTTGAGTCCACCAAGATGATGATGTGATTTTGAGTCTTAATAAATGACCTTCGATTCAAATGGAAAATTAAACCCAAATTAAAACAAGATTGGTGTGCAAATGGTGAACCCACTTTGACACACCAACCCTTAGAACTTAGAAAGGTTCAATTTCAAATGTAGACTATAAATGAATGATTTAAACAAATTGGTTAAAATATCTAAACTCAATTGGGCAACATGACTTCACCGAAGTGGATGACATGACACAATTTTTTATAACAATTTGAACAAGGGGAAGGTGAATTTTCCATTTGGACAGTGTAACACCCCTCTTGCTCAATAAAAATGAGGACAATGTGATTTGGTTAAGTTCTTTTGAGTTAACAAGAAATTTTAGACATAAATCAAGACCAAGTAAGCTAATGAAAAAAAAATGTCTTAAGTCTAAATTGACAAGGTAGGGTAAAGTGGGGTCTACTAAACTAGCAAGGTTTTGATTATTTTAGGGGAATCAATTACATAATGACTTTCACATCAAATGATGCAAAAGACAAGCATATAAATTAGGTGAGCATGGCATTGGATAGTTCTAAAAAGGTCTAGTCCTTTTTACAACCACTACATCTTGTTGTTCGCTCAATGTAGTGCGATGCCTAAATATAGATACGTCCCATGTGTAACTCCAAAGGATTCAAATAAAGTCAATGTTGAGAGGTGAAACCCTGGGTCAAATATTCCCTAAAGAAGTCATGAGAGGTAATAACATCCCCATAAAAAGTCAAATTTGCATGTAAATAAAGAAATCATAAAATAGAAAGACTTTAGGATCATTTTCAAGGTCACCCAAACTTTGATGAGTTTTTGGGGAGTGCTTTAGATGACATTATTTCTAAGCCTTAGACTAGGCTATTTACAATAGGAATGACACTTTTGATTCCAAGGGTTCCCTATAGGGGACAAATAGAAGACCATACATGCAACATTCCTATTTTTTCTAAAGAAAACTTAAATAAACAACTATTGTAAACAAGAATTGACAAGTGTGTTCAATTTTAAGCCCAAATGAAATTTTTGGTGGTGTTCATTTGACCCCTTAGTCTTAGTTTCAAACTTTGAAAACATTCACCAACATCTAAATTCTTTGTTAAAACACCAAAACAAAGTTCCTAATTGATTTTTAAGCATGCAAAAGGTGATTTAAACATGTTTTCATCAAATGTCAAGTTTGATCCTTTAGCAAAATATTAGCATGTCCTTTAGCTTTGAATCTCTTTTTAATTTGAAACATTAAACTTTGGAAAAATAGCTCCCAGGTCTATATTTTAGAAAAACATAGTGGCTGACGTTGGTTATTATAATCGACGATGGTTAATTTTTCTAACCAATGTTGGTTATCTAACTGATTTCAGTTAAGCTATGCAACTGATGTTGATATTATCTACTGACGTTGATTACTTTGTAAAATTGTGGCAACCAAAAATGGCAAAATAAAGTTAGAAAATAAATTTGCAAGAGTTTTAAAGTTCCAAATGAATGTTTAATGTTGTAAAATGATCTTCTTCAAGTGTGAGATGTGTTTTGTCCCACCAGGTGTGCCAAGATGTAGAGAGGATTACAAAGCAAGTTAGTCAATCATTAGTCTATAAATAATGAAACATGCATAAAGAACTAACTAACTACACCTATCTATTCCTATGGGAATTATAAAAGATAACAAGAATCAAATGAAAGAAAGCAACATCATATTTCCTTCCCAAATGGATTCACCATACCCATGTGGCTTAAAAACATTTTCTCCCTTGATCAAGCATCCTTGTCTTTATCAACAATGGTGGTAAGCTCCTCTAATTCCTCAAGAACACTCCATCAAACCTAGGATCATGATTCCAAATCATTAAACTAGCCTATCAATGAAGCTTTAAAAAAAAATCAATGATCAAATGCAAAGGACTATGGAAACAATTTAACATTATAACTTTACAATATTCAAGCTTAAAATTCATGTCCATGGCCTCTCTATTTATAGATTTTTGAGATTAGTCAAGATTAACCATGACCATCCATCTCAAGATTGAGATGTGTGGCCATGGATAATCCTAATATTTAGAATTAAATCCATAATTATCTTCATCATGACCTTGGAAGAACGGGAATTGAAGAGGCATGGGAGGCATTAACTAGGCATAGGTGACCCATAATCCTGATATTTTTGGCATTTATGGCTAGGGATGTCTTCCCAAGAAATGATGTCACCTAATGATGTAGTTAATAGGAATTGATTTTCAAAAATAAATATTCAACAACTCTCATGGAAAATCCACTTAAGCTCTTGATTTGGATTAATTAGCCTTAAACAAGGTTAATCAACATTTGTGCAATTACTTGAAAATTGGCCCTTAATTAATCAAAACGGTCAGAAATTCATATTACTGGGTCATAATTTGACTAGAGAGGAACTAAAAGGTGATGGTAGATGTGTTGGATCTGTATTCTCATTTAGGATGTTTCCAACACTAAATAACAAAGGTACGTGATGCGTACTAATGAATTAGAAGAAAAGAGTGATCCAGAGCATTAAATGGAAAAATTATCATTTTGACTCAAAATGATCTGATCAAAGTTAGCTGACCCATAAAATGCATGCCCTATTTAGGGATACTTTGACCTAAATTGGCACATTTAAGTGACAAGTTCAAACCATTTAGGGCATTTTATGGATTTTAACCTAAAATTTGCATTTGAGTGCAATTTGCGTAAGATTGAAAATTTCAACACAAATGGTGTTAGGAATTGGATGTCTACACATGGCACTGTAATCTCCTCACTGGTGAGGCCTTTTGAGTGGACTTATAAAATGCATAAGATATTTGGTCCATTCATTTTTCTATGAAATCTTGGTGATGGTTTATTTCTTTAAACTTACACAGTCCATATTTTGCTCAATATTTCAAGGCTATGATGATCTTTTAAAGCTTGTCTAACCTAGTTTGTGATCTTGATTGCTTCAAACACTATGAAACTTATTTGGACCCTTCCATCTTGTAATTATATACCTATCCCTTGAAGATCAATCAAATCACAATTTAAGCTTTCTTAAAGTGTTTTAAAAGATTTACAAAAGCTATATGATCCCCACTTGAGGTCTATTTGCTCCTCGTTATATTAGGTCACTTATTCAATTAGGATCCTAGTCAGATTCTACTAGATTCTTAGACTAGGCACATTTTTGGTATGTAGACTAAATTTGGTCAACAGTAACATTCATCACTTTTTGTTGAGGTAAGGCATTAGTTTGTGCTTGATTAATTAATCCTTGTAGTTACATGATTGAAGAAGTAGCTGGTTGAGGATTAAAGTATTGGATTATTTTTAATGATGTCTCCAAAGTGGCAAAGGGTGTTGATGACATGTCATGTGTGTTATAATGACAATAATAAAGTGTGCTTCAATGTACTTCAGTGTTCTTGCATGATTCTTCATTGTTTGACTTAGTGAGGAAGTTGATGGATGTTATTAATAGTTTAGTCATGTTGCATAGACCCTATGGGGTGTTATGTGTGCTTGTGAAAGTGAAAGGAATTCATCATAGCAGTCATATGAATGTCTAAATTCTCTTAGTCATCTTGGCAGATAAGGTTGAGTAAGTAGATTAATGACATTAGCATTTACACATGTGGTAGTGTCAGAAGGAAATGGTCACATGGTGGTGTTTAGGATTGAGCTTAGTTTCTATGGTTCAAGTTTTAGGTCATGAGGTTTATGTGTATAAAAATATATAAGGGTGAAAAGTTGGTCTTTTCCCAAGTAGATTTCACTAGTTTCCATACATAACAAAATTTATAATATCAAGTGACCATTATATAGGGCTACCAAGTGTCAAAACCTCACTTGCTCAGATCAAAGATATAATAGAGAGAATTCAATCATGTATATGGATATCTAAAAATGAACACAAGGTCAATAAGTCAAAGGATCCTAATATTGAATGTTATGATGACATGTGCCACAATCATGATAAATTGGTAGTAGATCAATGATGAACATTTGATCATGTAGATCAAAGACCAATGGCATGTGTTCAACAATGTAGATGGATATTGAAGGTGAAAATAAAATAAATAAGTCAATAAGATTAAATTTCATGTGGGGATGCCAAGTGGTGTAAGAGTGTTAACTAAATGGAGATTGATAATAGGGTACACAAAAGGTATGTGAGGCTACTAAGTGTCACAATTTTAGAAGCCCAAATCAAATATCAATGACTAGCATTGAAATTAAAGGAAAAGGAACTCCCAAGGAGATATATGGAGTGAATTTGATTAATTTTATATGGGGTATGAGATGAATAATTGTGTTCAAAGTTTTTGCATTAAATAGTGACTGTTGGAATTCAAATAGTTGAATTAACAAAGGAAAACTAGTCCCAACTATTTTGGGTATAAATTTTGATGTGGGATGAATTTGAAGGTGGTATAAAAAGAAAATTTGTATAGGACTCCAAGGGATATCCATAAAAAAAATTTAGAAGGTTTGAATATCCATAAAATTGTAGGTATTGAGATCTAAAGTTGAATATGGGTTTGACCATCTTCTGTAAGTGACCTAAGAAGGATATTTGTGTTTATATTGATGGTGTCTTGATGTTTCAAGGTGAATTATCAATTGAAGAGTGTTTTAGACTTTATGAGGACCATATGTATGGATTTTGAAGGTTTGATCAATCCATATTTATTATGAATAAATGCTTAGAAGTTAACTATTTATTTAGTCATAGTGTTCTTGTGTACAAGGCTAATGGTTGAGTAGGTTTTGCATATGTAAAGGAGTGTAGTGATGGATGTGTTATTTCCCAAAATTGCATAAATTAAATTGGGCCCTTGTCAATTAAGAATTATTAAAATTTAGACCATGCTGAGTATTGAATTTAATTTCTAAGTCCTTTTGTCTTCATGCATTCCTTGGGAAGGTCAAGTTCATCGTAAAAATTAGCTAAGTCCTTTTTGTGTTGTTTTTGCTTGGCAAAAAATGTTTATCCCTTAGAATTTTAGGGTATTTTTTTAAAAACACAATGCCTGAAGAAAATGGGTTTTTAGACTTTTGTGTCAAACAAAAATTATGCAGACTTATTTCTTTCAGACATTTTATCTACTACAAAAATTTCAAAAACATTCTTTGTTTTGGTGAAAAATCCAAAGTCTTATTTATCCCAGACTTTTTATCCATGGTTAAAAATATGAAGGGTGCTTTCCCTTCAATAATTTTTCCCATATAAAAATATAATAATAATTATTTACTTCAGCCAAGTCATTTTACAAAGTTCTCAAAGGACACTTTCACAAGTTCTGAAGGATATTTCTGTAGGTGGTAGGACACTTGCAAAGTCACAAAGGACACTTTCAAGTCTCCTGAAGGGGAAATTTCAAAATATGGAGGGAATTTTCATAAGTCTCAAGCGGAACTTTGGATATTTTGAGGGACCATTATGATACTTTTGAAGGATATTTTCAACTTTCAGAGGGCACTCTCAAGTGATCAATGAACCATTCCAAGATTCCAAAGGGCACTCCCAGATGATCTCAAGGGCCATTATAAAGGGAAAATGATAATTTTGTAGGTATGTGCCCTTGAAAAAGCTTCTAAGGGGTATTTTTAAGAGGCTTTAAGGAAAAACTAAGTCTAATTCCTTTGGCAGACTAGCATAGACCTATTCAGGGTTTGCAAACCCTATTACTTAAAAGCAAAAAAGTTTGAAAGAATTGCATTTATTCGGTGGAAGTTCTAAGGTTAATTTATATTGGGAAATTTTCTTGGATAAAATGTCTAAAATTATTATTTTGACATAAGGAAAAGATGTGATGCTTAATTTCTTTGACAAAAATGTAAAGGTAATTCCTTCAGAGAGATTATTTCAGATAAAATGTTTGAGATAATTTTCCTGATGAAAATCCAAAGGATGAAGACATAGAAAAATTAGCATAGAATAAATTCCACAAAGAATACTTTCCAAGTGCAGTTGATGGTTTTGTAGACATTTTTTATAGGCATGCATATGTCAAATTTAAGCTACAAGGACTAGCCACTAGGATTCAAATTTTTGGGACAGTTGTGCAAATGTCATTTTTAGATCCCATGGAGTGGCTATTTTTTTTCAAATGGGGTGGATCTAATCTCTCGTGCTTGCTTAAAGTAGGATGATCCAATAGCATGTAATCAAGGTTGACTAGTCAAAAGAGTACAATGAGACTACAAAGTTACAAAGTGTCATCATTTCATGTACAAAACCTATAGACAACCAATGATGCTCCATCTCATGGACCATAATCTAATGGCCCACACTTGCTCAAAGTAGGATGATCTAATAGAGTGAGATCTATTTTGAATAGTTAGAGGTGACTCAAGAAGCCAATAGGGCTACCAAGTGGCACATCCTAGGGGCCATAGATGAGACAGTACTTAATCATGTCCCACTCTTTAGATCATGATCCAATGGAGTGTATTTGTTCATCTTAGCCAGATATAAAGGCTCAAATGTGAGTTTGGATCCAAAATAATGACAAGCTAAAAATAACCTAAGTCTTTGGCATCATTTTATTAGTTGTGCTTGTCCAAGATCCTTCATGAAAGGATACTATAGATTTGTGAGATCAAGGTGGACCACTCAAAGGAGACTATCTCGAGCATCTATGAATATAGAATATTCCCACAAAATCATTGTGAATCTAGGTGATTCCAAGGCATGCACAAGAAGAAGGGCAAGTTTCCAAGTAGTTCTAGTTACATAAGTGAGTGGCCAAGAGCATCTCCAGGTAGTTGAACATAATGATAAATGGTTTTTTTGCCCCCCTAAACAAATATTCTTACTCTACCCTATGTGAAGGGCATCTCTCACTAGGAGATCAAAGATTTCATTACAAATCTCCATCATTTATTGAAGAGGTAGTTTTAGAAATCATTTTTAGGCAAATACATGGAGATTCAGGACATGTTGAAGTATTTTTATTTCTAAGAGATTGAATGACATGATTCCAGTGGTTGTAAGTATTCATCATTCCTTGTGAAGGAAGTTGTAATAATGATTTGTCTTGAAGATCAACAAATATCTCAGGCATAACAAAAGTGTATATTTTGGTTGGAAGCTCTTTAATTGAATGAAAAATAATTATTGTGAAAAATTTTACAAGTGGCACTCATAGTCCTAAGATTGAGAAGGGTGACTGATGTATAAATAAGGGGCTCCCCCTCTATTTGAAGGTTGTTGTTGGTTGATTTTTGCTTGATTGTTATTGGTCTCTTGCTTCCTCTAAGTCTAGGTTATGCAAAAAAAAAATTGGGATCAACTACTGTGTATAGATCTCATCTCCCTTACTAAGGTGGTTATAGTTGTACAACCATTAGTGAGCTTTAAAAGCATCTCTATGTCTCCATTTTAAAAAGAGCAATCTCACCATGCTTGTCCCCATGAAAACATTTTGAAGTGTCGATGTCTGTAATATTTATTTTCAAGATAATGAAAATGCTTGTGGTATTTTTCGCTTCTTGTAGATGAAGTATAACAACATTTTGTTTACAAATGTTGTTGATTTGACATTTTGTTCTATGCTCATTATTAGTAGTCATCTTGGGTTTAGATCTATATTATAAATCTCTTTTTGCATTATGTTTGGGAATATGTTATTGAAATAACCTTTTAGTATACCCTACATTTATGGATTCAATGGGGAAGAGCATTTAAAAGATTAGTTTCAGTGTATGTTCTAGTCTCTCAAGGATCATTTATATTTGCCATTATCTTGCATTTGAGGTTTTTCCTGCATCATTGCTAAGGAATATCATCATGAAATACTGATAGATACTCTATTTTTTGGAGAACACTAGAACACCACCCTCCACCTTATATTTATTTAGTAAATAGTCCTACCCTATCCTACCCTACACTTAACACACCCTTTGTATCCTTTAAGTGTTATCCACATCAAAAATAAATAAGTCCTTGCATATTTGAAATGTGTTTGTAGTTTTGTGCTTAAAATCCTAATGCTACTATTTCCCATTTAGTTTTTGTTGAATATTTTATGTTGGGGATCAACCAACAAACTTGATTACTATGTGTAAGCAACTAAACACGGAATTAAACCAGAATGATAAGTAACTAGAATCAGAAACAACAAAGAATAAGAGATACAAGAAACCACCCTGAAAACTTGTATTAAACTCTTCTAGAAGGAAATAAAATGAAGAAAATCACACTTTCTTCTCACACCTCTCAGATGTACAGATCTCTTTCCCTCAAGAGTTTTCTCTCTCAATTACAACCAACTCCAACACTTAGATTGATTCACATATACAAATCCTATACTATTACAATAAGCTATGAAGATCTATCCATATTATATAGAATTAGGGATCATGAGCTATGCATTCTTAACCATTAGATACACCTCTTAATCAAGGGCTAATAACAGTCCTGCCAAAAATAGAAATGTGGACTCAATACCAACAGTTAATCTAATCATGCAAACAATATATTCATCCATGAAATTAGAATTTCTAGACACACAAGTAACTGATGTCGCTCCCTGTCTGTCTGCACATGACCAACGTCGATCGATCTATAACCGACGCTGGCAGTTCCCAGTCGACCTCTGACTGACGTCAGTCACTCCTGACCGATGCTAATGACTATATAACTCTAACAACCTATAATTTACTCATTTGGTGAAGCTTTTATCTCCATAACTCAACAATCTCCCACTTGGAGATAAACAGCTACACTAGTACCTATACAACAACATCTTCTAGCTTCTCCATCTTCAAACTCAATCTTGAAGACCAACAAAAGTTGAATGAAGATTCAACTTCTCCTTTGTTATTGGCTTGGTTAACATATCAGCAGGGTTCTTATCTATATGGATCTTTTCCAGCTTCAACTCACCATCCTCCAATACCTGTCTAATGAAGTGGTACCTAAGCTATATATGTTTGGTTCTTGAATGAAAGGCTGAATTCTTAGCCAAATGAATTGCACTTTGACTATCACTGTATAATCTGCAACTCTCTTGCTCTTTTCCTAACTCTTCCATGAACCATGTCATCCATATCATCTCTTTGCTAGCCTCTGTGACTGCAATATATTTTGCCTCTATAGTAGACAAGGCAACAACCTTCTACAACTTTGAAATCCAGCTAACTGCATTTCCACCAATAGTGAACACATATCCTGTGGTGCTTCTCCTGCCATCCAAGTCACCTGCCATATCCAAATCTACATAACCATGTAGAGAAGTGTTTGACCCTCCATAGCATAAATGCCTACTACTGGTCCCTCTCAGATATCTGAGAATCCACTGGACTACTTTCCAGTGCTCTTTCCCTAGATTGGCCATAAACAACTGACAACTCCCACTGCTTGGGCAATATCCGGTCTAGTACATACCATTGCATACATTAAGCTCCCAATTGTGGAAGCATATGGAACTTCCTCATATACTCTACCTCATCATGTGAATTAGGACACTATTCTTTACTCAACTTGAAGTGTCCAGCCATAGGTGTGCTTATCAGTTTTGCATCTTGCATATTGAACCGTTTCAACACCTTGTTCACATAATCCTCTTGAGACAAAATCAACCTATGATTTTTCCTGTCTCTCTTAATACTCATGCCAAGGATTTTATTTTCTACTCACAAATCCTTCATGGAAAATGTGTGAGCTAATTTCACCTTAAGCTCAGAGATATCTTGCATGTGTGATCCTGCAACCAACATATCATCTACATACAACAATAGAATAATATATCTATCATTATCCAATCTCTTAAAATACACACAATGGTCAGATTGACATCTACTATACCATGCTTAGTCATAAACCTGTCAAATTTCAAATACCATTGTCTAAGAGCTTGCTTAAGACCATATAAACTTTTCTTCAACCTATACACAAGCTTCTCCTTACCTTTGACCTCAAAACCTTTTGGCTGATCCATATATATTTCTTCATCCAAATCTCCATGAAGAAACATTGTCTTAACATCAATCTACTCAAGATGTAAATCCTCAATAGCAACTAAAGATAATACAGTCTGAATAGAAGTCATTTTTACTAAAGGAGAAAGAATTTCACCAAAATCAATACCTGGTTTCTGTGCAAATCCTTTCACTACCAACCTAGCCTTATATCTCATCTGTCCATTCTCACCTTCCTTCAATCTGTAGATCCATCTATTCTTTAGTGTTCTCTTACCCACTGATAACTCAACCAAATCCCACATTTGGTTCTCTCTCAAGGAATCAATTTCCTCATTCATGCCAAGCTCCCACTGATTCCTAGATTCCACCTATATTACTTGATCAAAACTCTTTGGTTCTCCACCATCAGTGAGCAATAAATAGAATAATGAAGGGGAATATCAAATTGGAGGTTTACTTACCCTTTTTAACCTCCTGATAGGCATCTAAGACTCATTCACAACATGCTATCCGCCCAAATTCTCTGACAGTGACCGACCTTGGTCACCTCCAGGCCTGTAACTGACTGATGTCAGTTCCACATGACCGACGTCGGTTCCTGCTTGACCAACGTCGGTTACTATCTGATCGATGTCGATTCTTGTATTGCCAATGTCAGTTTCTGTGTTTTCCTATCTATGATTATTCTTTCCTGTGAGCTCATTTTGGATCATCACCTCATCCAATTCAACATTGCTCTGCTCAAAATTGTTCAACTTCTTGAGCTGATCACTGTACATCATTTTTTCATTGAAAACAACATCACAACTCCTAATTATTTAGTTAGTTCTTAGATTCCAAAACCGGAATCCAAAATCTCTAGAGCCATAACCAATAAATGTGCACCTCATAGACTTAGCATCCAGCTTCTTTCTATTTTCCTTATCAATGTGCACAAAAGCTTCAGAACCAAAAACCTTGAGAAATGAAAGATCTACCTTTTTACCTGTCCATGCCTCTTTTGGAATTCCACCATCCATAGCTATAGAGGGTCCTCTGTTAATTAGGTAAACTACAATATCTACAGCTTCTACCCAAAAATGTAAGGGCAAACCAGCATGCAATCTCATACTCTGTGCATGCTCCTATATTGTTCTATTCATCCTTTTAGCAACTCCATTTTGCTGAGGTGTCCTTAGAACTGTCCTTTGCCTATGTATTCCATTCATATAACAATACTAGTTGAACTTATAGCTGCAGAACTCACCACCATTGTCAGATCTAAGGCACTTCAATCTCATACCTGTTTCATTCTCAACCAAAGCTTTCCAAATCTTAAAAGTGTCAAAAACATCATATTTCTTCCTTATGCAATAAACCCATACCTTTCTTGTAGCATCATCAATGAAAGAAACATAATACTGTGATTCTCTAATAGAAGCAACCTGAGCTGGTCCCCACACGTCTGTGTGAACAAGCTCCAACTTGTGCTTCTTCTTTGTTGACCCAATCTTGAGAAAACTCACTCTCTTCTGTTTCCCAAAAATACAGTGCTCATAGAAATCTAGATTTATGCTTTTCAAATCTGAAAGCTTACCTTTTGACTTAAGAATAGACATTCCCTTCTCACTCATGTGGCCAAGCCTCTGGTGCCACAACTTTGCATCTACATCTAAAGTAGATAATACAAAAGGAGAATTATTAGTAATACAATTACATAAATAGAGAGTACCTACTCTCTTACCTTTGGTTAATACAAGTGCACCCTTGGTAGCCTTCCAAGATTTAGCTGTGAGAGTTACTATGCAACCCTCATCCCCCAACTTTCTTGTAGAAATCAGATTCCTCTTCAGGATGGGAACATGCATGACATCTCTCAACACCCATGTGTTGCCATTCTGCATTTTCAGCTGCACTTTTCCTTTGCCAATAATTTTACAAGGCTCATCATCCCCTAAATAAACTATTCCAAAATCTCCATGGACATAGTCACTGAAATATTCTCTATTTGGGGTTGTATGGAAAGAGGCACCAGAATCTAAAACCCAAGATTCTATATTATTATGCAAAGAGAATATAAGAGCATCTTGTACAACAATACCTGTAACTTTTGCTTCTTCTTTACCTTCATGCTGATTTTATTCTTTAGGTTTTGACTAGCAATCTTTCATTGCATGCCCTATCTTTCCACAATTCTAGCAGGTTATCTTCCTGCCATTTCTGGATTTGGATCTACCTCTCATCTTTGACTTAGACCTTGATCTCCTATGCTTGCTCTTCTCTTTTTGCCTTCCCCTGCTTTCAAAACTTAAAGCATTCCCTGATGTTTCCTCTGTGCTTTTCCTATGAATTTCTTCATTCAAGATTACACTAACAACATCATCTACTTTTAAAATATTTGAAGTAGATGCAGTATTACTAACTGCCATTACCAAGCTATGCCAGCTTTCAGGTAAAGAGCATAAGATTAATAGAGCTTTAATTTCATCATCAAAAACTATTTTGACTAAATTTAATTGATTTACAATTCCATGGAAATCATTTAGATGATTAGATATAGATCCACCTTCCTGCATTTGCAAATTAAATAACTGCTTCATAAGATATACCTTATTTGAAGCTGAGTGTTTTTCATATAAATTTGCTAAATTAGTCATTAACTCTACCGTTGACTTTGCCTGTGATAAATTAGATATCACAATAGATGCCAGACTCAATCTTATAGATCCAAGAGCCTTTGTATCAAAAACTTCCCATTCTTCATCTTCCATGTCTGTGGGCTTCTTTGAAACCCCACCTAATGGTAAGTATAGATCTTTCTGATACAGATAATCTTCTATCTGCATTCTCCATAATTGGTAATTCTTGTCATTAAACTTCTCCATTCTCAGTTTAATTTCTTTTGCCATTGCTTCTCCCACTCAAACAGAAACCCCTGTGAGTGACCTGTAATCAACAAACACTAACCAGATCTGAAACACCTATTAGTCAACCTGAGCTCTGATACCACTTATTGGGGATCAACCAACAAACTTGATTACTATGTGTAAGCAACTAAACATAGAATTAAACCAGAATGATAAGTAACTAGAATCAGAAATAGAAAAGAATAAGAGATACAAGAAACCACCCTAAAAACTTGTATTAAACTCTTCCAGAAAGAAATACAATGAAGAAAATCACACTTTCTTCTCACACCTCTTAGATGTACAGATCTCTTTCCCTCAAGAGTTTTCTCTCTCAATTACAACCAACTCCAACACTTGGATTGATTCACATATACAAATCTTGTACTATTACAATAAGCTATGAAGATCTATCCCTATTATATAGAATTAGGGATCATGAGCTATGCATTCTTAACCATTAGAAACACCTCTTAATCAAGGGCTAATAACAGTCCTGTCAAAAATAGAAATTCGGACTCAATATCAATAGTTAATCTAATCATGCAAACAATCTGTTCATCCACAAAAATAGACTTTTTGGACACACAGGTAACTGACGTCGGTCCCTATCTATCTACACATGACCAACGTCAGCCGATCTATAATCGACATCGGAAGCTCCCAATCGACCTCTAATTAACGTCGGTCGCTCCTGATCGATGCTGGTGACTATGTAACTCTAGCAACCTACAATTTACTCATTTGGTGAAGCTTTTAGCTCTACAACTCAACATTTTATAAAATGAAGATTACAATCATCCTTTCATATGTCTCTAGTAGTTTGTGTATGACTTAAAGAATTTGTGCATTTCATGTCACAACTCTTATAGGTGAAGTGTGTAAACTTGGTTATGCTTTGGTCATATTCCCCTTATGTGCTAAGAATCCCCATGGAGATTGAAGTGTGAAATTCCTCCATGTAAACAAGCTACCCCATAGGTTCTCTCACCTTAGTTTAGGTAGAGCTAAAAATAACAGGGAGTTAACCATACCCTTTGTAGGTATCTCTCAATTATTGTCTGTATTTAGTTATTTATTGATGCTAAACCCTTCCCCAACTATAATGACATATTAATAGGTTTTTCATATTTGTTTTCCATTTTTGTAAGTGTACAAATTCAAGCATATGAGGTGTACAACTAAGAACCAACAATCTTTCTGGCACCATTACTGGGGAATCTTATAGAAATCTTTGATCACTTTTGAGAGGTTATTTGCCTAACTATGGTATGTCAACATTTTAGACTCACTTTTTAGTGAATATATGTGGTTTTATACTCAGAGACAAAAATTGACCAGTTATGTGTTGGAGTTTGTCTTGTCCCTTTTGAACATTGTCTCTCATATTAGTATTTTGTCTCTTGTTTTTTGGAAGTTTGATTCTAGTGGTGACCAAGATATCCAAATCTTAAGGCTTAGAGACCAAGAGTAAAATGCATGCCCTACTTTCCATGTTCCCATATTTAGACATATCAATTTTGATGAGATGGAGGTATATCTTAATGAAGATCCCAATGAAATAAAGAAGAGGCTCCCAAAGTTTCAAGGGAATAATGTGGTGACCAGTGACTAGCATTTGAAGGCCTTACAAAAAGTTATTTAAGATTATGACGTTGATCATGAGGACATATGCATTAAGTTTTTTGTGTAGACTTTGGTGGATGATGCTTGATATTGGTTCAACTCCCTCCTTGATGGATGTATTAACTCATGGGGAGAGATGCAAAATGTCTTTAGGATTCAGTATGGTGAAAGGATAGATCTAAGGTTCCTCTTGGATGAGTTTGAAAATATCACAAAAATCCTAATGAGTGTGTGTAGGATTTCAATACCCATTTCAATAAGGCCATGATGTATTTACCTAAAAATATTAAGCCTAGTGATACTGCTTATCTGATTAAATATTGTGATGCTTTTGATGACAAGGTTACATACTACTTGAGAGACAAAGATCTGAAAAACCTTATGTTGTCCTTTAATATGGCCATCCAAATTGAGAATAATAGTAAAGTTATTAGAAATCTTATGAATAATCAAGATGATGTGAAGCTAGTCAATCTTGAAAAGCCATAGTCTACCAAGGCTACCAACTTAGAAAAGACTATCAAGACTTTGGACTCCACTATTAAAGAAATGTCATATAGTTAGCTAAGGTGAAAAAAGGCATTCCAAATGTATAGTTTAGCCATGATAGGGCCCCAAATCCATATCGGTCTCAGCAAGATCCTCCATTCCATAATAAAGAAGTTGACAAAGGAAATAGGCTTACACATGAAGACTGGCTAAAAAGGAATCAAGGTAGGAGTGTTGGGAAGGAAATGCCAGATCCCCTATATGCTAAGGTAAATGCCATGAGCTCTGATATAGACATTGATTGGTGTGATAGATGCTTCCTGCCCCACCCACCTTATGATATTATTGAGGTAGGGTATCAAGAATTAGATGAACTAGAGGATGTATCATTTGATTATGAAGTTTTCATGTTTGATTTTCATAGTCCCATGACTGAAGTAGTGACTCCTATAGGGATGTCTACTAACACCATGATTGGTAAACTATGGGGTGTTATTGAGTTGAAATGTGTCCCTATATTTTATTATGTATGTGATGTCAATGTAGCACAAGCATATGAGTTGAATATACCTAATTTTGATCATCTAAACTTTATGATGATCAAGAAATATCTAAAAGGAAATCCATTAGAGGAAGATTGAAGACTCTTGATTAATGCAACAACTACCTAGAGAAGTGAGATTAACTTGAGAAGTAGGAAATTAGGTGTTATCCCTCAAGGCACTACTCTTACTGATTTGAAGGTGAGAGATGTAGGCAAAGAGGAAAATAAAGCTATAATTATTCTAGAAGCCTCTAAGAGGGTACCTATTGCTCAAGCTGCTAAACCTAGAGAGGTTCTTGATAAGAACAATAAGAATAACAATCCCCCTCAACCTAATCCATTTCATGTATTGTTTAAGCATATCCCTATTGAAAATGTCACCACCCTCCCACCAAAAATGCGTCTCCCTTAGTATAGTGTATGTGATGTGGCCCAACTATTGAGTCAAATAAAGATCACTATTCCACTAATTGAATTGTTATGGATCCTTGAACATAGGAAGAAAGATTTTGAATACTTGGAGTTTGGCAAGGGATCAACTACCAATGAGTTTGAAATGTCCCAAGTATTATTAGAAGATCAAGAGTTGGAGGACATTTATGATCCTTCTCATGAAGTCTATATAGGGATTACATTGGTGGAGAATAAGTTGGATGTGGAACCACTTTATACAACATTGATGATCAACGGTATGGTTGTCACTAATTTCAAGTTTGATTCTGGTACATCTTTCAATGTTATGCCTTTATGTGTCTTGAATGAACTTTATGCAAGGATAATATCGACCTTTGACAACTGTTATGCTATGGATTAATGAGAGGTACCAGTTGTTAGGTAGGTCAAAGGGCTGGTTGTGTAAGTAGTGGTTTACCTAGGTAAGTTTTTGAATATAGATGTGGTAGTTATAGATTTCCCTCCTGAATGGCGAATGATGATATCATGAAAATAGGCTACCAGTATAGGAGGAAGTGTGTAGATGGACCTTTCTTACACTACCATTCCCCTAGAAGGTAAGATGGTCAAACTTCATAGGGAGCCTAAGATGTTACATATAATTGAAGCTCCAAATCATACTCTGAATGAATTAATATACACCAAGGTTGAGCTAGGTATTTTCATTGGTACTATTGATGTGGATGAATATTCTATTGTCATTGATGTACAACCTAATAAAGAAGTGATTGTTTTGGAATTATTCTTTGATGGGCCCTACTTTAGTGTCAAGAATGGGGCTAGAGTGATTATCAAGGATCCTAATGGAAGGAGGCATACATTTTCCTTCCACCTTGATTTCAATTACAATAATAATATTGATGAGTATGAAGCACTTCTACTTGGCTTGAGGCTTGCATGTGAAAATGGGATTAAGTGTCTCTATGTCAAAGGGGACTCAGAATTAGTGGTGAAATAGATCTGTAATGCATATGATACCAAGTGTAAAAGGTTGAAATAGTACCAAAATGTTATATGGCATTTGATTGAAGGCTTTGATGCATTCAACATCTCCTATCATGATAGGTAATTCAACCAAGAAGATGATAAATTTGCTAAGGTAGGAGCTCAATTTGATAATTTGAGCATGAGCCCATATTGTCAATATCAGGTGGAGGTGTTTGCTTGACCCTCAGTCTCAAATAAAAATTATCACTGGCAAGTGTTCAAGGATAATGACCAAATCAAAAGGTTCTTGAATTGTGAAGCAAAATTTCATGGTCAACTTGTGGACCATGAATCTATGGTTCAAAATTGTGATGGAAAAGATACTTTATTTGGAAAAGAGGTCATTCAACTCAAAATGAAAACTATCCCTAGGGGATTGGTCAACTTAGAGGCATAATTTGATGGAATAGACAGAGTGAGGTCAAGAGAAACATTTATCTCAAGGGATGTCATTGAATTTAGTTTGGGTTCCCTTAGGAATCTAAGAAAAGTATGGCTAGGTACTCATCTCAGCATTGAAGAGAAAAGAGATTATGTACATCTACTATGAAAATATCAGGACTAATTGGCATGGTCTTACTTAGAGATTAAAAAATATAAGGACTTATTCTAACATGTCATCCCATTGTAGCTATACAGTAATCCATTTAGGTAGAAACAGAGGCCTATCAATCCCATCTTGGCCACCAAGATGCATGATGAATTGAAGAAGTTAAGGGATGGTGGTATTATTTAGCCTATTAGGTACTCATCTTGGGTGGCTAATTTGGTCCCTATGCATAATAATATTGGTGATATCTACCTCTATGTGGATTTTTACAATCTGAATAAGGCCTCCCTAAAAGATAACTATCCCTTGCCCAACATGGAAAATCTATTGTAGAATGTTACTGGGTCTGAAATGTTGTCTACTCTAGATGGCTTCTCTGGCTATAATCAGGTTATGATCAAGGAATCTGAGATGTCTAAGATTATATTCACCACACCATGGGGTACCTATGTGTATATGAGAATTCCTTTTGGGATAATTAATGTTGGTGCAACATTTTAGCATGATATGGATGTTCATTTTAAAGATAATTGATTAGTTTATTATTGTGTATTAGGATGATGTCACTATGTACTCTAAGAGAAGGGATGAACACTTGAAACACTTGGAAAAGGTATTAATTAGATGTAGAGAGTTAGATATCTCCCTCAATCCTAAGAAGTGTCATTTTAGATATCAAAAGGCTAAATTTCTAGGACATAAGTGTCCAAGGAGGGTGTTATGATTGATCTTAAAATATTTTAGGCCATTGACAAAGTGCCCATCTCATAGTCCAAGAAAGGAATTCAATCTTTCTTTGGAAAAATTAATTTTGTAAGAAGATTTGTATTTAACTTTGCATAAATCACCCTACCTATTACTTCTATGTTGAAGAAGGATCAGGTTATTAAATGGGATGAAAGGGATGTGCAAGCATTCATTGATGTCAAAGGAGCTTTGAAGTCTACTCTTGTTTTAGCCAGTCTTGATTACACCAAGCCATTTCATATTTTCTCCTTTGTATCACCCCATACCATTGCTGCTAATTTATTACAAAAAAATGATGATGGTCATGAACAACCCATATATTTCTTCATCAAAGCTATGCAAGGTTCTAAGTTGAATTACACCCTTATGGATAAACAGGCTTTCACTTTGTTGAAAGTGGTTAAGACATATAGATCTTATATCTTAAGTTTGAAGATTATAGTTTATACCCCTCACACCATGGTGAAGGATATCTTGACTCAGATTGACGTCTCCAATAAAAGGTATAGATGGGTAAATAAGTTATAGGAATATGATATAGACATTCAAACCACTAAATTAGTGTGAGGAATGGGTTTGGCCAAGCTTCTGGTTGAGATGAATTTGCAAGCAGTTGAGGTAAACAACATTGTTATCAACACCAATAAGGCTTTAGATTAGTTTAGTGCATCCCTATAGTACAAGGACATTATTTATTTATTTTATAATATGTGTTACCCTCCTGAATTGGGTAATAATCAGAGAAGGAATCTCAAACTAATCTCCCAAAAATACCTTCTCATTGATAATGGGTTGGCATGGATAAATCCAAATGGGGTTCTTCTCAGATGTGTATTAGAAGAATAAGTCACTAACTTCATTGAGGATTTTCATAGTGGAGTATGTGGTGGTCATTTTTCACCTAAAGTTATAGCCCATAAGATTATTAGGGCTTAATATTGGTGGTCATATGTATTAAAATATGTTTCCCAAGTGGTAAGGCAATGTGAAAAGTGTCAATTCTTTATGGGAAGATTGAAGGCATCTGACTTACTCCCTTTGCAACTGGCTATTTTTGAGGCTACATTTAAGCAATGGGGCATGGATTTCATTAGTGAGATTAGTGAGGATTCAAGCACTAGGTATAGATGGATATTGACTACAATAATTATTTCACTAAGTGGGTGAAATCAATCCCCACTAGGAAGTTAACACACCAAGTTGTGATGGACTTTCTATTGAATTAGATTATTTGTAGGTTTGGTGTGATAGTCAAGATCATTACTGAAAATTCAATGAGTTTAAAAGATAAGCCTTTAGAGTTGATGTGCAAATATTATGGGATTTAGCTCACTTATGCTTCCAATTAAAATCCTCAAGGGAATGGGTAAGTGAAATCAAGTAACAAAAACTTGCTCAAGATTATTAGAAGAACATTGGAAGTCAACAAGAAGAGGTGGGGTAAACATTTGAAATTTACCTTATGGGCCAATAAGATTACTCCTAAAAGAGCCATAAGAAGGAGTCCTTATGAGCTTGTCTATAGAACTCAAGTGGTTTTAACCATCAATCTAAAACTTCCTACCTATCATCTGTTACAACTCAAGGAGAATGAATACGCTGACCACTATGAAGAAAGAATGAACCATATTTTGGAGTTGAATGAGTCACGTAAGTTATCCCATGAGAAACACCTCAAGTTCAAGGAGAGATTAAAGTAAATATTTGATAGAAAGGTCACTCCCAAAAATTTTCAAGTAGGTGATCTGGTTTTGCTTTAGGATAGCAGACATGAAGAGAAAGGTAAGCACAAGTTTAATGCTTTATGGATGGACCCTTACTCAATTGACTATAGGATTGGGGAGCACACATTATTCATAAGAGATTTGGATGAAGAAATATTAGAGTTGCCTATCAGTGGTAGGCATCTGAAACACTTCTTGGATTGAGTCCATTTGAAACTATGTACCATATTATACAATGCTTTATTGCTTTGTTTTCATATTGTTTTACTTCCCCTTTATTTTGGGCCTTGTTTGTATAGTTATTTTCATTGTGATTTTATCATGTGTTCATTTTCAAATCCTTTTGATCTATGTTTTTTGTGAGACTACCATGTTTCTTTAAGCATTCATGTTTGCTAGAAGTTGCTTAGTCTTAACTATGTAGCCCAATAGATTGGCACTTGGTCTTGTGTTATGTGGTTCTTTACACACCCATAAGGTGTATGCATCCTCGAGTGAGAGCCAATGTTAGAACATAAAATTACATTGAATCAATTAGGCCATTGTTAATTGAGAATGTCTAAAATTTAGACTACGTTTAGTATTGAAGTTAATGTCTAAGTCCTTTTGTCTTCATGCATTCCTTGAGAAGGTCAAGTTCATCGTAAAAAATTGGCTAAGTCCTTTATATGTTGTCTTTGCATGGAAAAAATGTTTATCCCTTAGAATTTTTGGGCCTTTTATAATGAACACAATTCCTGATGAAAATGGTTTTTTAGAATTTTATCTCAAACAAAATTCTGAAGACTTATTTCTATCAGACATTTTATCTGCTATAAAAATTGTAAAAAAAATTCCTTGTTTTGACAAAAAATTTGAAGTCTTATTTGTCTCATACTTTTTGTCCATGACAAACAACCTAAAGGGTGCTTACCCTTCAAGCATTTTTCCCTTAAAAAATCTCAAAATAATTGTTTACTTTGGCCAAGTCATTTTGCAAAGTTCCCTAAGGACACTTTCACAAGTTCTAAAGGATATTTTTGTAGGCAGTAGGACACTTGCAAAGTCCTGAAAGACACTTTCAATTCTCCTGAAGGGGCACTTTCAAAAGATGGAGGGAATTTTCATAAGTCTCAAGGGGCACTTTGGAGATTTTAGGGGACCATTCCAAGACTTCCAAAGGATATGTTTGACTTTTGGAGGGCACTCTCAAGCGATCAATGGACCATTCAAAGATTCTGAATAGCACTCTGAGATGATAACAAGGGCCATTCTAAAAGGTTGAAGGATAAATTTTTAGGGTATGTGCCCTTGATAAAGTGCTTAAGGGGTATTTTCAAGAGGCTTGAAGGAAAAACTAAGTCTAATTCCTTTGGTAGATTAGCACACACTTGTTTGAGGTTTTCAAACCCTATTACTTAAAATCAAAAAGTCTAAAAGAATTGCATTTCTTCAGTGGAAGTGATAAGGTCAATTTATACAAGGAAATTATCTCAGATAAAATGTCTAAAATAATTATTTTGACATAAGGCAAAGATGAAATGCTTAATTTCTTCGATAAAAATGTAAAGGTAATTCCTTCAAAGAGATTTTTTTAGGTAAAATGTTTGAGACAATTGTCTTGATGAAAATCCAAAAGCTGAAGAGACAGACATATTTACATATAAAAAAGTCCTTGAAGAATACTTTCCAAGTGTAGTTGATGGTTTTTTGGATGTTTTTGATAGGCATGTAGATGTCAAATTTAAGCTATATGGACTAGCCATTAGGATTCAAATGTTTGGGATGGTTGTGTAAGCATCATTTTTAGACCCTATGGAGTGGCTATTTATTTTCAAAAGGGGTAGATCCAATCACCCATGCTTGCTCAGAGTAAGATGATCTGACAACATGCAATCAAGGCTAACTAGTCAAAGGAGTCTAGAGAGCCTACAAAGCTACCAAGTGTCATCATTTCATGTACAAGACCTGTAGATAACTAATGATGCTCCATCTCATGTACCATAATCCAATGGGCCACACTTGCTTAGAACAAGATGATCTGATAGAGTGAGATCAATGTTGGATGGTTAGAGGTAACTCAGGAAGTTGGTAGGGATACCAGGTGGCACATCTTTGAGGCCATGGATGAAGTATTACCCAATCATGTCCCACTCTTTAGATCATGATCTAATAGACCACATTTGATCCTAGGTAGATCTAAAGGTGTGAATGTGAGTTTGGAGCCAAAAAAATGACAAGCTAAAAATAACCTAAGTCTTTGGCATCATTTTATCAATTGCACTTACCCAAGATCCCCCATGGAAGGATACTATAGATTTTTGAGATCAAGGTGGGCCACTCAAAGGAAACCATCTCAAGCAGCCATAAATCTAGAATATTCACACAAAATCATTCTAAAACTAGGTGATTTCATGGTGGGCATAGGAGGAAGGGAAGCTATCCAGGTAGTTATAGCTACGTAATTAATTGACCAAGAGCATCTCCAGGAAGCTAAACATAATGACAAATGGTTTGTTCCCCCCCCCAAATATATATATATATATATATATATATATTATATATATATATATATATATATATATATATATATATATATATATACATATACATATATATATACATATACATATATATATACATATACATATATATATACATATACATATATATATATATATACATATATATATATATATATACATATATATATATATATATATATATATATATATATATATATATATATATATATATATATATATATATATTCTTCCTCTAGCCTATGTGAAGGGCATCTCTCACCAGGAGATCAAAGAGTTCATTATAAATCTCCATCATTTCTTGAAGAGGCAATTAGATAAGTCATTTTCAGGTAAATACATGGAGATTCAGGGTGTGTTGAAGTATTTTTATAGCTAAGAGATCAAATGACATGGTCCAAGTGGTTTCAAGTATTCATCATTCCTTGAGAAGTAAATTGCAACAATGATTTGTCTTTAAGATCAATGAATATCTCAGGCATAAAAAAAGTGTATTTTTCAGTTGGAAGCTCTTTGACTGAATGAAAAAAATTGTCGTGAATTTTTTTTCAAGTGGCATTCATAGTCCTACGATTGATAAGGGTGAATGATGTATAAATAGGGGGTTCCCCCTCTATTTGAAGGTTGTTGTTGGTTGTTTGTTGCCTAATTATTGTTGGTCTCTTGCTTCCTCTAAGTCTAGGTTTTGTAGAAATTTTTTGGGATCAACTGCTATGTGTATATCTTGTCTCCCATGCTAAGGTGGTTGTATCTGTACAACCATTAGTGATCTTTGAGAAAATATCTATGTCTCTCTTTTAAAAAGAGCAATTTCACCATGATTTTCCCCATGGTAACATTTTGAAGTGTCGATGTTTGTAATATTTATTTTCAAGATAATGAAAATGATTGTGGTCTTTGCTACTTCTTGTAGATGAAGTACATCGGCATTTGTTTCTGAAAATGTTGTTGATTGGACATCTTGTTCTATGCTCATTATTGGTAGTCATCTTGGGCTTAGATCTAGATTAGAAATCTCTTTTTTCATTATGTTTGGGAATATATTGTTGAATAATCTTTTTTAGTACCCTACATTTATGGATTCAATAGGGAAGAGCATTTGAAAGATTAGTTTAAGTGTATGTTTTAGTCTCTTAGGGATCATTTATATTTTCCATTATCTTTCATTTGAGGTTTTTCCTAGATCATTGTTAAGGAATATTGTCATGAAACACTACTAGATACTCTACTATTTAGAGAACACCAACACACCACACTCTACCTTATATTCATTTAACAAATAGTCCTACCCTATTTTACCCTACACTTAACACACCCTTTGCATACTATAAGTGTTATCCACATCACAAATACATAAGTCCTTGTATATTTGAAATATGTTTGCAGTTTTATGCTAAAAATCCTAACACTACAGTTTCCCTTTTAGTTTCTATTATTGAATGTTTTATAAAATGAAGATTTAAGTCATCCTTTCATATGTCTCTAGTAGCTTGTGTATGACTTAAAGAATTTATGAATTTCATGTGATAACCCTTATGGGTGAAGTGTGCAAACTTGGTTATTCTCTGGTCATATTCCCCTTATGTGTCAAGAATCCCCATGGAGATTGAAGTGTGAAATCCCTCCATGTGAGAAAGCTACCCCATAGGTTTTCTCACCTTAGTTTAGGTAGAACCAAAAGTAGTAGGGAGTTAACCATACCCTTTGTAGGTGTCTCTCAGTCATTGTCTATGTTTGATTCTTTGTTGATGTTAAACCCTTCCCCATCTATAACAACATATTAATGGGTTTTTCATATTTGTTTGTCATTTGAGAATGTCTAATATTTAGACCATGATGAGTATTAAAGTTAATGTCTAAGTCCTTTTATATTCATGCATTCCTTGGGAAGGTCAAGTTCATCATAAAAAAATAGCTAAGTCCTTTGTGTGTTGTCTTTGCTTGGCAAAAATGTTTATCCCTTAGACTTTTTGGTCCTTTTGTAATGAACATAATGCTTGGAAAAAATGGTTTTTTGAAATTTTTGTCTCAAAAAAAATTACAAAGAATTATTTCCATTAGACAATTTGTTTGCTACAAAAATTATGAAAAAAATCTTTGTTTTGACAAAAAATCTGAAGTCTTATTTATATCAGACTTTTTGTCTGTGGCAAAAAATATGAAGGGTGCTTGACCCTCAAGCATTTTTCCATACAAAAAGCTTGAAAGAATTGTTTACTTTGGCCAAATCATTTTTCAAATTTCCCAAAGGATACTTTCACAAGTTCCAAAGGATATTTCTGTAGGTGGTAAGACACTTGCATAGTCCCAAAGGACACTTTAAAGTCTCTCGAAGGGGCACTTTCAAAACAAGGAAGGAATTTTCATAAGTCTCAAGAGGCACTTTGGAGATTTTGGGGGACCATTATGAGACTTCTAAAAGATATGTTCAAATTTCAGAGGGTAATCTCAAGTGATTAATGGATCATTCCAATATTCTAAAGAGCACTCACAGATGATCTCAAGGGCCATTATAAAAGGTTGAAGGATAATTTTTTAGGGCATGTGCCCTTGACAAAGATTTTAAGGGGTATTTTAAATAGGTCCAAAGGAAAATCTAAGTCCAATTCCTTCAGTGGACTAGCACAAACCAATTTGAGGTTTGTAGACCCTATTATTTAAAAGAAAAAAGTCTAAAAGAATTACATTTATTTGGTCGAAGTGCTAAGTTCAATTTTTGTGGGGAAATTGTCTCGAACAAAATGTTTGAAATAATTATTTTGACATAAGTCAAAGATGTGACGCTTAATTTATTCGACAAAAATGTAAAGGTAATTCCTTTAGAGAGATTATTTTGGACAAAATGTCTAAGACAATTATCTTGATGAAAATATAAAGGCTAAAGACATAGACAAATTACCATAGAACAAAGTCCCTAAAGAATACTTTCCAAGTGCAATTGATAGTTTTGTAGACATTTTTGATAGGGACGTAGATGTCAAATTTAAGCTATAATGACTAGCCATTGGGATTTATAATTTCAAGATGGTCATGCAAGCATCATTTTTAGACCTCATAGAGTGACTATTTATTTTCAAATAGGGTGGATCTAATCACTTGTGCTTTTTTTAAGAAAGATGATCTGATGGCACATAATCAAGGCTAACTAGTCAAAGGAGTCCAAAGAGCCTACAAAGTTGCCAAGTGTCACCATTTCATGTAAAATACCCATAGATAACCAATAATTCTCCATCTCATAGATGATAATCCAAAAACCCATTCGTACTCAAAGTAGGATGATCTGACAGAGTGATATCAATGTTAAATAGTTAGAGGTGACTTAGGAAGCCTGTAGGGCTACCAGGTGGCACATCCTCAATGCCATAGATGAGGTAGTACCCAATCATGTCCCACTCTTCAAATCATGATATAATAGAGCATGCTTTTTTTTATCTTGGCTAGATATAGAGGCATGAATGCAAGTTTAGAGCCAAAATAATGACAAGCTAAAAATAACCTAAGTCTTTGGCATCATTTTATTAGTTGTGCTTATCCAAGCTCCTCCATCGAAGGATACTATAGATTTGTGAGATCAAGGTAGGCCACTCTAAGGAAACTATCTTGAGAAACCATGAATCTAGAATATTTCCATAAAATAATTTCAAAACCAAGTGATTCTATGGTAGGCATAGGAGGAAGGGTAGTTGTCTAAGTAGTTCTAGTTATGCAAGTGAGTGGCCAAGAGCATCTCCAAGAAGTTGAACATAATGATAAATGGTTTGTTTCCCCCACCCAAATAAATATTCTTCTTCCAACCTATGTGAATGACATCTCTCACCATGAGATCAAAGAGTTCATTCCAAATCTCCATCATTTCTTGAAGAGGTAGTTAGAGAAATCATTTTTAGGCAAATACATGGAAAATCAAAGCATGTTGAAGTATTATTAGAGATAATAGATTGAATGACATGCTCCAAGTGGTTGCAAGTATCCATCATTCCTTGTGAAGGAATTTGAAACAATGATTTGTCTTGAAGATCAATGAATATCTCAAGTGTAACAAAAGTGTATTTTTTGGCTGGAAGATCTTTGATTGAATGAAAAAAATTATTTTGAAATTTTTTTCAAGTGAAATTCATATTCATAATATTGAGAAGGGTGAATGATGTATAAATATGGGATCCCCCTTTATTGAATATTACTGTTGGTTGGTAGTTACTTCTTGCCTAATTGTTGTTGGTCTCTTGCTTCCTCTAATTCTAAGTTCTAAAAACAAAATTTGGGATCAATTATTGTGTGTAGATATTATCTCCCTTACTAAGGTGGTTGCAATTGTACAATCATTAGTGAGCTTTGAGAGCATATCTATGTCTCCCTTGTCAAAAGAGTAATCTCACCATGCTTATCCCCATGGAAACATTTTGAGGTGTCAATGTTTGTAATATTTATTTTCAAGATAATGAAAATGATTGTGGTCTTTTTTGCTTCTTGTAGATGAAGTGTAATGGCATTTTTTTTGAAAATATTATTTATTAGACACCTTTTTCTATGTTCATTGTTGGTAGTCATCTTGGGCTTAGATCTATATTATAAATCCCTTTCGACATTATGTTTGGGAATATGTTGTTGAATAACCTTTTAGGGTACCCTAGGTTTATGGATTTAACATGGAAGAGTATTTGAAAGATTAGTTTCAGTGTATGTTCTAGTCTCTCAGGGATCATTTATATTTGCCATTATCTTTCATTTTAGGTTTTTCCTACATCATTGCTAAGGAATATTGTCATAAATAACTATTAGATACTCTACTATTTGGAGAAAACCAACACACCACCCTCCACCTTATATTAATTTAAAAAATAGTCCTACCCTATCCTAACCTACACTTAACACACCCTTTGCATACTATAAGTGTTATCCACATCTCAACTACATAATTCCTTGCATATTTGAAATGTGTTTGCAGTTTTGTGCTTAAAATCCTAATGCTATAGTTTCCCTTTTAGTTTCTATTATTGAATATTTAATAAAATAAATATTGTAATCATCCTTTCATATGTCTCTAGTAGCTTGTGTATGACTTAAATAATTTTTGTATTTCATGTGACAACCCTTATAGGTGAAGTGTGCAAAATTTTTTATGCTTTAGTCATATTCCCCTTATGTGCCAAGAATCCCCATGGAGATTGAAGTGTGAAATCCCTCCATGTGAGAAAGCTGCCCTATAGGTTCTCTCACCTTGGTTTAGGTAGAGCCAAAAGTAGTAGGGAGTTAACCATAATCTTTTTAGGTGTCTTTCAATCATTGTATATGTTTGGCTATTTATTGATGCTAAACCCTTCCCCAACTATAATGACATATTAACATGTTTTTCATCTTTGTTTTCCATTTTCTATAAGTGTGCAAAGTTGAGAATATGAGGTGTATAACTGGTAACTGATATGATGTAATAACTTTAAGGTTTCTTGTGGGTCATGTGGAGTGGACCTATGCATTTATAAGTGGTCTTGTGTTCTTAGTTTTCTTGGTGAAGTGCTTAAGGGGTGAATAGGTATCTATGAGACCTATAAGGGCTACTAAGGCCTAATTAAAAGGTGTAACTATTAAGGGTGACCCATGAACATTATGGTCAACCTACATGTGTGGTATTGAGTTATATATTTATTTTGATAGAATCCTTAAGGGTTAAGTCATCTCTATTAGCCAACCAAAAAGATGATATTCATGAAGGATCTATAAAGAGTGAAATAAAAGGTGATGGTTTCTATAGTTAAGGTGAAGGATAGAGAAGTGTGAGTGTGCCTATTGGATGGATTGAAGAGTAGAATAGGTTGAGGATTATGTATATGACTATTAGGTCATAATTATAATGTCATAATAGTGATCATGTAGGTTTGAAGATTTGATAAGCTAAGTATAGAGAGTGTATAGAGTGAGTGAAGAAAAGGTGAATATTATGTGAGCTTTGTGGATGGATTGAGGATTAGAGGACTGTGAAGTATGTGTGTATGATCATTTGGTTTTTTTGTTGATATTTTGACAAAGTTGTTGCATTTTTGTATATTGAGGATGAGCAAAAAGGTCTAGAGTGATCCAAAAGGGTGTTTTGTATGCATTACTTGTGTGTGCAAGCTTGAGAGAGTGTGAAGGGTTCAGGATAGGTATTATACATTATTTCTCCATTAGATTTAAAGGAAATCAGATTTATGGAGATGTTAATTTCATAGGTGTTGTTGTGGCTACTCAACATCTAGGGTAAGAGGTGCTTGTCCATCCTTAGGAGTTGGTGCTCCTTGTAAAGTGGGTGCTTCATTAACATCTCATATTTGTAATCAACTTATAGGACAAGTAGTCCATGTATTTTTAGGTTTGAGAGTGGGATTTATTCCCTAAGAGGGTTTGCCATATAGATCTTGTGGTATGTGTGTGATTTTTATTATCTTTCTTGTTCATTGATATATATGATTGTTATGCTTCATGAATGCTAGTGTTATTTGGTTAAGGTTTGAAATGTTTGGAATTGAAGTTTAGATTATCTTGCATCACTGATTCACCCCCCCCTCTTAGTGATTATACCTCTAACATAGAGGTAAGTTATTGTGTTTGGGATGTAGGAGTTTTTGACTCCTGTTATTGCAAACCACTCATGGTTTTAACTAAAGGCACTTATTGTGGACTAGTTATTGGTGTAGTTAAACCACTTTAGCCTAGATTGGAAGACACTAGCATGTTATCCACCATGTTTGGAACATTTCTTATCATAGAAACCATGGTCACTTTTTTGATAGATGGGACATTGAACATGTCACCGAATGAAGTGATTTGCATAAATGGGTCTATACCTGAATTATCTTGACCTATCAATTCAATTAATACTACTATTAAAATACATAACTCTATGAGTGGAACGTTGGACATGGACATGTTATTAAAATTGTGGGTGAGTTTAAAATAGGTTTGATACACTTATTTCATTTGTATAAAGTGGTCCTCCATGAGACCATTTACTTTAACAAGCATATTTGGGTCTTGACACAACATCATCATGAGCACTCGAGGATGGCTAGTAGAGACATGTTCACTAGTTTGGCTATAAGGTATGTTGAGAAGGAGTCTAACTAGACTAGGTAAATTTTCATGGGGAAGTCTACTAGAAACGTGGATCTTACCTTCATGGTTATGACTAAAACCTCATCCTTATTTTTAAGAAAGTGATGATCAAACAAATAATGATAATATGTTGATGTCATAATAATGTAATATGCATATTTTTGATCTTTTTAAACAACCAATGGTATGATATTAAGATACTGCATGGTTTGTTCTTAGTCCTACTCTAAATATGGAGGCATGTTAACTAAATAATGGGATAACTAATCTTGGATTTGTTCTTCTGACTGATTATTATAAGGAGGATATGGATTCGTCTCACAAACTACATCATCACCATAATTGTCTTGAACAAAGTCATTTTGTGCAACCAAGTTATCATAACTTGAATTATACATGGTTCCACTACTTTTTTAATGAGACATATCCAAATAAATGATGAATGTTTCTTGAAAGAGGGTCTAGATCTATACAAATTTTTAAAAATAAGGTCTAAAGGGAAAATGGTCCAAACTTGGTATAATGATGGAGTTGTATCTCTAAAAAGGTCTATGCTAAAACTTGATATAAAATAGTCTAATCTCAAATGCCTTACATAAATAGTCAAGTGGATGGGTAAAAATGAATGCCAAATTTAGGTAGAAAGTCTTTCAAACAAGTCTAATCTAGGTCTAAAGAAACAAAGGTTTATAGGTATTTTGGAAAACAAGGCACAAAATATAGGATCAAAACAAGACTTTATAGGTATTTTGGGAACAAGGAACAAAATCTATACTTTAAACAAAACAAGGTCTAAAAGGTAAAAGATTTAATTTAAAAAATTTGAAACACTTTGACTAAAACTAGGCATTCAGATTTAAACACACACTTGATCATTTGGCAAAAGACATTAAAAATTAGGCACATATAAGATAGACCACTTCCCCAAATTTAGGCACAAAAATAATCTTTAAATAAAATAAGGAATTAACCTAAGTTACACAAACCAAAAGTGAGAGACCAATGTCTACGCCAAAATTACACAAGACCTAAGAACAAACTAGTCAATGTTTGGATCTAAACTTATTAAGGTTAATTTGAACTTGATTTATAATGTTAAGTTCCTCAAAAAAGACCAAATACTAGATGAGAATGAATGGTATGACAGTACTAGGCATGCGGTTTTGGAAATTATAATTTGGGCACAAGACAATAAGATCTTGAAATAATCTGAGTAGTGTAACGATGCTATCTTGCTCTAAATATATGATAAATGGTTTATTATAAATATTCTAAGACACAAGACTTGTAATGAATTTGGAAGAATAATGATGGCCTTCTCAACTAAATGACACACACATAAAGTTTTAAAATGACTAAGGTAAAGGTGGGATGTTAAATGGATGGCATGATGCCTCTTCAAACAGAGGATTAATGTGTAAAAAAGACTAATTTTTGACATGGTATGACAAACAAATAGTTTTGACATAATAAAATGTAATAAAAGAGGAAAAAATGACAAAAAAACCTACGTGTAATGTCGTAAATCCTAAAACTGACAAGGTTTCATCTTACTATCAAATTTCATCTACATACTTGATCTTGAGAGGATTTTAATTTGTTAATATAAAAAGGAAAATAACATGAAAAGTAGGGTTTTAAGCTCCCCTTTTCTCTCAAGAGTTCGTATGATGATAATAAACTTTGGGCTACTTGCTTCACATCAACAATATATCTGAGGTAAGTGGGGTCGTCTCAATTATCAATTTTCATTTGTTTCTAAATGGTCCCATATATATGGCAAACACTAGGGCACAATCATGTCATTTAGACCCATATCAACTTGATTGTTATGAAAATGTATTTTCATTTTCAAAACCACTACATTTATCAATTACTCATTTTATTTTGATGTCTGAGTCACCCCTATGTTTTTAGGTTGAGTATCACTAACAAAGCTTGTTTTAACTACTCAAAAGAAGCATCATAGTGGGTCACACTCAATTTATATACCCCACCTTGGAGTGGGGTTTAAATGATGCTAAGATATGAATTATCAAGTAAATTCTTCCCTATAGAACTCGTTTGGAGGTGATAAACTCCCACGCACAAGCCAAAATGCATGAAAATAAAGAAATTGGAACTTTAATATTGCTTTGGAGTCACCCAAATCATAATTTTTTTTGGAGGGCCTTAATGACTTTCCTTCTATGCTTTTGGACCAAAGTGAAAAATGAAAATATGGATCATTTTTAATCACCCAAGTTCTCTAAATGGTATGTGGGAGATCATACATGTGACGTTCATCTTGATAAACAAACATTTTCAACAAACAAGCATAAAAATGGAAATCTTATGAGTATTTAACTTAATGTGAGAGTTATTTTTTATAACACCAAAATTAAGTATGTAGTGAAGTTTAATACACTTGTAATTATTTTAAAATTTTCAAAAAACTCAAAAATAACTAAGAGATGAAAATAACTAAGTACATTTTAGGTACCAAATACAATACGTGTAAGATTTAACCATGCTTAATCTTTGCTCTTTCCACCTTAAGATCTATAAATATTTAGATGGTTTTCATACTTATAATCCCAAAATTAAGTGAGAAAACAAAATTTCAAATTTATATTGTTGGCTATTTGTTCTATCAAGGCCAAATTCCACCCCCTATAACTTGAAACTTTTCATGGCACTGTTATAAGCCTCTACATTGTGGTCTATATAGGTATGTTGACTAAAAGTGAAAGTTTTAAGTCTTTTAATGATAAATTTGGAGTCAAAATTATATTAAAACATACAAAATACCTTCAATTAATTTCATACTTATGTTATTACCTTAATTCAAAAGTTTCTTACTTTGGAACCATCTCCTCATGTAAGTCAAAAGATTAATTTAGGTTTAAAGGGCTCCCACATGTGAAATTTGACCAAATTTTGATCATAAAAGACTTTTTACTTTTTATAATATCCCCAAAAAAAATTATCATGCTCTTATTTCCATAAATTGGTGGTTTCAAGATCTAAGTGTGAAAAAAATGCAAAGAAAAGGCCATTTCCTTGTATTTTCATGTAAGAATACATAATTGTATAGGCTTTTCCATATAAATGAGCTCAAGAGATTGAAGGTGAAGGCATGGTAGGTGTTATAAAAGATATTCAAGGTTAAAAAATCATAAATAGGCTCAAAACTAGTTCTCTTCATTCTGAAAATATTACCTTTAATACCATTCATTTTTAGGATGATGATTCCATTATCACTTATCCTAGTACATAAGATTAATCTATCCATAAATCTCTTTGTCCTAAGACTTAAACTATGTTGAACTAATCCACCATCGATATTAACTTGGACACTCTAGATAACTCGTGCATTGTTAAAATTTTCCAATCACTAAATTTTAAAGAAATTTGAGACTTCCTCTCCTTCTTATAAGACCATAACATAAAAGGTTCTTGGTCTTATAATGACATGTTAGGAATCGACCCTTTCATTGCTACCATAACATAGTCACTAACCATGATGCTAAGCTAATCAGATAAATACTTCGATGAATGCACCCTCACATAGTCCTTCTCATCAAAGATGAGCTCCAACATCTCTAATTTATAAATTTAATTTAACCCATTGACTATCCCCAATGGGTATTAAACATTTTACCTATCACCAAAGCCACAAGGGGAGTATGAATTAGTGTGGACTTTCATGACCTTAACCTTTCTTACCTAAAAGATGACTTTCCTTTGCCAAGCATTTACTAGTTTATTGATCTTATAGCCAGCCATGAGATGTTATCTATTATGGATGGATTCTCAAGTTACAATCAGATCCTAATTACCCTTGAAGATCAACATAAAACTACCTTTATTATCCCATGGGGAACTTTCTAGTATAGGTTCATGCATTTTAGACTAAATAATGCTAGTATAACCTACCAGTGTGCCATGATCTACATTTTCCATGAATTTATTCACAAAATCATTGAAGATTATGTTGATTAACTTCTTGGGAAATTTAAATGTCATAAAGATCCTTTGGCCATTCTTAAGATTATCTTTGAGTGAATCATCCATTACCATGTCCACCTTAATCCGAAGAAGTGTATCTTTGGGGTCTTGTTAGGAAAGCTCCTTGGTTTTATCATCTCCTTATGGGGAATCAAAGTTGATCTTACCAAAATCAAATAAATCCTTGATATGCCTCCTCCTACCCACCTCAAGAAGATTCATGGCTTGCAAAGAAAGCTCCAATCCATTCATTACTTTACCTCTCAACTCTCAAACTGATGCCAACCTTTTCACCACCTTTTGAAGAAGGATGCATCTTTCAAGTGGAATGATGATTGTCAAAAGGTTTGATTCAATTAAAAATTACCTTCTATCTCTACCCATCTTCATTCCTCCCAAGGAAGATCAACCTTTTTACCTTTATTTTTCTACCACTGACCACTCCTTAGGGGCAATGCTGGCTCATCGAGATGAAAAAAATAAAGAGCAAGACATCTACTACAGTAGTCACTTACTTGTAGAGTATGAGACTTAATACATGCATACCAAGAAACTTTGCCTTGCTTTGGTCTTTGTGGCCACCAAACTCTACCATTACCTCCTCAACCACAAGACTTATGCCATAACCAATACCAACCCACTCATATATATGCACTCCAAGCCATAACAAAACCAATGTATGGCTAAGTGGATCATGATTTTAGATGAGTTTAACCTTGAGTTTATTTAATAAAAGTCCATTAAAGGGTAAGTCATTACTTACCAATTAGCCAAAGAACCATTTACAGATAACTAACATCCTCATTTTGAGTTTCTAGATGAATCCATTGCAACCCTCTCTCAAGCAGACTTTACCTATCAAGTGACTATATTATTAGATGAATCAAAGTGTCAATGTGGTGGAGGATTTGGCATCATCCTTATCCCCCTTCAAGGTGAACCTATTCCTTTATACTTCAAGCTAGATTTTGAATGTACCAATAATATGGCTGAGTACAAAGCCCTCATAATAGGCCTCCAAATTGCATTAGCTTTGGGAGTCAAAATGATCAACATTTTTGGTGACTCTTAAATTTTGGTCAATCAAATCAATAGATCTTACTAGTTTAAGAATGATGTATTAAAGTAGTAAAAACAACTAGTTGATGTAAGCTTAACATCCTTTGAACACCACCATATCCAAAGCACTCCATAATCTACAAACAAATTTGTTGATAAAATGGCTTCCCTCACTTCCTAGATCCCATTTGCACCCTCTGAATCTAAACTATCTATTTTTATCCATAGACTTATCTAACCCTATTATGTTAAATAGAATCTCTCATAATATTCAATGTGGAGGAAACCCAACCTGACCTTTGGTATCATCAGACCTTCGACTATCTCAACCTTACCATCATTCCTTTTAGTCTTTCTAGGAATGATTAATGAGCATTTATTCAAAGAACTTGACATTATACTATAATAAGGGGAATATTTTATAAGTGTGGATTTGATGGTCTCCTCATCCATTATCTATGTAGTCATGAAGCCTCTCATGCTATTAGGGAAATTCATGATGGGATATATCAGGGAAACTTTAGTGGCCTAGCCATTGATAAATGAATCATGTTACTTGGAAATTATTGGTATACCCTTAACCAAGATTTCTATGATGTGAAAAAGTTTGTCAAATATCAACAACATGCCAATTTACATCACACACCTAGTCATAGTCTTCAAGTATCCAAAGATTTTTGACCCTTCTCATAATGGGGTCTAAACTTCATTGGATAAATTAACCCCCATTCTTCATAGTGACATCATTCTATCATCACCACAACATAATATTTCACTAAATGGGTGGAGGCTATTCCTCTCATCTCAACCCAAGATGAAAATATTTTTGACTTTATCAACCATCACATCATCTATCACTTTGGTGCTCCTTACAAATTATCATCGATAATGGTAAATATTTATAAAACAAACAAGTCCAAGGTCTTTTTGATGTACTTAGTATCAAATTAAATTTCTCATCACCCTATAATCTACCAGTAAATGGACAGGTGAAAGCCTCTAATAAAACTCTAAATAACATGCTAACTAAAATGGTTAATGCATCCAGTCAAGATTGACATTTGCATATCCCCTTCACCTTATGGGAATATCATACTAGAATTCAAACCCATATGGGTGCTACCCCTTTCTCCTTTATCTTTGGAGTAGAGGCTGTTTTGCCTTTTAAAGTCCAAATTCCATTTCTTCACATATCCCTATGCGATCTCATCTCTAAGAGTAATTATTAGCCACATTATTTAGCCCAACTTGAGCTACTTGATGAGTGCCATCTAGAAACACTCACTTATCTTCATGTCTATCAAGAATTCATCAAGTGTGCTTATAAGAAATGCCTTAAAGTATGATAATTTAATAGTAGAGACCTTATCCTAAATGAAAATCAACATGTCACCAATATGGAGAAAATCAAGTGAGGCAAGTTTGATTTCAATTGGCTTGGACCTTATATCGTAATACAAAAGTATATATTATAAACTTATTGATTATCCTCTCTTGAAGGGAACCTAAAACTTGAGCCCCTCAATGATTCACATATGCATCCTTTATTTTGTTAAAATAGGATCAAACTCACCTTTTATCCAATTTAAGTTCATCATTTACTTTCAAACCACATCCATCTCCTTATTTGAAGGACAACTAATTACAACTAAATCATGTGACTATCCATTATAGTCTTCACCTAATCTTGAACAATGGGTACCACAACTCTATCCATGGCATGATTCTATAGTACTTTCTATCCCTTTTATAGGATGGATTACCATGGTCATTGTCACCTAAATGTCTTTTACACCTAATCAAACTTCTTGTGATTTTAGTTTTTCCTTAATAAAAGGATAACCTTTAAGCCTATATAATCAAGTTTATGTCAAGAAAAAATAAAAATAAAAAGCAAGATCATAAACAGAAACAATCATGGGTCATTCCTAACATCCACAAATTTCTCCCTTGAAGGACAACTACTAAAAACATATCAAAATTTCTCAATATAAGGTAAATTTTTCCCTTGAAAGACATATATTAATAACCTTAAGCAAAGCACACAAATTTATACCACTCCTTTGAAGGATGGATAAGTAAATTATTTGTAAAAATTATAGAAATTTCGTATAATCTTCCCACATCGAACAACTTCCCCAATCTCTCCAAATAAAAACAAAAGATCAAAATATCTATTATCAAAATTTGACAATACAAATATAATTTAGAAGATGCAATCAGATTTCCCAAGCAGACTTACCACATTGATCAGTCTAAATATTATATGGCATAGACTTATTTATACTAGCTCTTTGGTGACCTCTAGAAGAGGAATGCTAATCTCATAATAAGGTTCCACCTTCATTAATCTCCCATTTATACATTATAAACAAGGGATTTTGAGTTTACTTGACATTATGTGATCAAAACACCTTTTTTTAACCAACTAACAAATGCTAATGTGAAGCATTCAAAGGGATTATGTTCTTTAAGCTGATCCAACTTTGGCCTATTTTAGTCCTTACCTAAGAAGAATCATCGCGCCTCTTTCTTATTCTCTTATATTGGTTGATACAATCACTTAGATGTTTGTCTCTTGATTTTCTTCTCTTTCTCAAATTTGGTTTTGTTATTTAACTTACTTTATGTGCTTCACCTTAATCTAAAAAAAATGACCATAATCATAACCACATCACATAATACCATCATCATATCATAAATAAAAACAAACATCATTGGCATAATCACAACCTCCATAAACAAATCAACCATTACCATCACATCCTCATAATCACATACACCATATCCACCACATGTATAAATCTAAATGAGGAAGCATATACTCATTAAATTTCATCATGAACACCATAATTATAACCATATCATAAACTTCATCAAAATCCTACCATTTATCACATCTATATAACTATGATCCATAATCCATAACCATAATGATAATTACATCATAACCTTATCCACCTAAGCATAACAAATAGCTATAACCATAATCATATTAATATCATAACCATGATCATCTAAAAAATGAAATTAAATGATCACATCTATAAACAACATGATCAAATACCATAATCATAATGTCATAACCATCATCCTAATCATCAACAACATCACATTAGCATCACAAAATCATATCAGGATCATCATAGTCATTCATAACCATCACATCATAATCACATAAATAACATCAATGCATATCAAACATAATCATGAACATAAATTAAAGAGATATATCATCACATGCCTAGCTAAGTGAGTCCACATCAACATCATCATGAGCATAATCATATCAAAATAATATCATAAATAAGCAACATAAACATTATAACTATGAACCACAAACCATAAATAAAGTTCACATCTATATCTTATGAATAATCATCATCATGTACACAAAAATATACATATCTCTCAAAAATATACATCTCATTGCATTGGCTCATAGGCCAAAATCAAAAATCATATGGAACATCAAAAATATAAATGTCTCATGATAAATCTATGATCTTAAGGCACCACTACCTCCTAGATCCTACCTTCCTGCACCTACCTATCCACCTATAGATGCATCCCACTAACCTGGTGTCACTGTACTAACACCACCTATAATCCCAACCTCGTACTCACACCATTAGGGATCATCTTATAAATGCCTAAAAACTAAGGCCTCGTAATATTATATATCCTCCATAGTCACTAGATATCGCTACATTGAGATAATACCTACTAGTCCCATAGCTTCCGATACTCCACCTCTTACCTATCAAAGAGAATCTCTCTCTTATATTACCAAGGCTATATGAGACCTATCTTGATCTCTCTCTCCTATTAGGGTGGCCACCTAACCCTATGTTACTACCAAGGATTATTATACTACCACCAAGGATTCTTGAGTTATGACTAGAGCCACTCGTGCCTGGTCCCTCTCAATGGTCATTACCTATACATATAGAGCAACCCCTTACACCTAAGCTTGCTGACCATCTCCCCTATATCGACATCCATATCTTATTGACCATCATCATCACCACCAAAATAAACCATGGTATAGTGTACTTGGTACCATGTATGATAGCCATCTATCACCCCTACATCCATATATATCATCAGTAACAACTCATGATCAATAAAATCATGCATTGGCTATGGAGTAGGTAGTGGAAATGCTGCATCCTCCCATATTTTGTTGACCATCATCATCACCACCAAAATCAACCATGGTATAGTGTGCTTGGTACCATGTAGGATAGCCATCTATCACCCCTACATCATCCATATATATCATCACTAACAACTCATGATCAATAAAATCATGCACTAGCTATGGAGTGGGTAGTGGAAACTTTGCATCCTCCCTCTTATACCTCAAGAACACCTTGAGTATATCCTACATGAGGCTAAACTAACTCTATACCCTATCAAATGGAATCATATCTATCTCATGGTCTCATCTACCATAGATCCATTTGTAGCTATGAATAGATAGAGTATGCCTCTTATAGTGTTCCCAAATTGGAAACCTAACATACAATCTCCAAATCATGTCTCTCACAACCAAAGAATTTAGTCAGCCCTTGTACTAGTCTATATTATGTGCCCCTCCTCCAGGTCCTAAGAGGGCATAGTCACCTTCCCACCTCATATATCCAACCCTAAAATCCATCTAAGCATAACCCTCCCACATCAACCCCATAGATCACAATACTTGGATGTGCTCATAAGCCCAACAATGGAGGACAAACCCAACACTGATCCTATATCTCATGTGGGCTTAGAATCCCCATAACTCTTAGTAAATCTAAACTAATAGCACATATGCCCACAAAAACATTATACAACCCAACCACATCTCCATGAGCACCCCCAGTAAAAATATCAAACCTCCTACTGCTAGAATTTGGTAGCACATATCATGTAATTTATATCATCATCATAGTCAAAAACCTCCTCACATCCCTATCTCTTTGGTACAATGGTTTGTAATGAAAGCATCCTAAATGCCACCTCATAAAATTTAGGTCCTCTCTATATAAGAGCTCCATCTACTCATCCCTCTTATCCCTTTTTATGTGGTAGATTGATTTACCCTCTATGGGTAGCCACAAGATCCTATGGATGTCCTTAGGCAAGATAGTTAGCTCACTTATCAGAAGTAAAAAGGTGTTAGTAGCAAGATCCCATCTATCAATGAGCACCACTAACATTGCTACATCTTGAAGTACGTGCTAGTAATACCTCATACCACCAAGTTCCATATCATCCATGTGCTCCCAGTCAGTGTTGGTCATGCCTCTTTGAATCTCATCAAAAATCTAGGGCACCCCATCTCTCATCTGTATCCTCTTCCATGCTTGTAGGGTTTGAAACTAGTGACTTAGATCACCCAATATGACATAATTTACCTATTATCTCTACTTATTACCCCTACCTCCTATTTTTACCTACTTACCTTAATAAAAATAACTACACCTAATCCAACCCATGACATAGAGTTACCTCCAAATTTACTTATTCTACCTTTCCACATCTACCTAACCCTTTCTCACAACCACTACCCTTTTTTATCTTGACCACTAGCCATAACCCTCTTTAGTCATCCACTATTCACTAAAACTTTGACCTAATAACTTCTCAACTATTACCTATCAACCTAAAACATTAACCTTGGCCTTATATATTCATGACATCAACCTTAACCATAACCATTAATCAAAACTTCTAAAAACATATCCATCTTTCCTCAACCACTGATGGTCAACTATTTATATAGTTGACCATCAATGGTTAAGAGACCAAACATCAATGGTCACCACATAGTGACCTATTGAAAGTCACTTATCGATCACTGATGGTTGATACTAATCGATGATGGCTAGAAATGACCATCAATAGTCACTATGTTGTTATTGATGATGATCAAACCTAAACCCTACCCCCTAAAAATAACCTACCAAACCTCACAATAGCTATACCAAACCTACCTACAACTTCTTCTACCCTCCCTTATCCAACCTACCCATGAAAATCTGTATCTAACATACCATTTCAAATCCAACACCAAATACAACTACCCAATCCCTAACCCTAGGTCAAACCCACCCACATAAATAATAAAAAACAACCAAATTCAAACAAACATTTATTTGATAAAATTGAAACTAATCTATCAATTTAACAACATTGCCTACCTCATTCCTTGACCTTTGTTAAGGAGGAACCCTAGGAACCACCACCTAAACCCATACTCTCCCTCATCCCCTTTGCATCCTAATCAAGTCAAACCTCTAGTAAACTCGCTTGATTAATCACTAGCAAAACCATCACCATTTTCTCACAAAATACCAAACTCTAGTCATCGATGGTCAATAATCTAAATGAGAAAATAGAACCCCTGATAGTCTTTTATCTTCTCCCTTTTAGGGATAACATGTGACTACCAATGGTTAGGGTGACCACTGATGGTCGATTCTGAGTGTCAACCATGACCATCGATGGTCATCATTTTATGGATTTTTCCCTCCCAACCACAAATTTTCAAACAAAAATTTTCAGCCAAACCCAATCCAATGACCCACCACTAGAGATTACCTTCTCTACCAACCTTGACCACCAATGATTTCAAAATAACCACTGGCCATTTTGGCCTAATTATGACATGTTTTGTGATGATCTTTCTTTGGTCATTTTGACCATACCGAATAAATTTCCATGTTGAACATTTTTAACTTGCACTACCTTGTGCACACCTGACCAATTTGTGTCTTCATGAGAGAACTTCTTACCTTGGATGCCCATAAAAGAAACTGACCTTATCTAGGAGACTTAAATTTACAAGTGTATCCCAACCATAAAAAATGATCACATGGTCCACTTGTCACTTATCCTTCTAGTACCAACCTTATTTTTACTAACCATGGAAACCTAATCATTGAATGATCTTGGCTATCATACTTAGTTATATTTATACACATATTTATGCTTCAATGCCAAACCTACCAACCACTTCATCACCACCTTACCCACTTATCAAACTTGTACTTGACTTTGTTTCACCTCATCAATTCCTAGTTTGAGGGGGAACACGTCCTCTCATGCTCAAGGCAACCTAACCTTTGACCCACAATCTATTTTTATTTTATGGCTTACTGATATAAACTACATAAAAAAAGGGGAAAAATATAGACATTATAAAACTACACACAATGGTTTGAGATGTAAAAACTAACCCCTAGACCACCTTAAAACCCCTTAGGGAATCTTACATAACCTTTTAACCACAAAACTAAGTTAATTTAACTAACTAGCTAACTGACTAACTAACCCACCTTGACCAAACTTGACCTTACCCTCAACTACCAATGGTCATCCTAACCATAGATGATTAGGCTTGACCATCGATAGTCAGGTTTTAACCACTTGAATAGTTAAATCTCACTTCAACTCCAACTTGTATTTTTATATTTAGCTTACATAATCTACATGCAAATCAATTCATACTAAATATAAAATTAGACAACCCCTAAACCTTTTGTTGAATTGATTGTTTCACCTCTCCTTTCTTTCTATACAAAGAGAGGAGAAGGTGAAAGAGATCTACATCCATCATCATATCTTCTTTTATTAGAACTTATTTTTTTAAGTCTTCTTCTGGTGAACCAAGAATGAGTGTAATAAAGATCTGAAGTATCATTTCCCATCGGTCAATAACCAAGTACCATTATTTTGTTGAAATTATGCCACACTCCATCTATGTGTTTTTTAGCTAACCACCCCAACATTATTCAGATCAGAAAGTTAATTATATATTTTTATTAATTAGTTACTTTGTTTTTATTTCACAACCAATCCAACCCAAGCCCACCTTTTAGAATTCCATTTTGTAACCTTATCATCCCAACTTCTTGAACCAAACCAAACCCACAATAACCACCAATGGTCACCCTAACCACTTATAATCTATCCATAACCATTGATGATTACCAAACTACTGATAATCACCCCAACCACTGATGGTCATCCCAACCACTAAAAATAACAAGATATTTTCACCCACTAGACCTTAATCAACTCCCAATTATAGATCCTCTACTTGATCACAAAACCTCACCCTATATTTTGAAACACACCTAATTCATTTATCATTAATATCAATTTGTTTATTGCTATAATTATTCAAATTCATCTATTCATTTATCAAACATTTCTTGTATTTCATTTTAGTATCCAAGTACTTTATCTTTCACTTTCATAACTTGACTGTCTAAAAGTGTGGATTAACAACCTCCAAGGAAGCTCATGCTTCTTGGATCTAGCTTGCTAGGTAATCCACCCTATTATCTAACTAATCAACCATCTCTTTGGTTCTTTCTTATCTTTAGGTCATTCCTCCCAAGCCAAAGAGGAGTATCTACAATTGTCTAGATCAATGTGTGCACAACAAATCTAGGTTCTACTAACCTCACCCTTATTTCAAGTTTTACAACTTTCTTCTTAAAGGAAATAATCAAAATTTACATGAAAAAAATATAATAGAGTTTCATCCTTGAAGGTAAATCAATAGATCAATTAGGATATGAATGATATCAAGTTTACAAGAAAGATTGTCTTAACATGTTTTGACATAGTCATAACACAATTACAGTCATGCTTAAGGGAAGATCTATAACCATTTACAAGGGGTTTCTAGTAGAGTGGTCTCTTGAGGAGTTTAGTGTTCAATATGATGATTTAAGGAGGAATGAACATGATTTAATCTCAAATAGATGGTAAAGAGGAAATGGAACTCAGTCATTTCACCATAAGACCACCTGTAGTCAAAGTAAGAGCTACTAGAACATAGGCTTGTCTTTAGGTTCTTATAACATGAGGGTAAAGTGATACATTTAATTAAGTTTGTTGATTATCAATGGTTCATTGGAACATGAGGTTTTCAAAGGGATTAAGGATATAAACAACTAGTGCTACAATCTTTCACCTTGAAAATTAAACCCTACAATATTGTTAGTACTAGAAAATAGGCTTTTTGAGGAGAGAAGATCTTGAAAAAGGTAATATAGGGTTAAAGTTGACAAATGAAGAGTAATAACACTAAAGTAGAAGTATTTATGATCATTTCAAAACATTTTCATCATTTTATAATAAAATACAAGGAGGTAAATCATGAAAAACACAGTCAATCACATACACAGTCAATGCATAAGAGGTCAATTTTGAGAGATTTGCACCTTTTAGGCATGTAAAGGTAGAATCAATGTATAAAAATTGGTACAAGTCATCATGATAGACATATAAATATTCTCATGCCATTGAAAAGGCTATTTACGGGGAGTAAATGCTCATTATTTTGACACAGTCCCCTACTTGTCTCAAGACAATCATGAAGGAGTTAGAAGAGGTTCTTACAGGTTTCAAGATGTACTAGAGGCTTATAAGTTCATTAAATTATTTTTTGGGCCTAAGATAATGTTTTTAAATATTCATACACCTTTTGAGATTCGATAAAATTCCCTAATTTAAAAAAGTCATGCCCTTAAACGCTGAAGCAAGCAAACATACCTATCGCTCTTTGGAGACTTTGCTTGTTTTTTGAATTATTCAAATTATATGCCAATTGAAAAGAGGTTTATAAGAAAATTTTAATTTTATACAATGTTAAAGAGATCAATTAAGATGAAAATATAGGTAAACTTAGTCATTTAGGGCTACACAGGCCATGTATGCAGAAACCCCACAGGCAGTCCTAACAAGCACTAAGGAAAAATGGAGATTAGATTAAAAAAAGAGGTAATATGGAGTGGAAATTTAATGGGGAAAATGTGATTTTATCCATAATACTTTATCATAGGTTCCTCAACCATCAAAACTCAATTTTAGGCTTAGAAGGCCTACAACACCAAAAGGCATTTTAAAACCTATCAATCAATATGACATATACAAAATGGTATGAATATATGGTAAATGTAATATGAAAATGTATTATATTAAGTAAAAGTATGAGAAAAGGTAAAATTCATCCATAAGGAGAAATTTGAATTCTGTAGTTTTAGACACTCATTCAAGCCACCTGATCAAGTGCTCATATATTTCACCACATGAAGAGTTTGGATAAAAAATATTATAATTATTTGAGGAAAAATATGTACTTATAATTCATGAATAATTTAGGTTGGTTGATGAGTTGTACTTTTTGAAGAATCACTAAGAGCATAAGCATGCCTAGAATGTTTGCAAACCCTACAGGAAAATTTCTTCATGTAGGTATATTTTCATACCTTTTACATGGGACCCTAATATTATTATGTAAGTTTATAGGGTATGTATAATAAATATTCATGGATAAAATTTTGGGTTTGGATGATTTTACTTTATGAATCGTTGTTAAGAAGCTTCACCTTCAAAACCCTCCCAAAACCTCATAATGACCTATTTTGAGAGAAAATGATTTTATTTCATAAAATCCTCATGGATCATCCTAAAACCTATTAAAACATCAAGTACACTTAGATAATGTCCCATAAATGGTAATTTGTTATATAAAATTATACGGATCATGGTAGAAAATAGGGTTTTAAAAGAAAAAAGTGCTAAAGATGAGGTACAAGGTAGTTTACATGAAATCCAATCCATGGAGATCGAATTTGGAACTTGTTATTCATCCTAAAATAATTATATGGTCAAAAATATTATTTTAAGTGACCTTAATATCTCCTTCAAAATAGCCAATCTGTATAATTTTAAGGTAGTTTGACCTAGTCAACCATTTGGACCAAGTTACAATATTTTATTCATTAAAGGGAATTATATAATGACATGAGGAATTTTTTTAGGTATAATATAACCATTTTTTAAGATTTTAAATGTTCTAATGTAGATGCTAATGGCCATCAATCCAAGAAGTTAGGATATTAGGCCCAGTAGGCCTATTTGAGCAATCAAGCAAAGAGGAAATTGGTGTTGAATGGATATCAAGGAGTTCATGTTGAGTTGTAATGATTAATATCTAATTTTATAGTGGATATTACATGAATATATTTATATTTAGTGCTAATTCATGCAAGGAAAGGGCTTAAGTAAAGTTAATTAGTCCTAAAGGCTAATCACTCTAAGTTGACTAGTTGACTAGCATCATGCATTTTATTTGGTTTTCATGTAAGAGAAGTAAATTAACATAATTGAACTCACTTAAATTGGAATTAATTATCCAAAATATGGCATAGAAATCATGCAAAAATAGCTTTGATAAGTCAAGATGGTCCATTTTTTATTATGTTTAAGAAACCAGGGTATAGTCTCTAAATAATAAAAGGGGTTGGAATAAGGGGTAAAATATAGTCAAGTATAGTAAAACATATATTTATACCAATTTAAAAAAATTAATTACATGAGGAAAATAAATGACTTATTTGGGTAAAATAGTCATATGCGGGTTCCAAAATAGTCTAAAAATAGTCAAGAACGGTCAAGAACAAAGATTTGTTTCTAGATTTACAACTCAAATTTGCTCTAGACAAGAGTACCAAGTCTGGATAGGAGTGCCCATCACTATTGTTTAGATAATAACACCCATAATTATTTTTTAGATATATCATTCATTAGTATTATCTAATTCTAGTGCTATTTTCTATTTTGCTTTTTGATTTCAGATTCTAGTGCAGTGTGATTTTGAGGTCCTACAGGTGTATTTGTTTCTTTATGATCACCTGTTTGTGCCATTATATGACCTATTTTATTATCAAACCATATGTATACCTACACAAAAGAAATAAAAAACATATCAAAATCCAAAAGGAAAAAAAAACTAGGTTAGGGGAAGTATGATCACATGATCTAAAACCCTTGTTATCCTGATTATTACCTAAATTAACCCTTAAGCTAGGGTCTAAAATCAAATTTAGTTGTCCCTTAGGGAACATGCATAATAAATAAACATGGTAGATGTAATAATGAACTTTTTTTAATGCCTTTCCTTGATCAATCATGTAAATATATGTTTATTTTGAGCTAAACTATTGACTGATTTTAATTCTTTAGTGTGCCAAAGTAGTAAGTGCTAGATATAAAATTCTTTGTGAAGTCCTTTATTTAAGAGACTCTTTATTTTTAATTTGGGAGATTTATTTGTGCTACTCAACATCAAAAATATAAACAAAACTTAATATAGGGGCTAAGAATGGTTGATGACCCATTAAGTAAGAAAAAATGATCATTGGAAAAAAACATTAGGGAGGATAGGAACACCAGGCACTGTAGTCCACTAGAATTCTATTATTCAGGACTTAAAAGAGAGGTTAGGACTAACATAGGCCAACTCTAGGGGTATAGATCAATTGACTGAGATAATGGAAAGGTAAAAAAATTGAGAAACAAGACCAAGACAAGTAAAACAAAGACATGGCTAGTGAAAACAAGGCTCATATTCTCAAGTCAGAGTCTCCTATAAAGAGGACTATGAAAAAAAATGATATGTGTGCTTGCTTGAACAATTTAGGGTGTATACATTCCCCCCCCTTTTATTTTAGTGATGTAATGAAATGAAATACTAGATTAAAATAAAGAAGAATAAAGTGCATACTTGAACCTACCTACGTGGAGGTGAATGTGCTACAAGGGTCCAACTCACTCCTAGCCATGGAAGTGGATGGAAAGCCAAATAGTGCTTAGAGAGAGAAGGAATCCATGGAGTGGATGCCCCCTATACTGAATCTAAATATATAATCCATGTATCATGGAGAAGGAGGGTAATACTTGCCCCATATGCTAAATCTGACTAAAGATGATGAATGCTCGAAGGCCCAAAAACCAATGTCTTTCCCTTATCCCATATAAACTCATGTAATCTAGATCTATGTATAAAATCTATATGTTGTGAAGAGAAAAATCTATCTTTCCCCCAATTTGAATATCTAAAATAGAACTAAAATTTGTTTAGAGGCCCAAAACTAATGCCTATCCTCTATCTAACACAAACTTGTGTAGTCTAGATCTGAGTAATACAATGGACCAATTGATGTAGATGGTCATGTGGTCTAACCTAGTGAAAACTTGGGTATAGTTGGGTGTAATATAAAAATCTAGTCAATTTCCAAGAAGAGAATGGCATGTCTTACCATTCTATATATATAATCCTAAGTGATGAAGAACATGAACATTTGTTCCATGCCCCCATAAATGATATGTGAGTGATGCATCTACACAATCTGGTAATCTGCATAACCACATATGATATGACAATCTTTCCATGCCTCATGTGCAAAATTGGAGACTAAAACACTATGATTTACACTATGCCTATAGTCTATTATCTAATTTTATAACTGTGTCATACTATATGAAGTTATATGTGAGAGACATGTAGCATGTACATGGCCCTAAATCTAGTATCTGATTCTGTATTTGTATCAAAATCACTATAAATCCATATAATCTAAACCACTATATTTGAATAATCTATATATGTATAAACTAAAGGTATATCCCTCTAAATCTCTTGAGTAATGTTGAGTGACCAACATAATCTCAACCACTATATCTAAATAGTGTGTGTATTTGTAAACTAGAGGTATATCCCTCTAAATGTCCTGACTAATGTTGAGTGACCCACATAATCTAAGTCATTGTATATCTCAACCAATCTGAGCTAAATTTGATAATCTAAATGTTGGATGTGTAAGAACCATGGTGTATCTACTTATAGGAGTGGATGGGTATGTTGGGTAAGTGTATAAATAAGAATAGTATGAATAATTCCCCCCTTTTGGGGAGAGGGACAAAATTTGTGATAAAGGAGGTCAAGCCAAAAGTGATGACCAGTGGCATAATAATATGAACAAAGGTGGTATGTTGTGAATATATTGAAAGGTTGTTTGATTGATTAGATTGTGTTGTTGAGAGTGGAACATGTTTTTATTGGTGATGACCAAGGCATGTGTCTAGGTATAAAATAAATATAGAAATGTTCATGCTATAGTAGGAAAATAAGGTAGTAAGAGAGTGAATCTTGAGTGATGTCAAAGGTATTTTTGTCATGATTTTGTGGAAGGAAATGATTTAAAAAATGGAGTTATGAGGTTTGAGTTATGAGCAAAATGGTATTTTGTTTTGAACAAAAAAGTTGGTTAACATAGGAAATTGGATTGATTCTTAATTCATTTGTGCATTGATTAGATTGAGATTTTGAGCTCTGGAGTGAGAAAAATGCTAAGGAGATAAGCACCTACCATGAGCTAGTTTGAGCAATTGGTAACCTAGGGTCAGGCTAGTGGTGATGTGACCCTAGTAAGTAGTTCAAACATTTATTTTTTGTTATATTTTAAGCCTATTTTGGTGTTTTTGAGGGCTTAAAAGTATCTCAAGAAGATTTTTCTATTTTTGGCTCTCTTGTCCTATAGTCTAGCACTCTTATCTAGGGATTCAGTGCTCCTATCCTTTTAGGGTGCTCCTTTCTAACACTGCTATCCTTACTACAACACTATTGTCCAAGAGGCAAAAATTTTCTATGATGCTAACTTGTTGTTTACTATTGTGTTGGCTTGGATTTCAACTTGGTATTATTGATTGATATATGTGTTGCTTCTGGTGATGTAGTGTAAGGTGCAGATGAGAGAGTTTCATAGGAGCCATGTGATGGAGACATTGAGGTTGTTATTGCTATTTGTTGATGAGAGAATGATTATGGATAGGGTGGGGTTGGGTCATGTGTGTGACCTAGGTATAGTGCAGTGGGACCAATATCTAATGACCACCTTATGTAAGAGGTGAAATGTGGATACATGTACTTTATGGCTTCCTATAGGGGAGATGACTATGACTTTAGAGGATGTGTATCATATACTACATTTACTAGTTAGTGTGTGGTGAGTAATGGTACAAGATGACATGGGTATTAATTTGATTGATCATGTATCTCTATACTTTGTTGGTGTGCCCTCAGGTACACATCAAATAGGTACTAAAAGTGATGTGATACTATTAGTCATTGTGCAGTCTAATGTTCCATGCTTATGGAAGTGGTTGGCTATTTTGTTGTCATCTTTTATTACTATGGATGGGAACAAAGTATCTATTGCATACATAATGCATAGGATTGTGCACAATGTGGAGGTATATGGCACTGTATTCTCATGGGGGAGGACTATGCTAGCCCACCTATATAGGGACATCCCTAGGTTTACATAGGAGTCACTCAGTGGCAGGGTGAGTGCAGAGACCTTATTACATTATTGGGCCTATGATCACATAGTAGTTGTACAATTGATTAGATTACTAAGGGTAGAGTGGGCACCTCTATATCCATTTAAGGAGTGATAGATGAGCATAATGGATATTTGATTCCATGGGATGGACCATTATAGGTAGGTTTTAGACAAATTGGTGGTTGATAACATCATATAGAGGTCTTATAGATGATTTCTTAGGTGGGCAGAGGATGGAGTACAACTATGATACATGAGGGTTAGCTATTGGATACATGATCACTGGGGTGGAGTATATTAGTGATTTTAGTATGAACACATTACTAGATAGTTTGGGGTACTACAAGATATGCCCTAGTAGCATGGGTGTGGGTGAGGATTACATGAGCACTTATGATGGTAGGAGCTCATACAAGGCCTATTGAGGTTGAGATTTCACCATTACCTTTAGATGCAAGGGATATAGTCATAGATATTCTAGATTTTGATGATGTTGGATGTAAAGATGCATATACCACATGGTGGGTTCTATTGTACCCTATTAATGTAGGGGATACTCTAGAGTATGAGGGTCCTGAGCTAATCCAGATGATGGGAGGTAAGTAGTGATTACATTTGAACTATGTATAAATTTATGCTTTTTAGTTTGATTTCAAAGTACATAGCTAACATAGTATCATACTTTGTGTATAGACAAAGTAAGAGGTGCTCAAGGTAGAGCATAGGCTAGGGTAAGAGGTGGATATGATGATTATTGGGAAATAGTAATTGAGTTGCCACTCTAAGAGCTCACACAAAATATACCTAATGGTGTGGTAGAGGAGGGATTAATAGAGAGAGTGATGGTCATGACCAGTATCCATACCTATCTATTTGACAGGTTTGTTATAGAGATAGCTACATTTGTTAGGGAAATAAGAGAGATGAGCTAAGTTAGATAGGCATAAGATGCTCCCACCTAATTTTGGATCTATTATTATGAGGATCATGGATGAATATATGGATATTTAAAGATGATATATAGATTTGTGTGAGGAACATGGTCAGATACTAGAGTGAGAGAGTCATCGAAAGAGGCATGTGACATATTGACGAGGTGCAAGGACATCAAGTGATAGGGTAGATTATGGGATTAACACTAGTGGAGAGAATGAGACTAAGACTAAGGGCCTAATGCCCATTATTGATTGATTGTACTTGATATTGGTGTATATGTATTGAAAACTCATTATATATATATATATATATATATATACTTATTTGATTTTGACTCATGCATATTATGTTATGGAATTTGGAGTATATTGGTATATTTGTTGCAAATGGTTGATTAGAAATAGTTGATTTGGAATTGATGTTGAGGTTGCATATGATTGATAAAATGGTATTTGGGATGTGATTTTTTAATTTTTGATAGGTTCAAGTGTGATGCTAGTTTTGATTTTGAATTATACGTGAGTAAAAAACTTTGTTGTTTAGTAATTGGTAAATTGATTTGATAAAGTAAACTAGTTTAAGATTTATAAAATAAGATATTGGTAAGATTAATATTTGGATAATTTGGTTTAGATAGGGATGGCCATTTGTATTTAGGAATGTTAGTTGTTAGTAGAAGGGGATGTAAGATATTACTCTATGCATATTAACCCCATAGCTAATATATCACTATCAGAACCCTGATGGCCAACTGAATAAGTGGTCATACTACTCATGCTATATAGGAACATGCCCTATATCTGATGCTATCTATAGTACACTAACTATAGATTTATGTGGAGACTATGCAAGATGAAACCTCAATGGATGTGAAACTAAAACTATGTGATGTGAAGGAGGCTCATCTATCTACAATCGTAGTGGATTTCTATGGGAAATAACACCCTATGGCCTTTGTTTTGATGCATATAACTAAGCAATATATCAAGATGGAAGTGTAACCTATGATGGGGGCTTATATAATATCAATAATAGTATGTTTCTACATGAAATAAGTCCTTGAAAACTTAGTTTTAGTGAATATCTATCTAAAGTAGTACTCCATTATGTCGGTTCATCTAATCTTAACCGTAGTAGGTTGTTATGTAAGATAAGACCCTGAAAACTCTATTGTAGTGCCTATGACTATGCTAGATATGTATATGGAACTACATTATGTAATCCATGGAATACACTACCATATGTAGGTTGATCTCATTGTATTGGTCTCCAAACCCTTTGAGTAGGTGGGATAAGAGATCTCCTATGAGGCTCTGTCTTAAAAACTGGATTACTCTCATGATGAGTAACTAATGATACTTATGAAGTAATGTCATAGGATGAATAAATCATGGAGGAATGTGGTCTATGGATCCATGATGGTGGAGATATCAGTGACCCTAGTTTGAATTCTATGATGCCTTTATCAACACATCTATTAATACATGCCCTGAGTCCATAATAATCATTGTCTCTATGTCCACAAATACGATGATAGTTACAAAAGGGGTGATGTGGTTGTATTTGTAAGAGATGTGGATCTTGATGTTGAGTAGAAGGAAATTTGATTAACCTCCTATCTAGTATTTTTGATAATATGACATATGGGTTATCCCATTTTAAATAAAACTGTAATGGTTCCCTACTGCTATTCTCTATAGTGCATACTGTAGGTGCTGTTTTAAAAACTAGCTCTCTATTCTTAACTAGTTTCTTTTTTTATCTATGCTCTCCTATCTTGTTTGGGACATGGTGGATGCTATGTGTTAGGAGCTATAGATGGAGGTAATTATATGAAAATTAGAGTAAGATGATCAACTAAATCTAACTCACTCATTCCTAATTTCTTCTCCAAGGCTAAAACTATATAGCATAAGTGCCTAAAATAGGACTTTATTTGATATAATATATGCTCTAGGAAGGTTTTGTGAATCCCATTTATAAATATATGTTTAACCTCTAAAATTTTTGGTTTATAGATCAAGTGTAACATGCAAGTCTTAAATCATAAGATATAATCACTAACTGGCTCTGAAAGATTCTGATGTAATATGACAAGTTTCTCATATGTAACATGAGGGACCATGTTTTCTATGTAATATATGATAAATGGCTCCTCTATGTCATTCATATATATGAAAAGAACTAATAGGGAGTAGATGAAATAAATAATTATGTGTATTACCCACTAATATCTGTTAAAACAACATAAGTAGAATCAAAGGACTCATATGAGATGGCAAAGCCTTTTGAAAGGCTTTAAGGTGTACAAATGGATTTATAGTTCCATAAAATTGAGGAAATGATGGTATTTGGAAGTGATTAGGCAATGAATATTTAACAAATGTCTTTGAAAGAGGGTTATCATGCAAGTTATTTGTATCCATCCAAGAATTATAAGCCCTATTTTCCAAAGTAAGGAGATTTACTTGGTGTTGTAATTCACCAACTGCATGCATCTTGGGATGGTATATAAGTATCTTGAAGTGGTTCATTTAAAAATTAAATTTGATCATTTATTTTAGCCATGGGAATGTTAAATTTAGTAATTGGATCATAAAGAGGGGGTGTGCCCACTTGAACCTTTTGAGAAATGGCAACTTAGACCTTAGTAGGGTGATGTGGGCTACCATTCTCTTTGTGTAGAGAGTGATAAATAGGTACTAATGTAATAGGGGTGGCTTGGGAGATTCATTGGTATATTTAGTATTTATTGAATCATATTCTAATTTAATAGAAGATGCAATTTTATCATTGACATGTGCATCATTTGAAATAGAATCGTACATAGAAGTAGAAGCAACATTTTGTAATGCATTATGTTTGAGAGAATGAGTGAGAGAAGAGTTAGAAACATGAGATGCATTTTATTCTTCACTATATGCATAATATTCATCATTATTCCATGCATTATCACTATCAATTTTTTTTCATTTGAAATAGGATAAGTAGAAGTATCACTTTCATATTCACTCTCATTATCATATTCATTTGCATGTTCACCAAATGTTTTATTATGTTTGGGAAACTAGGGTTTAACTTATAAACAAGAAAAGGGGCTAGATTAAGGGGTAAAATACAATAAATTTTAGTAAAACACAAATTTATACCAATTTAACCAAATTAATTACATAGGGAAAATAAATGACTTATCTAGGAAAAATAGTCATATGTGGGTTTTGAAGTAGTCAAAAAATAATTAGGAATAGTTATGAATAAGGATTCATTTCTAGATTTGCAACTCAAATTTGCTCTAGATAGGCGTGCCAAGTTTGGATATGAATGCCTATCACTTTTTTTAAGATAGGAGAACCCATCACTATTGTCTAGATAGGAACATTCATCACTATTGTCTGATTCTAGTACTGTTATTCATTTCAATTTTTGATTCCAAATTTTGGTGCAATCTAATTTTGGGGTCTTATAAGTGTCCTTGTTTCTTCAAGATCACCTATTTGTGCCATTATATGACATGTTTTATTATAAAACCCTAGGTCTACCTATACACATAAAATAACAAACATATCAAAAGCCAAAAGGGAAAAAAACTAGGTCAAGGGAAATATGATTGCACGATCTAGAACCCCTATTATCCTGATTACTACGTACATTAACCATCAAGCTAGGGTATTAGATCAAATGTAGTTCTCCCTTAGGGAATGTATATAATCAATGCATATGATAGATGTAATAATGAACTTTCACCTAGGCCCTTCCTTGATTAAGCATCCAAATTATGTGGGATGCAAAATTTTGAGCTATACTATTAACTGATTTTAATTCTTTAGTGTGTCAAAGTATTAAAGTGCTAGATATAAAATTCCTTGTGAAATATTTTATATAAGAGACTCTTTATTTTGAATTTGGGAGGTTTATTCATGCTAGACGACATCAAAAAGATAAATAAAACTTAAGGGAGGGGCTAAGAAAGGTTTGGGACCCATTAAGTAAGAAAAATAGATCATTAGACAATAACATCAGGGTGGATAGGAGCATCAAACACTATAGCCCACGAAAATTCTATTGTCCAGGAGTTAAAAAATAGGCTAAGACTAATATAGGCTAAGTTTGGGGGTCTCTAGGGGTATAGATCAGTTGACTGAGATAATAAAAAGGTGATAAAAGTGAGAAACAAGACCAAGACAAGTAAAAAAAGGCATGGCTAGTGCAAACAAGGATCATATTCTCTAGTTAGAGTCTCCCATAAAGAGGACTATGAAAAGACATGATATGTGTTGTTGCTTGACCAATTTAGGGTGTATATAGCCCACCATCTCATTTTAATGCCAAAAGGAGGATCATGCAAGGCTTATACACAAGGATACTTCCTAAAGACTATTATTATCAAATTATAACTCAATTTAGACTTGAAACGATGTTAAGTTCACTTCATCTTCTTTCTTCAACACCAATCTCTTGGCTAATTATATTTTATCTTATATACATTGAGGCTTTCAAGCCAATTTTTAAGATCCCTCTCTTGGGCATGATTAAACTCTATCAAAATTGAGTTTTGTAACCTTTGGAGATGAATAAAATGACCATTTTCAGATTTTCATATTCTAGTATAGTGTGTTTATGTTAGTTGATTTGCACATGTGGTAGCACTTTCTCCCTTAACAAGTCCTGATCTCACCTAGATATTAGTATGCCATCTTATGCAGGTCATGTTCAATGTTTGATGTCATTTAATTGAGATAATATTGGTTATATTAATTGGTTAACGCCTTTAATCAGGCCTATTCCATCATTACCCTCATGATTTAATCACATGATAAAACCTCTATATGAAATATTGTTGCATAGGAGTCATTTATAGTTGTAGATTTAGTTTTTTGCTTATTTTATCAAATTTTTAGGATCTCAAATAGAGTATATGAACCAATTAATAGGTGTATCACCATTAGTATAATAGATTTCCCTTTTAGTAATCCTTCTTACCCATTTTCACCCCCAAAAAATATAGTAGTTTAGTAAGAAAAGCATAAGTGATACACTAGAGAATCTAGCCTCATCAAAAATAGAGGTCTAGTCTAATTTCAGGTGTCCCACACCTCATATCATTCCAATATTAGTCTAGGTATGAAGGATATCCTGAGCAATCAGTAATCAACCTTCAAGCAGGGTGTTATCTAGGTTACTAACAATTCTAGCATGCCTGGTGGGACACAGATCCAACCATTAAAGTATATAGTTTATAGCATATTGGTCTTCAAAACTAGTTTCAAGTACTCTTATGGTCCTTATCTCAGAGGTAAAAGGCAAATTTTATTCATAATTTAGCTAATTTTTCATGTGTTTTCTAGGGTATGGCATCTTATAGAGATGAATTCTACCAATCATCTCCTTACAAGTAGTTCCAATATGATCCATATTCACCTCATCCTCATCCATTCATCCCTACCATGATCCATAAAATCCATATTATGAGTATATTGAGCCTTATCAATAGTATGATGACTCATACCAATCTTATGATAGCCTTCATGAACCTTGTTATCTTCCTGATCAACCCAATCAAGTGCCAAAACAATCCATCTCAAGATTCAAACAAATTTTTTTTGGCTATGAGATATAGATGGTAATCATAGATACTCAAAAAATCTATGGATAGGAGATCTCCAAGCATGAAATTTAGAAGATGAGAGCTAATTTATAATAGGCTAAAGAGGTATGTACATTTTTCATAAGGTAAGGCCATTCAAAGTTTAGTGATGATATTTTAGACATAGGTGGTCTAATTATAGGCATTAACGAGAGGTTGGTGGTCCATGAGGAATTTTAGGGTCATCATAATCAACAACATGTTCTCATTGAGCTTCCCTTTTCCCTTTATGATCAACAAGATAATGTTTATCACAACCCTCAAGAGTTAATCTAAACCTTGTCTAGCTTTCCCACTTGGAAGTCTATACAAGAAAGAACTCAGAAGGTTAAAGAAGTATATTTTGAGGAGACTAATCTTCATGTTTCATAATAGATCATATAGGAGCCTTAATCTTCAGTCTTGCAGGGAGACATCTCTAATCAATTGGTCCATGCTTTTGAGGCTCATCTAGTCAAGTAAGTTGAGCTTGTAAATTATTATCTTCAGTATTCAATGGCATCTACAAAGGTAACACAACAAATTACTTATTCACACCCATGTATGTAATAAGTACAAAGGTAGAAGCTCTTAAACCCAAGTTCATGACTTGGAAATAGATGTAGTAGTCAAGGGAAAAAGAAGAGCATTCGGGCATAAGTTAAGATGCTAAATTTAAGATCAAACAAGAGATCATTCAACCTCCACTCCTTTCTCCTCAAATGCCAATGTCCTTTCCTTCATGGAAAACCATTCAAGAGAATTTATAGTAGAGATAGGAGGTGAAGGTGATTCAAGTTGAGAAACCTTAAGAGCATAATCAAACATCCATGACAACTCCTTTGGACCTTTCTCATTTTATTGAGTATTTCTAGGGGTCTACCATGCCTATTCTTGAAAAGGAGCCTCTCCTTTTAAAATCAAATGAATAACTTACAGCTGAGGTATATGAAGATGGAAATGACTTCAATGAGTAAGAGAAGAAGGACATCATAATTGGGATTAATTAAATCTCTCAATATGTAGATATATATGAATTCAAAGAGGTTGAAGTTGAGATACAATAATAAGATTAGGTACATGAAGAAGATGTTGTTGATATCCAAGAGGAAGATATTCTATTGGGATAAGTTGATGATATTTTCCATGAGTTTTTTTATCACACAGAAGATGCCATTCATCATGATAGTTCATAAGAGATTGTAACACTAGTAGAAATAAAGTATCAACCAACCAAAGAAGATGAAGAAGAAGTTGATTTTGAGATAATTCTAGATCAGCAAGTGGATCTTGAAGATGAAATAGTAAAAGAAGGGTTGAAGCTTCATGATAATGATGAGGAAATTCCAATTACACTTGACTTTGACATGTACCAATCAAATGACTTGTTTTAAATCATTCATTTAGGTTATTCTTTACTTGAATGTGGTTCATTGAAGGTTGAAAGGAGTACTTTCATCAAGCAAGAAGTAATCAAACTTCCAACCAATCAAATTCAGGAAGTTGTTTTCTTAGGAGATGACTTATTTGAGTCTCTTAAGCAAGGTTAACATCTTCTCTATTCATCTTCAAATGTTTGTCTATCATTGAAAGCTAAATATAAACTTTCATGGCATTGAGAAGTAATAAAATTATATCCTTATTTCTTAGAAGCAAGCCTTGCAAACATGACATAGGAGCCACTTCAAGTTTCCCAACATGGTCATAACCAGCTGCTCATGAATGAAGAAGAATTGAGATTTATCTTGCAAAGTACACACATATGGGAGGATTATGAATAAGTCTTGGAATCATGTCTTCAATTCATGCACCTAAAATTGGTATTAGAAGAATCAGTTGCTTTTCCAAGAGAATACCAAGATACAAATGCTCTTAACTATAAAAGATAACTATCAAGACATGACAAACTTGTTTCAAGGTTCCATGATGGACAAAATAGATTTCTATTTGATCATGGAGGAAATCTTTTCATTTTAGGTTAGTTGTTTTAGGTTTGTCCTATTTTAATATGTAAATAACACAAGTATTAGTTTTATTCCTTCTATTTTTAGTGTCCTTACTTCCTAAATTAGTTATCATTTCCTTTTAGTCTTGTTGTTGTCACAGTCAAAAGAGGTGTTATAAAGCCTAAAAGAGTCTGTTTGATGTTTAAGAGAGTCATCAAGTCAAGTTGATATATTTTAGAATGTCATTTTAATGTCAAATCCATTGAGTTATTTTGATCAACAAGCTAGTCAACCCCATGTGATTTGACAAAAATGTTGGTATTTTGTCTTGTCAAGGCCAAATACCAACCCAAATAATTCAAAACTTTTTTGGTACTATTACAAGCCTTTTCAAGTAGTCTGAACCATGTATTTTGCATCAAAAGTTGAGTTTTTATCTTAAAATGATTAAATTATATGTCAAAAAGTCATTAAAATGTTCAAAATACCTTCAAATACATGTAATGACCTTATTCCCAAAGTTTCATAAGTTGAAAAGGTCTTTTAATGTGTTTTTAAGCCAAAAAAGGCCCACTTTTAGACTCCTACGTACTAAATTCAGCCCCAAAAGCATGTAAAAGGTTTAAATGCTTAATTTAACATGAATATGACTCGTGATTATTCTACCATATTCTATTTTTGGTGGTGGAGAGCCTAAAGTTTCAGTAAAAGGCAAGTTAAGAGCCATTTCATGCATTCTTTTCAAGAATAGTACATAATTGTATGGCCTACCATACATCTAAAGTCTAAATAAAAATAAGGAAGGCATGATATAGGTTCATGAATAATTTCATGGAATTTGGACTCAAAACAAGCTCACACCTGATTTGTATCCTTTAGCTTACTAGTGTGCACATAGTGAGGGCCTTTCATGGTTGATGATGGTACGACCATGAAAGAAAGAATCAAGGTCTAAATTTTTGGTCAAAGAAATTAGACTCAAAGGGATTCATATTGGACTAAGTGGTTATGAATTTTATCTCCTCTCCTTCATAAACCATCCCTTTGAAGTTAGGGTATTTAGAATTAGTCTTTCATCTATGACGGTAACTAATTTTTTTCATTTTCTCCTCACTAGGCCATCATTTCAAGAAAATTCTAGTTTACAGAGATTTTTAGGAACATGATTCATCCTTTCATGGAATTATTTAGGTCCTTTTCACAAATTTTAGGGCCAATTATATTCTCAAGAATAGGTCTCTAATGCAAATCTGTAGTCTAGATGCTTCTAATAATATTGTACAGAGTTAGAGAGAAAGCAACACCAATTTTTATTGAAATATTGTTTGTAGTGTCCCCATCATGTTCACATTTACTCCAAGAAATATTTTCAAGGTTTCATGAATATTCATAGCAAGAAGGCCACCATTGTGCTCTCAAGCATCTCTAAGGAGTCCCAGTTTAGCACTGTTTAAGGAAAATTAACATATTTTAAGTTTTCTTGTAAAATCTTATGTTTCATTTTCACCTCCTTATCTGCCTATAATGGCATACAAATTAATACATTAGGTAGAGGATGGAATAATTGTTGGAAATATTGTCATTGATGTCAAAGGTCTCACATTATTGGTGATAAAGGCCCCATTGCATTTAATGATGTTTGTAATTGTTATATCTTGGTTAATGTGTGTTAATATTTATTTAATATTAATGAATATATTTTTGGTTGCATATAAGACAAAAAAAGATCCCATGGAGAAGTCAAAGAGTCATGGGGTAAAGACAAAAGAAGAATGGGATGCATTTTCCTATGAAGAGTCATCTCGGGGAATTCCAAGAGTCACCAAGTGAAGACAAAAGAGGAAGGGCACAATTTCTCTTGAAGGGACACTTTGAGGAATATGAAAAGTCACCAAGATAAAGACAAAAGAGGAAAGGATGCTTTTATTTATGAAGGGTCACCACATGACTTTTCAAAGGCAAGGATATGAAGGGTCATACAAGTTTGGATCCATTTTCCATGAAGATTTAAGGGTCACAAAGGGGGAAGGCCAAAGGTCATTTGGAAAGCTATAAATAAAGGCTTAAGAAGCTATTTATAAGGTGGGAGAGAGAGTTTGATTTGATATAGTAATATCTAGCTTAGAAGAGCAATGGGAGATATGAGTATGATTTGTATTTGTTATATCTAGCTTAGAAGAGCAAAGGTGAGAGAGGAAAGAGATATTTGTAATGAACTATCATTTGTTGAGATAGCAAAATTGAGAGATAGTTGTGTGGTATACATAAAGGGGTTGGTGCTCTTGTGGGTTGGTGCTCACGAATTGTTGTTGTGTTGGTGCTCAACAAAGGGGTTGGTGCTCCTGTGGGTTGGTGCTCACGAATTGTTGCTATGTTGGTGCTCAACAAAGGGGTTGGTGCTCATATGGATTGGCTCTCACTAATTATTTCTATGTTGGTGCTCATAAAAGGGGTTGGTGCTCCTATAGATTGGTGCTCATGAATTGTTGCTATGTTGGTGCTTAGAAAAGGGGTTGGTGCTCCTGTGATTTAGTGCTCATGAATAGTTGCTATGTTGGTGATCAGCAAAGGGGTTGGTGCTTGAAAATATTTTTGTTTGAGTTGGTGCTCATTCATATACTTGAGATTATTCTCTATGGTTTTTTCCACATTAGGTTTCCATGTTAAATATGGTGTCTCTCTCTATCTTGTATGGTGTTTATTATTTCAATTTTATTGCATATCTTGAATGTTTGGTTATGTAGAATTTGATTAAGGGAGATTTTTATAAGATATATGATATATTAATTCACCCCCCCTCTCAATATATCCTATGCTTAAAAATTGGTATCAGAGCATGTTCCTTTTGAAAAAGTTTTAGAGCTTGAAGGTAGATCGGGAAAGCATGATGGCTGGATCACATGAAGGATTTTCTACAAATAAGGCCCCTTTGTTTGATGGGATGAATTATGATTTTTGGAGCATAAGAATGAGGACTTATTTGATGGCCCTTGGATTCGACATATGGCAAGAACTGGTGGAGGAATATGAAGAGCCACAGACACTTGTAATTACTCCAGTAGAAAAGAAGGCAAGTGAATGTAATGCTAAAGCTTTAAATGCTATTTTATGTGGTTTATGTGAATTTGAATTTTTTAAAGTTATGCAATGTAAATATGCTCATGAAACTTGGGTAAAACTTGAGAATATTTACAAAGGTGATGTAAAGGTTTAACAAGCTAAGCTTCAGCCTTTTAGAAGACATTTTGAAAGTTTGAAGATGGAAGAAGAAGAAGATATAACAAGTTATCTTTTATGAGTTGATCAAATAGTAAATTAGATTCAAGGTCTTGGAGAAATGTTGGATTAGTCAATGGCAGTACAAAAGGTTTTGAGATCTCTACCAATGAGATATGATGCAAAGGTTTTGGCAATCAAGGAAATGAAGAATTTAGCCAAGCTAAAGATGGATGAGCTTCATGGTATACTTACGGCATATGAGATGTGGACTGAACAAGATAAACCCTAAAAGAGAGAAGTGGATTTCAAGACATCAAATAAAGAGAAAGTTAAGATTCAAGAATCAAGTGATAGTTCCAGTGATGATGAAGATGACAATGGAGCTCTTTTCATTTGCAAGCCAAAAAGGGGAATAGGTAAATATCAAGGAAAATTACCTTTTAAATGTTTTAATTGTGGAAAGATTGGAAATTTTTTAGTTAAATGCCAAAATAAAGGTAATGATAATGATGAAGAAGGAAAGTATACATACAAGAAGAATTTCAAAGGTAAATTCAAGAAGGGATTCGAGAAGAAGAGCCTGTATTTTAAAGATCCTAGCTCAATCCAATATAGTAAAGTCAGTGATTCAGAAGAAGAAGAGATAATATTCATGGCCATACATGAATATTCCTCTACAAGCAAAAGTACATATGATCAAGAAGAAGAAGAGGAGGAAGCTAAAGTGAATCTGGAAGGAGAACTCATTTGTGCCCTAGAAGAAAGCTATTGAGAAGAAGAATCAAAGATTGAAGTGCCAGATCGAGAAAAATGAAAAGGATTCAAAGGAAATAATTGATGATATAAAAACACACTTGGAAGAAGCTAAGAAGAATGAATATCTAATAGCATAGTTGCAAAATCTAAGAAAAGAATGTGAAAAATATGTTATTGAAATTGTCTCTTTAAAAGAAGACATTGAGAAAGTAGTCAATGATAAAGTAGTTAGTGATTCAAAATTTGAAGATAGCACTAATATATTGAATAAGATATTAAAGATCCAAAAGGCAAATTCAGATAAGATAAGTATCATATTTGAAAATAAAAAGAGCTATGTTGAAGCTCTTACAAAAGAGGAAACAAAAAGGGAAGAAGTGAAGAATACAGAGGACATTTCAAACAAAGAAGTTTTGAGGGAACAAAACTACAAAAGGAAATCAAGTCAAATATATACAAATAGGTCTTATTTTTATGGTTACTATTTTTATTGTAATGGATATGGTCACAAGAAATTATAATGTCAGAAAAGAGCTAACAGTTTCAGAAATAAGAAGGAAAATCATGTAGAGTCAAGCAGAAGCTACAACTCTTTTGCTCCTCTATCAATATTTGGTGAAGAGGCCATAATATGTTACAAATGTAACAAATTTGGACACATAGCTCTATACTACAAAAGTGTGTTTGAGTTAGTCAAGAAGGACCAAAGTTTCAAGGCTCCATTCATCAAGAAGAAGGTTCATACATGTTCATGGTAGATGAAACAACCTAAAGATTCTATGATGGTTCAAACAGCTTTGCATGTAATAAATGAAGATCAACCATGGTTAGTTGATAGTGGATGTTTAAGGCATATGATAGGAGATAAGAGTAAGTTCATAACCCTAAAGAATATCAATGGTGGCACAGTGAAATTTAGAGATAAAACCACTGCTAGGATAGCCATAAAAGGTACTTTGAGTTTGGATAATGGTAGAACCAAGACTAAGAATGTTTTGTATGTGAAAGGTCTTAAACATAATCTATTGAGTGTAATTCAAATATGTGATCAGGGATACACATTAAAGTTTCATGCAGAAGGTTATGAGATTAGAAAAAAAGATTCAAATGAGTTGATTGCAAATGATCAAAGGATAGGAAATGATTTATATGTATTATCAGATATCTTCTCAAAGGCATGATCAAAGTACACATTTAAAGATCTGCAAGAGGAGTTAGGAGTAATTTCTATTACTTCTTTCCATTGATGTTCAACATCAATTGAGGGGGAGCTAAGTGTTAGCTACAGGTAGGCCCTTTGCCATTGATGTCAAAGGGGGAGAATAACAAGTACAGGGATAGGTGCAGAAATAGGTATAGGGAATAGGTACATATTTCTATAGTAAGGGGGAATTACTGTATGTTTTTCAGATGACAGCATGTGCAACATTTAGGATGTGGTAGTTTTAGGATTGAGGTTGCCATCAATGACAAATGGGGATATTGTTGGAAATATTGTCATTGATATCAAAGGTCTCACATTATTGGTGATAAAGGCCCCATTGCATTTAATGATGTTTGTAATAGTTATATCTTAGCTAATATGTGTTAATATTTATTTAATATTAATGAATATATTTTTGGTTTGCATATAAGACAAAAGAAGGGCCCATGGAGAAGTCAAAGAGTCACGAGGTAAAGACAAAAGAAGAATGGGATGTATTTTCCCATGAAGAGTCATCTTGGGGAATTCCAAGAGTCACCAAGTGAAGACAAAATAGGAAGGGCACAATTTCTCATGAAGGGACACTTTGAGGAATACAAAAAGTCACCAAGATAAAGACAAAAGAGGAAAGGATACTTTTGCTTATGAAGGGTCACCACATGACTTTTCAAAGGCAAGGATATGAAGGGTCATACAAGTTTGGTGCCATTTTCCATGAGGATTGAAGGGTCACAAAGGGGGAAGGCCAAAGGTCATTTGGAAAGCTATAAATAAAGGTTTGAGAAGCCATTTATAAGGTGGGAGAGAGAGTTTGATTTGATATAGTAATATCTAGCTTCGAAGAGCAATGTGAGAGATGAGTATGATTTGTGTTTATTATATCTAGCTTAGAAGAGCAAAGGTGAGAGAGGAAAGAGATATTGTAATGAACTATCATTTGTTGAGATAGCAACATTGAGAGATAGTTGTGTGGTATACATAAAGGGGTTGGTGCTCACGAATTTTTATTGTGTTGGTGCTCAACAAAGGGGTTGGTGCTCCTATGGGTTGGTGCTCATGAATTGTTGTTGTGTTTGTGCTCAACAAAGGGGTTGGTGCTCATGAATTGTTACTATGTTGGTGCTCAGTAAAGGGGTTGGTGCTCTTATGGGTTGGTGCTCATGAATTAATGCTATGTTGGTGCTCAGCAAAGGGGTTAGTGCTCCTATGGGTTGGTGCTCACAAATTGTTGCTGTGTTGGTGCTCAGCAAAGGGGTTATTGCTCCTGTGAGTTGGTGCTCAACAAAGGGGTTGGTGCTCCTACAAGTTTGTGCTTGAAAATATTGTTATTTGAGTGGGTGCTCATTCATATACTTGAGATTGTTCTCTATGGTTTTTCCCACATTGGGTTTCCACGTTAAATCTATTATCTCTCTCTATCTTGTGTGGTATTTATTATTTCAATTTTAGTACATATCTTGATTTTTTGGTTAAGTTAAATTTGATTAAGGGAAAGTTTTATAAGATACATGGTATACTAATTCACCCCCCACTCTCAGTATATCCCATGATTAATAATAATTATTCCATTTGACCCTTCAATCTAGTCTTGGCATGCTCCTAATATCTATTTTCCACCTCTACTTTCATTCCTTCCCATAACACTATCATACACAACCATTATAACTATGTTCATGTTTCTTTTTCACCCTCCATTCATGTGTTTCTATCATCTTTTATCACCTCACCACTCTTTCACTCATTTCCACTCCATGAATCCATTGAAAAGGAGTTAGAAAAGCTGGAGATCATCATGAATGTGAAAGACTATAAGGACCTTGAAAACCCTGCTAAAATATCATAAAGCAATTATCTAAAATAAAGAACACAATCAAGTGTTTGTTATGAAAGTGCCAATAAGGGAGAGGCATGAAGATTCATCCTTAAAAGTTATTTGAAATAAATATATCCTTAAATTGTAAAACAATGAAGAATAAATTCACAAGAGACTACCATAAGCCTTATTTAGGGCCTAATTAGATATAGTTCATACAAATATGACCTCATGTAGTAATTATAAATCACCCTTTTCAAACTCTCTAAAGACTCAATCATTGCTAAAATCCATACAATATGCTATAGTCATAAAGGACAGTCAGGTATTTTTGTGAGGAAGGTCTATTTTCAAGTTATTTCCATGATTATATGATGAACTAGGAGATGCACTCAGTTTTGGCATCAAGGGAATTCAATATTCAAGGAACTAATCTTAGTTCAGTCATACACCTAGAAAACCACCACCTACAACCTTACAAAAATCATGCATATCTTCAAGCTTAGGTAGTATGAAGACATAATGGTATATAAAGGGTTTATTGTTAAGGATAGTGATTCATGGAGGTTTCATGATCAATCAAGGTTTGTGATGTTAGATAACATGAAAGGAAAGGCATATAATAACTTTTATATAGTGGTTCACCTAAAAATAGACACCTATAGCCACATGGGCTAAAGGCCTTATTTAAACTATCATTCAAGATGAGAATATAGTGATATAAAAGAGTTTTATAATCAAATGATAAAGTTCTTGTTAAAATGAGGTTTCATGAAACAAATAGTGATGATAAATGAGGACAAAGAATAATTTGAGGGTTTGCCAATCAATCACCTTAGAAATCAATACCTATAGTCATGGAGAACACAACATACCTCTAAGTTCAAATGAGATGAGGGAAAAATGGTTCAAAGTGTAATTTCATGACTCAAGAAAGTGTTATGAGAGGAAAATGATGATTAAGATAAACATGAGATCAAGAAGATAGAGATATGGGACTTCAAACCAAGGTTATAATCACCTACAATAGGGTTTCTAAAGGCATTAGGACACCTTTCAACTTCTAAGCAAGAACATGAGGTTTACAAAGGGAACTATAACAAAGTTTCATCCTTGAAGGTCAATCAATGGAGAAATAAAGATATGAATGAGATAAAGTTTTAAATAAATGAGTGTCTTAACATGTTGGACACACTCATAGCACACCTACAGTGATGCTTAAGGGCAAACCTATAGCCATTTACAAGGGTTTTCTAGTAGAGTGGTCTCTTAAGGAGTTTAGTGTTCAAGATGATGTTTTTAAGAGGAATAAATATGATATAAGCTCAGATGGAGGGTAAAGAGGATTATCAAGACATGGTACTCAATCATTTCACCACAAAAGACCACCTATAGTCAAAGCAAGAGATGCTAGAACATAGGCTTATCTTTAGGTTCTTAAAACATGAAGGAAAAGTGATCCATTTCATGAAGTGTTTTGATTATAAATGGTTAATTAGAACATGAGGTTTTAATAGGGATTAATTAAGGCTCTAAACACCTAGTGCTATAGTCTTTCACCTTGAAAACCAAATCCTACAGTACTATTAGTACACAAAAATAAGATTTTTGATGGGATAAAATCTTGAAAAAGGTAATATAAGGTGAAATTTGACAAATAGAGACTAAAATAATTGAAGGAGAGGTATTTATGAGAATTATAAAACATGTTAATCATGTTCTATTAAAATCCAATGAGGTAAAGCATGAAAAACACAGTTAGTCACATACATAGTCAATGCATAAGAGGCCAATTTTGAGAGATTTATGCCTTTTAGGCACCTATAGGTGGAATCAAGGCCTAAAAATTGGTACAAGTCATCATGATAACCTTATAAATCTTATCATTCTATTGAAAAGGTTATTTTAGGGGAGTATATTCTCACTATTTTGACACAGTCCCCTACTTGTCTCAAGACAGTCATGATGGAGCTAGAAGAGGTTCTTGTGGGTTTCAAGGTACAAAAAAGGTTTTTAGGTTCATTAAAGTGTTTTTCAAGATTGAGATAGTTTTTTTAAATCTTTATACAACTTTTTAGAGGTGATAAAACTCCCTAATATAAGCAAGCCATGCCCTTGAGGGCTAAAGCAAGCAAACAAGACTATGGCTCTTTAGAGACTTTGCTTGTTTTGTGACTTGTTCAAGATATATGCCACTTGTAGATAGGTTTCTGAGATAATTTAAATTTTATAAAATGTTTAAGAGATAATTGAATATGAGAAGATAGGTAAACTTAGTGATCTAGGGCTACATAGGTCATGTATGTAAGAAATCCCATAGGCAGTCCTAAGAAGTACCAAGGAAAAATGGAGATTAGACAGTAAAAGGAGGTAATAGGGAGTGGAATTATATGGGGAAATTTTTTTATTTCATCCCTCATACTCTCTCATAGGTGCCCCAACCATAAAAAATTATTTTTATGCTAAAATTCAGTTTTAGGCCTATAACACCAAAAGGCATTTTTAGACCTTTTAAGAAAGATGACACTTACAAAATGGTATGCATAGAAATTATAGGTCCTATGAAAATGTATTAAATTAAATAAGATTAGGATAAAAGGTAAAATTCATCCATAAGGATAAATTTTAATTCTATAGTTCCAGACACTCATTCAAGCCACTTGATCAAGTGCTCATATCTTTCACCACATGAAGAGTTTAGCCAAACGCTCTTAGTGTGATTTAAGTAACCCTATTCAATTATAATTAACCAAAAATTAAATTTATTTAAGGGGATTTAATTTATGAATAATAATTAAGAGTGTAAGCATGTCTAGAATGCTTACAAACCCTATAGGTAATTTTTTTCATGTAGGTATATTTTCATACCTTTTGCATGGGAACCCAATCTTATCAGGGAAGCTGAGGGGGTCTGTATAATAAATATTCATGGAAATAAGTTTGGGTTTGGAGGAATGTACTTTATTAACCATCATTAAGAAGGTTCACCTCCAAAACTCTCCCAAAACCTCATGATGACTAGTTTTAAGAAAAGTCAATTTTATTGCAATCAAAACCTCATGGATCATCCTGAAACCTCTTCAAACATAAAATACACTTAGAGAAAATAGGCTTTTGAGATAAAAAGTTACAAATATAAGTTACAATGTAGTTTATATGAAATTCAATCAATGAAGATCAAATTTTGGAACTTGTTCTTCATCCTTAAATCATCATCTGGTCAAAAATCTGCTTGGAAGAGCCCCTACCAGCTCCTTCAAAATAGATAGTCTACATAATTTCAAGGCAATTTGACCTAGTCAAACATTTGGACCAAGTTACAAGAGTTTTTTCATCAAAAGGAGCTATTTTATGACATTAGGGCTTGTTTCAGGTCTAATATCAACATGTTTGTATCAGAACAAGTTTTAGGAATACTGATCCAAATGAATGCATTGATTCAAGATGCAATGTAAGACACATTATTCAAGATAATATAGGGAAAACACACGTAGCTACAAGAATGAAATCAAAGATAAATATTTTCATGAAGGCATGAATTCTCCAATAATCCACATAATGTACTACATTATATTAGAAATATAAAAGGAAAGAGGTGAATATATAGTTTAGAGAGGGAAAGATACCACACATTCTAGTGAATATGGTTCTAATCTTCCCAAGTAACCCAAATGACCTCTAGATCCCTAAACAAGCTAATATAATTGTGTAGGAAAAACCCAATGGGAAAAAGGACTACACCAACACCCCCCCATAAGTGTAGCTTAGGTGGGTGATGATACAAAAAATGGGTCTTGGCAATAAGGCCTAATAAGGTACCCATGTATAATGCAATGATCCTAGTATCCTACAAAATACAATAGATGTGTGCCTCCACAAAGAAGAGAGATAATATATGTGCATAATGTTGTATGAAAATGCTATAGTAGGTCCTTATGCATAAAATGTTATCTCTTCCATTTGAAAAAAAGAAACATTCGAGCCCTAAGCAAGATAATAAAACCATTTAGGCAAAACCCAATGGGAAAAAGGCCTACACCAACACCATCCCTAAGCATATCTTAGGTGGGCGATGATATAAAAAATGGGTCCTATCAACAAGGCCTAATAATGTTCCTATGTATAGTATAATGATCTTAGTATCCTAAAAAATATGAAGGATGTGTGCCTCCATAAAGAAGAGAAAGAATATATGCACAAAATGTCACATAGAAAATGCTGTAGTATGTCCCTCTGCAAAAAATATTGTCTCTTCTTTTTGAAAGAAATAAACCACAAACTATCAATTTTCTGAATTCTCACTCAAGTGGAATGTAGATAAGAATCATGATGTATATCTCTAGAAAATGCTCAATTGTCTCTCTGCTAATGCTTGAATGTGCCAAAGTCTGATAAGGTATCACAAGACTAACTGTAGAAGATGGAAATGAAGAGTCATATAATGAAGGAGAGAAAAAAACTAGAGAGACATGGACCATTCACTAAAATAATGTCTATGGGAAGTGGAGATCAAGGCTCAACAACTATCAAAACTAAAGAATAGTTTATAAATGAAGTACTCAGATCTGTAGGATGAATGTTCATAAGAAGATATGAGTCATCAATACTCTCAACGTGTACACTCTCACTAAAATAAGTAAAGTCCTCCAAAATGTAAGTCTGTGAAGTCTCTAAAAGAGTAACAATACACATAGGATTGGATGTAAAATCTATAATGAGATAACTAAGGTCTAGAAAAATCTCATCCTATAGTGGGGGATCAACATAAAGAAGATCACTATCCACTATGGGTGTATCATCACAAGAAATAAAATCATGAGGAGAGAGTATAATAGTCTTAAAAGAGATAATAACAAGTGAAGGATGAGGTGTGACATAAATCTTAGTAAGATCATCGAAAGGACTTTGTAATATGCTCTAAATAGTGCATGGACACTCTGTATATTCCACATGGTAATGAATATCCATGGAAACATGTAGTAATAGAGTACCAAAAACCTTGTCACAAGTATTAGCCCACTTATTGAACTAAATAGGATTAGTGGGTGTAGGAATCTATCCATATAGAAATGGAATATGATTCTTGTATGTGATCAATTATTCTATGTAAGCACACCATGAATCATAATTATCCTTCCCAAGAAGGATAATTGGGGACAAAATAACTCTCCTCATCTAGAGTCTCTAAAATGGGGTTGACATGATTAAGAGAAAACACTAAGGAAATCACAACCACAATACAACCCCCCTAAAACAATGTCATGTATACCCTCCCAAACCCCCCCCCCCCCCCCGCCAATTTTTTTTGGAACTTTATAAAATAGTTATTTTTACAAGGAAAATTGTCATGGGAAATTAAAAAATAAACACTTTTTCAAAATATGGTACTTAATTTTGAGTTATTGTTTGCAAGATATTAACAATACAATTTCCCATAAATATGCTATTGACTAAAAACTTGCACTTGAAACTTAAAACAAATACCCTTGGGCAAGGTAAAATATGCCTTCCAACCACTCATTGGAATTGGAATATAACCCTAGACCTCCTCACATCAAAAAAATTAAAAATTACATGGCCTAGTCACCTCTAGGTGTATGTTTCTAAAAAAGCCTCTTTAGAAGGTGTTTTAATTAAAAAAAAAACAAATCTATTTTAAATAAAAATAAAACATGCTTTAATTTTTAAATTATTTTAGGGTATATTTTTAGAGTTGAATTTTGGCTAGGGGAAATTAGGTTGTATGATGCTTCCAAGGAGAGATTCAATCCTACAAAATAGAGGTAGACAACATAAAATTCTCCCCTTGCCGGTGTATCATGCTATTGTCCACACATTGGTTTGCCACTCCTTGCTATCAGGAACATAGTCAATGCTATCTTAAACTAGTGGTTTACATGGTGAGAACTAGGTAGAGGGAAGATCATGAGACCATAGATAGGTGGTTTTGATCACATATTTCTATCTTTACACTTGGTAATGGCCTGATCTACCACACCCTCTAGATCTATGACATTTTTTAAGCCAGTAAAATTGGAGGCAACTTAGGATCAAACCAAGTTATTATCTACCATGGTTTTAGTAGACCATGTCCTCTTTAGACTATGTATTTAACATACTTTAAAGGGAAGTAGGTTGTATTTGTCTAAGCATGTGGGTAAAGAAGCCTTTGAAGCCAACGTGGAGTGTGGAAACCATGGGTTGGATAGATTAAGGAGCACATGAAGCCCATGAAGAAACCTTCAAACACTTTATACCCTGATCAAAATTGGTAGGGGTAGTAAGACCAGGTTTGATGTTGAAACATGGGTTTGTGGATACTATAGATTAGCCACATAGAGGCAATTCAAATTGTTGGTGGACCAGATCTATTAAAACCTTCAACATAGAAAGTTGTGTGGTGGTTAGCATGCCACATTTGAGCATCTTGAATGGTGTATAGTTACATGGAGGTGAGTTGTTTAGTCTATAGAGGATTAGAGGGACACAAGCATCTTTGATCCTTAAATCAGGGCATTGAAACTATTCTTTATAACACAAAGATATTAGAAGATGGCATGTTTTAGTGTAGAGATTAAGTATAGATGAGAGTCCACATATAGATTGAAGTTAAATCCAATGGGATGAGTGAAGACACCTTCCCACTATAGGGCTTCTGATAAATCTATAAAAAAGAACTTATATAGCCAAAGGAAAACACACAAAATTCCACATCCAATAATAATGCCTTACATCCTTAGCTAGCAATAAATAGGAAAAAATTCATTTGTGAACCATAAAATGGTTGTTAGTGGAAATTTTTTTAGATGATAATGTAGATCTTTAAGTTTCCTTGTAACATATTATTGTTAGAATATAATGCAAACTACTCAAGATTTCATGCTATAAAATAATAGTAAAAACTAGGTAATCCTCAGATCTAGATCTTCTCTGATACCATATCAAAATGAACTCTAGGAATACTGATCCAAATGAATGCACTGATTCAAGATGTAATGTAGGACGTGTATTATTCAAGACAATACAGAGCAAACACATGTAATTACAAGAATTAAATCAAAGAGATAATTTCACCAAGACACGAATGCTCCAATAATCCACATAATGTACTACATTATATTAGAAATGTAAAAGGATAGAGGTGAATATATAGGTTGGAGAGGTAAATATACCACACATTCTAGTGAATTTGGGACTAATCTTCCCAAGTAATCTGAATAACCTCTAAATCCCTAAGCAAGCTAATACAATCATGTAGGTAAAACCTAATGGGAAAAAAACCTACACCAATAGTTTTCAGGTTTTCAATGTTTCCATGTAGGTTCTAATGATCGTCAAATCTAAGAAGTTAGGCTACTAGGTCTATTTGGATTAGTAGGCCTATTTGAGAAAGAAATCAAAGAGGAAATTGTCATTGAATGGATATCAAGGAGTTCATGTTGAGTTGTCATGCTTCATATCTGATGTTCAAGTAGAGATTATATGCATAGCTAGATCTTGAGTGCCAATTCATGTAAGGAAAGGGATTAAGTAGAGTTAACTTCCTAAAGGCCAATCACTCTAAGTTGACTAGTTGACTAGAATCATGCATTTTATTTGGTTTTTCACATACTTGAACTCACTTCAAGTGGAATTACTTATCCAAAATATGGTGTAAAAAGCATGCAAAAGGAGATTTGACAAGTCAGGATGGCCCACCATCTCATTTCAATGCCAAAAGGAGGATCATGCAAGTATTAGACATAAGAATACTTCTTGAAGACTATTATTAGCCAAATGATAACTCAAGTTATAATTAAAATGATGTTTATTTCACTTCCTCTTCTTTCTTCAACACTAATCTCTTGGCTAGTTCTCTTTTATATTCTATATATTAAGGCTTTCAAGCTAATTCTTAATATCCATCTCTTGGGCATGATTAAAATCTTCCAATATTGAGCTTTGTAACCTTTGGAGATGAATAAAATGACTATTTTTAGAATTTCATATTCTAGTATAGTGTGTTTATGTTAGTTGATTTGCACATGTGGTAGCAATTTTTCCCTTGGTAGGTCCTAATCTCACCTAGATAATAGTATGTCATCTTATGTAGGCCATGTTCAGTGTTTGATGTCATCTGATTAAGATAACAGTGGTTAAATTGACTAGTTAGTGCTTTGAATTATGCCTATTCCATCATTGCCCTCATGTTTTGATCACCTAATAAAACCTATATAAGAAATATTGTTCAATAGGAGTCATTTGGAGTTATAGATTTAGTTATTTGCTTGTCTTATCAGTATTTTAGGATCTCAAATAGAGTGGATGAACCAATAATATAGGTGTATCACCATCGGTAGAATATATTTCCTTATCAATAATCCTTCTTACCCCTTTTAACCCAAAACAAGTACAGTAGTTTAGTAATGAAAACATAAGTGATACATTAGAGGATCTAGCCTCATCAAAACTAGAGAGGTTTGGTCTAAGTTTACGTGTCCCACACCTCAGATCATTATAATGTTAGTCTAGGTGTGAAGGAGATATTGAGAAATCATCAATCAACCTTCAAGTAGGGTGTTATCTTAGTTACTAACACTGAATAAGGAGGTTGGTAGGCATTATTGGTTAAAGGTCTTTGTTTTTTAGTATTTGGTTAGGGTTTAATGGTAATGGTGGCAACATGACTACCTAAGACATATCCTAAAACATTGTTATAGGCATTCATGATGATATGATGCCCTATTTGGTTGGTTTGGTTAGTTTACCCTTGATTCTGAACATTTTTCTATTATTTTAATGGTTGGAATTATTGTTATATATTTTATGGTAGAGTTCTCTACTTTTATTATTATTATTGTTGGTATTGCTGCTAGTTATTGTTACTTTTATGTTGAGGAAATGGATTCTAATAGATACCCAAGTTAAAATTAGACATAAGAGCATGGGTATATCATTATATCTCTTCATTATCTAGCATATTATCAATCAAATGCCTTAGTTGGATACACCGATGCCTAGAATGTCCTTTAAATCGATGGTACTCAAAAAAATTTATTCTTTTTGCTAGTCAGGAAAAGGAATTCCTTTAGGAAATGACTTAGATAATGGATAACTAATCATATTTTCTTGAACTAATTTACATTATACAAACTTAATAGGCTCCCTAAGGTCACTAAATTATCTAGAAATTGGTGGTCTTCTCCTTGGTGGAGGGGTTTACATTTGGTCTTGATTTTTTGGTTATTGGTTTTATGGATACCTTGGTTGAATGAATGGGTGGAGGTAAATGGGTAATTGGTGTTTTCACTATTTGTACATGATGAAATTCAATGACCCTATTTCTAAGAACATTATTTTTAAAATTATAAGTATTTGGCATTTCATTTTTATTGGCCTCAGGTGGAATTGAAGCTGGTATTTAAATATGGTTATGTCTTTGGTTTTGGTTCTATTGGCCTTGATACTATTTTTGGATATGGTTAGAAGAAGATAACTTGATGATCCTTTTGTTTACAAAGGAATTTATCAATATGTATTCCTTTCTCAATAACTTATTTAAAAATGTGAACACATTGTAGTTAGATATGGTAAGATATCTCACTTTCTAGGATCCTAGCAAATATCATAGCTAATTGCTTGTCTGGTAAATTATGAGTGAACCAGCTCACAAGTTCTCTCCACCATTATAAGTATTGAAGATTTCACTAATTTTTTATTTTTCTTGGCCCAAGTCCATAACTATAATCTCATGTTCAATAATATAAAATAAATTATGTACAAACTTCTTAGATAATTCAATGAAGTCAGATACGTAATTCTTTGACAATTTCAAAAGCTATTCCAAGGCTTATTTGACTAGACTTATTGGAAAGATAAGAAGCAAATATATATCACTATATGCCACTAGTTATAAATAAATAAATAATTCTTTTAGATGCTCTTTGGGGTCCTCTTTGCCTTTGTATTTGTCAAATTTGGGTGGCTTATAACATGGTAGAAATGGTATTTGAAGATAATTCATGTTGAATGGATATGAACATGTTTCATCTAGATTGAACTTATTTATTTGATTTCCATGTTGAATGATTAAATTGCATCCTTAATTTTATATAAATCTTATGCTAGGAAGTTGGATGGCATGACCTATTGCTATTAGGGTTGCATGCTCAAAGGTGGATTACCGTTACTAGGGTATAAAATAATGGCATACTGTAGAATGTTTTTTAGATTGGTATAATGATTAGGTATATGTATTTGTATATAAGGATTGTACTATTGATATGGAATATACTATTGTTGGAAATTTTTTTGGCTAGGGATGGCTACATAGACTTAATTGGAAAATTGTAATTGCAGTAATGATATTTGGCTAGGTGGAATATGCTAGAATTATTGAGTTTGGGCAGGAGCTTGTTATCTACTCATTAAACCCTATTATGTATAGGAAACATGTTTCTGACTAGAACCAAGTTTTTGAAGGTGTTATAAGTTAGATCCTTATTGTATGTGAGATACCCATTTGGTGAAAGGCAAGTATTGCCTAACACCTAGTATTTACTATACATTATAACCTTGTTGTTGGTTAGGTAATTGTTAAGGGTTTAACATTTGTTATTGTTGACCAACCAACACTTTTTGACCAATAGAAACACATTATGGATTAGGAAACATTTGTGATTGTTAATGTATATTGGTCTTTTTGTTGTGGTAGAACATTTATTACCACTTATTAAGGTGTTGCAGTGTTCTAAACTTGCTAAGATGGTATGTTGGTCTATTTTTTTGGATGGTTTCCCCCTATTTCTCATTTGAGGAAACATCTAATTGAGGAGTGGAGGTTACTTTTTATGTTTGAAAAAGAGGTATACCTATCCCTTGTTGTTACAAACCACTTGTGGTATTGGTTGGAGTAATATGTTTTGTGTTTATTGAGGGTATATTAGACCCACTTTTGTTTACATTAGAATGCACTTGTGTGTTATCCTTTACATTTTGAATAAGGTCTTTAGTTTGAGTGGTAGTTTCTTCTATCAAAATTGAGACATTATACATGTTTCCAAATAATATGTTTTGGATAAAGGGGTATATATTATGATTTGCATAGCTTGAAGCATCTATTTGAGGCCTTGTTGAAGGATCTAGCTCTATAAGTGAGGATCTAGGTTAAGGTAATTTTGGTATGCTTATTTTACCTATTCCAATTGATCATCTATAGGACCTTTCCATTTCATAGGCATACTTTGGATCTATTGAGGTATTTTCACTAAAGCTTAATTATAACTAGTTGATACCTATTTGAACTATTGGTTACAAGTCACATTCTAGGCATTCTAATCAAACTAGTTAGACTTTCATGTGGAAAGTCTAGCAAAAATTTAGCTCCTAATTATACTACCCTTACTAGAATTTTATCTATGTTCTATAAAAAATGATGTGCAAATAAGTACAAATCATAACTTGTCTACATTGGTATCATTACATAGTAGGGCTCTTGTTTTTGTCTTTGTTTAATAATAGGTGTCACTTGAGCAAGGTATTAAGCCATTTTCTCTTGTTCTTGGCTTGGATAGGATGGCATGAAAAAAAGAGGTCTAAAATGAAAAATAATCGAGGTATGAAACAAAAAAAAAAAATTGTAAAATAGTTCCAATGGGTAAAATAACTAATCTAGGTCTAAGGCAAGGGTAAAACAACAAATTTGAAAGTGATCTAACAAAGGTACTAATTTGCCCAAAGGTGGTTATAATCAGTGACAAAGGTAAAAAATAATCAAAATTAGTCTAATGACAATACTAATTTACCCAAAGGAGGTTATAATTAGTGATAAAGGTGGAACAAACTCAAAACTAGTCTATCAAGAGTACTAATTTACCCAAAGGTGGTTATAATAATTTCCAAATGTATATAAACAAGGTAGAATGATCATGAACTATGTCAAAAGGATAATAATAATTTGCCTAAATGTGGTTATAATAATCAACGTCAAACATAATGCTAGACTCAGAAATAAAGGTTGATCTAAAATAAGAACTTGAAAACAATCTAAATCTAAGGTAATTAGCTTGGATAAACTCAATAAATGGCTTAGAAAAAAACATAATGCTAAGGTAATTGGCTTGAAAGACACTCGGTAATTAGATCACAAAAGACTTAGTATTTGGCTCACAAAATAATTTTTGACAATGAAACTAGGACATTTTAAAACTTAGCATGACAAACTCTAAATAAGGCACATGACAATAAACTTAGCATAAAGGATGCTAAAATAAATCACACATCAATAAACAACTGTTAAGTCCAGGCAAGGGGTATTTGGATCAAATAGGAAATCAATCCAAGTATCATAATCCAAACATAATAGACCTAAGACCAAATTATATGAGGCTTCAACATAAGCCTAATTAGTTTAGGATTTTTACTTTGAAAGATTGAATTTCAAATTTAATGCAAACAACTCAGATTTTCTAAGGCAAATAGGCTAGACAAAAATAGGCAGTATAACCTTGTGCTTTGAAACAAAAGGTATGAATAATTTTGGGAACTTGATTTCAAATACAATAAGTGCTTTGGAAAAATTTGGGCATCATAACAACATTCCTTCAAAAAAATGATATAGTAATGGTTTTGGATTAAAAATCCAAGGCAAATGTTGAAAACAAAATGGGTAGCATAATGACACCCCATTAAACAAGTGACACAAATGGTTTTGGAATAAAACTCCAAGGCAAATGGCTTAGGGTTAAACATTTGGTGAACCTGACCAATGGTCTCAAAACCCTATATGGCTTAGGCTTTTATGTGTTTCTTGCATATACTATTTTTTTATTTTTCAAAATATTCAATATTTTCCCTTCTCAAACACATGTTCAATATGGATATATGTCTTAGTTACTTCATTTTACAATATAGCATGGTATTTTTTACTTGTTATGTTTCATGTATGGTGAATTCAATAAAATCTCTAAGGATTTCAAAACTTGGTCATTTCAAATCCAATATATTCTTGCATAATTCATACTATCATAATGTTTATAATTAACTTCTACCTATTACCATGAATTGCCAAAGAGAATGCATGAAACAATCTTACTCTTCCCATCATATTACAACATCTTCCAATGATTTTATTGATAAAAATTCACTCTTAGACTTATTTCATCAATCTTCACATTACAAGGATGTTCTTTTAGATGCATTATGCATGACCTTTTTACCAAGTAATTTAGAGACTCTATATATGGCTTCCATGTTAAATTATATCAAATGGATTGAACACAATATATCTTTTAAGAAAGAGGATTTACCAGCTCAATACCTCATAAATTCTTATTTAACACTATACATTTAGGTATGTGTGTGAAATAAAATGGTTAAAAGAGTCCTCATGGATAATGGTTCAGGACTCAACATTTGAAACATAACTTTCTTTCTTTACTTGAAATTGGACCTAAATATTTATAACCCTCCAACATGAGCATCAAAATATTTGATAACATTTAACGATGAGTATTTTAGAAAATATCCTTAAACATCACCATATGACATCATACATTGCCTACTTTATGTCAAGTTATGCCAAATGATGGAACATATAAAGATCCACAACCAATGTTACTTTCCATAATGATACAAAATGATGAAATAAAGGCCTATCAGTAAGTACTACATGATTACCTAGAGCGATTTTATTTTTCTTACTTGTACATTCCTAGGAGTAACCCATCAATGGTAATGCATTGTATCTTGATGTAAAACATGTTAAACAAAATATTCATAAAATGCATCCCAAAGTGGAATTGATAGTAAAATATGAGATTAAAAATATCTTAGACATAGGATTTATAAAATCCATTGCACATTTTGATTTGGTATCTAACATTGTACCTATTACTAAGCCTAATGGTGACATTCAATGTTGCACTGATTACTGTGATTTAAACAAATATTGTCTAAAAGATGATTTTCATTACCTAACATCAACATGATTGTCAATTATATATCTGGATATGAGACATTTTCATTTATGGATTGTTTTTTGAGATATAACCAAATAAAAATTAACCTAGTAGAATAAGAAAGATAACATTTACTACCCCATGGGGAATATTTTATTATAAGTTAATTCCTTTCAGACTCAAAAATATGGGACCAATATATCAAAGGGCCATGACTCATATATTTCATGATTTTATTCACAAAACTATTGAGGATTATGTTGATATTTTACTCACAAAATCCAAATGTCACCAAGATCATGCTATTGATTTATAAAACATATTTGAACACTTGTTAAATTTTAATGAACATTGAAATCCCCAAAAATGTGTTTTCAGAATGTCTTCCAAAAATCTTATTGGGTGCACTATTTCTTAGTGAGGCATCAAGGTTGATATCAAAAAGGTAAAATCCATTTTTGACATGCCACCACAAACTAGTCTAAAATAGTTACAATGTGTACAAGGTAGAATTTAGGCTATTTGATGCTTCATTACTTAGTTGGATAATAAAACAATTCCTTTTACACATTTTATAAAAAAGATAAAAAAAAATTATATGGGATGGCAATTTTCAACAAATTTTCAATAAAATAAAAAAATATTTAGCAAACCCACTACTACTCATGCCTCCTATTCTAGATAAACCATTGTTTCTCTATATCTCAACCACTCATGAGACCCTTGGAGTCCTATTAACATAATATCATGATGATCACAAATAATAGGAAATCTATTACATTAGTCATCAATTGGTTGATTATGAATTCAAATATATGGCAATCTAAAAAATATGTTTAGCTTTAGTTTTTTATACATAAAAACTATGACATTATTTTCTCAATAATGTGGCCCATGTTATAATTAAAGAATATCCATTAAAGTGCCTTATGAAAAAAACACACCTCATTGGCCACATTGTAAAATGAATGATGCATCTTATAGATTTTAATCTCAAATTTGTATCCCAAAAATTGATAAAAGAATAAGTTGTAGCTAATCAATTATTTGTAGCTACATTACTTGATCCCTTTCTAATTATTGAAGCCAATAAATTTGAGGTGTATAATATATCTTCAAATCCATGGAATTTTTTTTTTAATGGATCCAAATGTAGAATAGGGGTAGGTGTAGGTATTATATTTTTCACCCATGAGGGTGAGTACATGCCATTTTATTATAGGTTAGTTTTTTATTGCATAACCAATATAACAAAATCTGAAGCCTTAATAATTGGGTTATCAATAACATAAAAGATTCATATCAAGGACATTCAAGTATTTGGTGACTCTTAGTTGGTTATTAATCAAGTTACCAATAATTGCTAAACCAAAGAATAACTCTCAAAACTATATAAAGAAATGGTGGATAAACTTAAGGGGACATTTGAAGACTTTTCCATTGACAATATTTTTCATAAAGATAACCTCCATGTATATGTAATGGCTAGTGTGACATCCTTGATGCCTTTTGATATAAGTGATGATCATATAAACTTTAACATACACTAGTTACATGATCTTTCCTTTTTTTTCTCATAAGATGGATTTCTTAGTTGTTATTTCTATTACTCATAGTTCTGTAAATGCAGAATGGTATAGTGATATTTATAATAAACTCTATAGAGCTTACATACCATATCATTTTACATAGAATGATAAATGAAAATTACAATGAGAAGTAATTTTTTATGATATCATTGGAAATGATTTGTTCAAATTAGGTTTTGAAGGACAACTAATTTTATGTTTAAACACAAATGAGGCACACATTGCACTATTATAAATACATGATAGCGAGTAATGTAAACAATTGTTTGGGAAGGACATGTCCCAAAAATTGTTATGATAAGGTTATTATTGGACAACCATGGAAAAATAATGTATTGAACATGATAAATTATGTTTACAATGCCAAAAATATAGTAATTTGAACCATGCACCATTTCACAAGTTACAGTTGATTATCTTAACATGACCTTTCTCCTTATGGTTCTATGATTTGATTGGAAAGATAAAACTCATGTCTATCGATAGACATAAATTCATAATCATAGCCAAAAAATATTTTATAAAATGGGTGGAGGAAATTCCACTTGAGTTTATTACAAATAATGACATATGTAGGTTTTTAATGATTACTATTATTTTTCATTTTGGCATACCTTCAACTTTTATTAATGATAATGGATCATCATTCAAAAATAAGATAATGAATTACTTTTTTATAAAATATAAAACAAAACATACCTTTTACACACCTTACTAACCATAGGGTAATGGAAAAGTAGAGGCAATAAATAAAACCATTTTTAAAATACATGGAAAAATAGTTGAATGATATAACACAAATTGGCACCAATATATTGGCAAACCTAATCAAGCTACACCTTATTAATTAGTTTATATTACAAATTTAATGTTATCAATTGAACTTAATATACCTTATCTACATGTTTCTCTCAAAGATATTATGAAATATAATGAATACTATGAAAATAAATCGCATCAATTAGAATAATCGAGTGAAAAATGAAAAATGGTTGTTGAAAACTTATGGTTTTATCAAGATCATGTTAATTGTGCATATAATAAAATGGTTCAACCACATGAAATTACTATGGGTGACCTAGTACTAAAATAAAATAAAAACAATACCAATGCATAAAAAGATGAAAACAAAGTTCAAACCAAATTGGTTGAGACCATTTATTGTTATCGAAAATTTGGAAAAAAGGCATATAATACCTAGATACACTAAATAAAAAACTCTCAAAAACTTGATAAATATTATGCACTTGTATAAATATATTTTTTGAGATAGGTCAAATATTTCAAAAATACCAAATAACTAAAAAAAAATCAAAAACCAAAAATATTTACAATATTCACAGGTTATATTAGCTCCTTAACATATATGTTATTGGTTCCATGTTGGTAAATATCATATCATTTATTTCTATATACAAATGTGTTTCACCCATCCTTTGAGTGTGATACATGCATACACAAATACATGATCTATGAACTTTTGGATGTTGGGCCTTCCATATACTCATGTCATGTGGACATTGGGGTCATCTCCTTATTTATTCATGATACATCCAAGTTATATTATTTTATGATCACTTTACATTAACATGTTTTAGAATATGTAATTACACATTAATTTATCCATGCTTATATCTTTCATAGTGTACTTGATATGTTATGTACTTTATATTTTTTCTAACACATATGATCCATGGGCTAGTATATTATGTTTATGATGGTTTCTTATCATCCATGATTTCCATTTTACACTTCCTTGATTGAGTTAATTTATATATATTTTCATGCATTATATTACTTGTTAATGTATTTGAATATGCTCCATTTTTTATGATTTGTAGACCCCATGCCTTTGTTTGCCTCTTTTACATTTCAATATGTCATTGCTTGTTGTATGTGCATTTGACTATGCCATTTCTTGTTGTATATACATTTGAATATGTCATTATTACTTTTGTTTAATTTTGACTAAGTCATGAACCTTTTATTATGCAACATTTAAGCATACCCCTTGTGGGAGGTCTCCTTGGGCCATTGCATTTTAATTTGATTTTGAATGCTCTCATGTATGCACTTGATTGTTTGTTGAGATTATACTTCTACTATCTAATATTGTTTCCATGATTTATATAATGTATTTTATGACTTAATGTGATCGCATACTATGTACCTCAATGATATATTTACCTAGACATGCTTATTCTATAGGTTGCCTGGTTCATACACAAATTTTATAACTATCTTATCCTTTTGAGGTAAGGTAATTACCAGTTTGTATTTCCCCTCACCTCAAAATGGGTTGGAATATTAGTGGGGACATGCCATTGAGTCATGGATTTCACATTCTTCATAGATTCAAATTGTATCAGGGGAATCTTTTAGAAACATGTTATCTAGACTCATACCAAGTCACGGATTTAGATTGTAGTGAGGGCATGCTATGGAAACATGTTCTCCACACTTACACAAATTTTTAATTTCAGATTATAGTGGGGTAATTCTATGGAAACATGATTTCCATACTTACATAGTTTTCAAATTAGCTAAAATTCATAGTTATATGATTTAGATACACAATTATGGTAGAATTTTATACATTGGTACCATTGTTATACCCAAGTTTCAAATGAGACATACATAAGGTGCATATTCTATGAAAAAGAGCACCTAAAATTGTAAAATCAAATCATCTTTCAGATTTCAAACACATCTATGGATTTTAGCTCACCAGGTTAAACTGTTATAGACTATACTGAGCCAATATACTATAATAGTTGGTTAACTTTTGATATGGTTGAGGTAACTAAATAATTTTTTTTTTCCAACTTTATGGATTTGATTTCATTACATAATCCAACCTCACTAAATTTATAGTGTGAGTTGACTTGGTTAACTCATGCTCACTAGGTTATAAATATGATTGGGTTGCATGGTTGAGTTAATCTCAACTATTGGGTGGCAACTCACCTTTTTATCCAAGGTTGGGGGTATGTGTCCTCCAATCTCTCTATATTTATGCATTTTACAGATTTATATTTGTCCTAATATTATTTATCCTTAAAAATATAGCTTAAGGGGATTTAGGGTTAAGAATATAGAAATGAATAATCACAAGGGTGATAAGCAGATCTATAGTAGGCTAATTAATTACAAAAATTATATGGAACATATATTGAATTTATTATACTATGATATGCTAAAAATGGAAAGTATAACTATGCTAGATATAACAATGAAAAATAAATAAGATAATTAATTGGTTTTGATGATAATACAAATCTTGATATCAAATAAACATTAATTAAATTAGGATAATATTCTATCATAGTCACTAAATTATGGATTTAGTGCCTTTATAGCCTTAGAGACTTGCATCAACCTTGGATGATTGCATCGACACTAGTATCTGGGTTAGATGTAGGTGTTTTGTATGAAATATTTACTAGAACATGATGCAACCACTTGAATGCTTCTAAGTTTCTTTTTGTCTTTTTTGTAGTGCATTCATATCTAGGTCATGGATTGTTACTCCTTATCATATATAAAAAGCCTAATTCTTCTTCCTCATAGTGGTTATGGGAAAAATGGGTTAGTTTCCACATGGTGTTGAGCTACAATAAAGACCCATATATCAATGAGCACTACCTAAATATCTAATACTCAAAAGAGGAACTCAAACTTATGTATTTATACCCTACATGTTGTCTTGTATGTGACTCATAAAATATGTGGAAATCAAGTAAAATAGTGACCTAGCTTGTAACTTAGATAATATATCTCTTGGGTTGTTCATTCATTACTTAAGACCTATAAATGTGATGTCACCATGACTGATATGGAAATAAGATAAGATGTGGATTATTTTATCAATTTAATGATTGATAGAATGTTTTTGATAGGTTGCTTTGGTCTCTTTAGGTCTTTTCTAGATGAGGAATGAATGAAAGTTGATCTTGTATTTATACCAATTCTTTTAGATAAATAACTTAAATTAAATCACTTAGGTTGACCATTAAGATATGTTTCATTTGTAAATTATATGGATTTTAAGGCATTAGACACTTGTGTTGGATCAAGACACCTATGTTGACATAGGTTTCTATCTTAGATGCAAGTAACTAAAGAGTGTGAAAATAGGTACATGATCAGAACTTGAAGAGATATAAGATAAGTAGGTTTTAAGCATTCTAGGTAAGATATAAGGCCTAGTTCATCAAAATAAGATTGGTTAGATTAAGATATAGGTCAAGGGGTACAATAAAGATCATATGTGAGACTTATAGCATAAATAAAAGGTTTAGGACCAAAAATAACAACCAAGGTCTAAGTTTTCCAAGTGTACATGATTGAGTTGCTATATAATTCAAAAATAGTTTATACATTTCCCCCTTTTAATCTATTAATGACACTTATAGTTTAAAAGAAAAGAACACATACCTGGGTGTGTATAACACACCTTATCTTAACTTGAGTCCAACTTGAGTGCTTTAATGGTGACTAAATTACAACTAAGAGCATGTTATAGTACATATAATCTGACATTGAAATAATTTAAATTATTGAAATTGAAAGAGCAAGGTTTAGGAGTACACTTGTGTATCAATGCAACCACCTTGACTATTATAAATTTGATTTTTAAATATATGACATTATGAATCACTAAAATTGAGATTAAGACAAATATGTAACTTTGGAAAGTGCATATCTATGTATGTATGTATTTATGTATGAATGTATGTATATAAGAAGACACATGCCCCAACCTTAGAGAAAATGCTAATTGAATTGTGAAACCCAATCATACTTATAACTTATTGAGTGTGAGTAAACCAAGTAAACTCACACTTTAAAATTGGTGAGGTTGGATGATAGAATCAATTCTAAATTTAAAAGTTTGGAAAGATTGAGTGATTTAATCCTCTCACCCATACCAAAAGGTAAACGAACTACTGCATTAAATTAAATTAAACCAAAAGTCCAACTTGTTGGGTGGTGATAGTCCCTAAGAGTGTTTTAAAATTTGAAAGTAATTTAGATTTTGTAATATTAAGGACACATTGCATAAAAAATGCACCTTAGATATGTCTCATACTGAAATTATGTATAATAATGGTTCCAATATATAGAATTCTATCACAAATATGTATTTGGATCATATAACTGTGTGTTTTAGCCAATTTTTTAATTTGAATATGTTACGATAACATGCCCCCACTATACATGGATAAATTTTAAAATTGATATAAGTGATAATGTGGAGGACACGTTTACAAAACATTCCACCACTACAATCTATAGATGTTGGATATTGAGGAAGTCTAGAAAATATATTTCCAAAACATGCCCCCACTATATATTTGAAACTGTGAATGTGTGAAATTCATAACTCTATGACATGCCCACATTGAATATATAATTATAGATGTGTGTGTGTGGAAACCATGCCTGTATGATATGCACCCATTGATATACTCCCACTTTTAGGTGAGAGAAGAATATAAACTAGTAGTTACCTCACCTTATAGGGATGTGATAATAATATAGCTATGAATGAACCATGTATCATATAGGAGAATATGTCTAGGTAAATGTATCATTGAAGTACATATAATGTGATCATATTAAGGCCTAAAATGTATGAAATATATCATGGAAGCATACATATATATATATATATATATATATATATATATATATATATATATATATATATATATATATATATGATCAACAATAAAATCAAGAATACACACATTTTATTTTGAAAGAAAGTCAAAAGGTAATGATCCAAGGAGACCACAAACAAGGGGCATTTTAAAATGTTGCACAATATAATGGATGTGACTTAGTCAAATGTTTATAAAATCAATAATGACATATTAAAATGTATATATAAAAAGAAATAACATATCAACATGGGAGCTGCAAACAATGGAGCATATTCAAATTATCAATAGACAAGATAATAGCACGGCAAAACACTCAAGAAAGTACATAAATGAAAGCATAAGAAACCATCATAAACATATCATACTAGCTCATGGATCTAATGTGTTAGCAAAAATGTCAAGTAAATATCATATCCAATACGCTAAATAAGATATAATCATGGATAAAGGAAAGTGTAAGTAAATATATGAGCTCAAAACATGACAATGTAAAGTGGCTATAGAATGATATAAATTGGAATTATCATGATCATAGAGGTGGATGCCCCCAACATCCTAGTAATATGAGTAGATGAAAATTTTAGCATTCATAAGTGCATAAATCATGTTTTTGTGTATGCCTGTATCAGATTCAAATAGAATCATGAAATGCATGTGTATGTAGAAGTAACTGATATGCTATCTATCAACATGAAACTAACACATAGATTCTAAGGAGCCAATAGAATATATAGGTGCCAAAAATATCTTTAAAAACTTGAATGTTTTAATTTTTTTAGTATTTTTTGAATATGAAAGGGAAAAGACTATCCTATGATGTCATCCAAAAGCTGATCATAGATATCTCCCCATTGTGAGCTTGGTGTAATAAACTAGTGACATTGACAAGAAGCATGTGTAGGTGCAATATATATCACTATAGTATTTGGAATACTTTGTGTATAAGTAATGGGTTTCTATGGTTGTAAATTAATAGTAGGAGAAATAGGAGTATGGATTCATGGAACCCATCCTTGAGTGATTTGTGGTTTATTTGAAATAGAAGTAATAGGAACATTGTAGGTGCTCTAGATATTTGAATATGGTGTCTAGTATATGAGGCTTCCATGAAATCCATTGTATGTCTCTTATGTAATGGTATATCAAGTAATGGCCACCTATAAAATGGGATTACCTATTTCTTACCCTTTTATGGTGAATTAGCCTTAGTAGTCTTGATAATTAACTATCTAGGTATAAATTTTTCTTGTTCAAGAAGATGCTCATATGGAAATATGGAAATTATAATTACTTGATTGGCGTGAATGCATTTAAAAGACCCATACACTGTAAAAGGTATTAATCAAAGAGTGTGTATCTTAGTGTGTCCCAATAATCTATCAAAGACACCCATGGAATGTATAATTGAAAAGGTAGTAATCACAGTGTAAGACCCACCTATAAAGGTAAATCAATCTCACCAAGAACCTATTTTGAGGTCCCATAAAATTATCTAATTGTCATAGTATAAGGGTGTAAATCATGATGAGTATAACCCAAGTTAATAATTAATGTCATGGTATAAAATTTTTCACTTTTATCCTTATCAATCATAATGTTGTGTATAGGGTGTTTATCAAGGTATGCTTGAATGAATAAAGAATGTAAATCTAAGTCATCATACTTAATCTCACTGTCATTAGAAGTAATATAAGGTATCTAAACCATAGGAGTTTGATGATATATATGGGTACCAATAACCTCATCTAATGGGTTCTTGTAATGTGATGGAGGAGGATATGCATTGAATGCCATTTGTACTTATGTTTCTTTCTTAAAGTGGTCTTGTAAAGGATTGTTAAATATTTTTATTTCTAGTGATCACCAAGTTGTGAACCTAATTCCTTTAGAGGGTCATCAAATATAATATTTTAGTCATTTAAAATGTCTTGGATCTTATGCTTCAAGGTAAAACATATGTTCATATAATATCCCGATCCTTGGTGATGATCACAACAGGCATTAGGCATTCACATCATATACTTTGGGTAGAGTCTAAATCATATCAACCTCTATAGGATGAGGGAGAGATATAATATGACATTCCACTAACCATAGGAGTAATGAAGTGGAAGAATTAATTATGTAAATTATCTCTTTAGTGCATTATATAAGATAAGTCGATTAGGCTACTATGAAATTACATTAACCATGTGGATTTTTCCTTTTTAGGCTCAGGTTATTTTACCTTATAACTTGGTTTTATTGTAAATTTGGCATTGGGTGTAGATGTAGGTGGTGTGTTTGATATGTATTTAAATTTATTTAATGAGAAATGTTTTCATTTCATGGTCCCAAACATCATCGCATAAGCCATCAAAAGATATATATTTTTTGAAAATAATGGAATCATGTAAGGGAATAAACAAACTTTACTTGAATATGTCTTGAAGTACTTTATCTACCATAGGATTGGTCACTTTAGCCAACATTATCTTGTATCTCAAGACATATTCATTGATAATTTCAATGATTTCTTGTTTGATATTTACAATTTGGGCATATGAAACCTTTTTAGTAATGCTAATAGAAAAATGTTGCAAAAACTAATCTGCAAGAGGTTTGAATGCTTTCATAAAATGGGAAGGTAAATAATAGAACCACCTAAAAACATAATTTTTGAGGCTCTTTGGAAATAATTCGGTCAAAAGTTTATCATTAAAGGCATAATCAAGGAATGCCACATATAAAGATCAAAGATGCTACTCAAGATCACCCTTGCCATCATAAAATGGAAACTTAGGTGCAACAAAACCAATTGGAAAAGTGTGCAAATATATCTCAATTTCAAGAGGGTTATGCAACACATCTTGTGAATCAATAACATGAGGAGATTTTAAATCATTTTGTTTAATGTTTATAACCTTATCCTCCAAGGTATTTATAACTTGAAGAAGTGTTTGAAGTATAGATCCATTAAGGTTTAAATTAGCAAGTTGAGTAGTCAATAATGGATAGGTGATCATGTTTTGATTTTTAAAGGTATTTAAATTGATATTTGAGTTAAAACAATTAGTAATTCCATGGTAGATGTAGCAATAAAGTTTATAGAAAATAAATGTTGGAATACATAGTCCATGATTCCACTAGATGTAGGTAGATTTATGGGTATGGAATATGTAGTAGTATATTTTAAGGACTCATAATTAGGTAAATAAGCCTTAGTTTTATCATGATTACTCATTTCATCTCTTATAACATACCAAACTATATTGATTAAGCTCTTGTTATTATTGAGATGAGTGATCAATGCTTATTTATCTTCCATTTTAAATTGGGTTTTTAGATTAACATTTTCCATTGTTTTTATGAATGAAAAATTCAAATTTTTTCACAAAATATAGTAAATAGAAAAATAATAAATACAAAAACCTAAACCACCTAGGGTTTTGAGCTCAAATACTAGGTTTACCAAATGTATAACATTAAAAATATAGATTAAGGGGATCTAGAGTTAAGAATATAGAAATGAATAAACACATAGGTGATAAAAAAATATATAAAAGGCCAATTAATTAAAAAACTCAAATAAAACATATAATAAATTTATTATATTGAGATTTGCTAAAAATGGAAAGTATATATATGTTAGATATGGCAATGAAAAATAAATAAGATAATTAGTTGGTTCTAATGCTAAAATAGATTTGGATTTAGAATAAGAAGGAATTAAACTAGAAGAATATTCTAGAATAGTCACCAAATTATGGATTTAGTGCCTTTTTATATTTAGAAACTTGTATCAACCTTGGGTAGTTATGTTGATGTTATTGTTTGGGTTAGGCACAAGTATCTTGTATAAAATACCTACTAGAACAAGATGTGACCACTTAATGCTTTTTTGTTTTTTATCACCTTTTTTATGGTGAATTTAGATCTAGGTCATGGAATATAACTCCTTGTCAAATAGAAAAACCCTAATTATTCTTCTTTATAGTGGCTATGGGAAAAATGGGTTATCAGGTACACAATGTCAAGTTGTCTAAATCCCCTTATCTTAATGAGAAATGCCTACATATCCACTACTTTGAAGAGGGCCTTAGACTTATGTATTTATCCCCTAAATTTTATCTTGTGTGTGATCCACACCACAAGGCCCATGATCAATATGTATGATGGACAATTGAGTGATGACTATGTAGAGTGTATGCATAGTACAATATTTAGGTGGAATAAATAAATAAAATTCAATGAAGCGTAAGTATTAACTTATATGAAATGAAACTTCTATTCATTAATGGATAATAAGGAAAATAATAAGAGTATAATGTCAACAATACATGTGTATCGATTGGATGTATAGAAAAATTTAAACAATGTTATGATTGTGTGTAATGGTATCAATCTGGGTTCTATCTGTGATCTAGGAATTTGACTCAAGAGAGGATGGTTAGTATGTTGTTAGTTCCAAAATGAAAACAAAGTGAAATAAACACACTAATAACATAACATCTCTAGGCCTAGACACTAGGGAGAGCTTAGTTAATAAAAGAAAATAACAAACACAACTAAAAAAACAAGGAATGAAAACACAAGAATTCCTTTCACCTTTCATGGATGCTCAAAATGCCTTTGTAATGGTGGCTTGCTCAACTTGTGATTCAAGAGGTATTCTTCAATGAAGTGTGGCTACCTTCATCTCCTCTTGGCACCTTTCTCTTGTGGCTTGGCTTGGCTTGGAATCAATTTGGCATTATCACACTAGTTTCTTGAATCTTTTTGGAACTAATCTTGCATTATAAATTTTCACTAATTAAGCTTAGAAATGATGTTGTGAGGCCTCCTATTTATAGATTTTTGGATTTGATCAAAATCAACCTCAACTATCCATCTCAAGATTGAGATGTGTGGTTGAGGATTAATTAAATTTTTGGAATTAAGTTTGTAATTATCCTCATCATGGCATTGGAAGAAGGGGAAATTAAGAGGAATGGAAGGCATCATGGAAGGCATTGATGAGGCATGGAGGGCATGAATCCTAATATTTATGGCATTTATGGCCTAGGGATGTCTTTCTAAGAAATGAGGTCACTTGATGATGCATATATTCAATATTCATTTCCAAAACAAATAATTCAACAAGTTTCCATGGAATTTTTGATTAGGCCTTGATTTGGGTTAATTATATCTTAAGCATGTTTAAGCACTTTATGCACAAATTACCCAAATTAATCAGAATGCCTTGTTATTGGTCCTAAATTTGACTAGATTTGAATTGGAAGTCCACATCAGATGCATATTACCATTTAGGATGTTGCCAATAAAAAATAACAAAGGCATGAGTATTGTGTGAAATATTTGATAGGAATGAACGATCAAGAGCATGCAGGTGCAAAATTGGCATTTTAACTCAAAATGATTTGATCAAAGTTAGATAGACCATAAATTGTATTTTCCCATTTAGGGATACCCTAGCAAAAATCAACATTTTAATATGTTAATTTTACATTATTTATCATGTTTTAGTGTGTTTAGGTCAAATTGTGTATTTTGGGTAGAAATTGGCCAAAACCCTGTTTGGATGTTATTGACATCTAATTTGAGGTGTCTACAATTTGCTTCTATTTGGGAAGGTGTTGCAAGCTATAATCACAATAACATCTTCTCAAAGAATGAAAAGGTCCTGTATGCCTACAACTACAATGAAGTGAAATTAAGGGACCAAAGAAAGGAAAAATGATGGGGTGAAAACATAATGATAGTGAAAAAGTAGTCAAAATCATTGAGAATGCAAGTTGGATGGTGCACAATGGTTTGCCCAAAGGTGGTTATAAGCATTATACCCTGACAATGACAATGTGGTATGATAACACAATGATTTTCCCAAAGGTGGTTATAATCATTGAGAAGATGGAGCTACCCTAGTTAGGACAAACAAAAAAGATAATAACATGCCCCTGTGGGTGAAAAAATTAAAGTGGTGACAACACAATGATTTACCCAAAGGTGGTTATAATAATTGAGAAATTTAGGTGGGATAGTGTGCAATGATTTCCCAATAGGTAGTTATAATCATTGGAATCCAATTATAGAAAACATGATAAACTTGGCTAAGGATGATGATAACTTAATATAGAGGGTAACGATAAATTAGAACAACCTACTAATAGGGAGATGCTCGTCTGAACTAATAAAGGTTAAAATTATTTCATGTTTAATTACTTTATTCAAGATATGATTAGGATTGAATCAGGATGTCAGTGCCAAAGAGATGTCACCATTTATGAATAGAATTATTGAAGCTAATATTTGTTGTATCATGTGATAGTAGGATTTATGATAAAAAACCATAAATAATTGGCCAAAATATGCATAAGGACTGACTCTCGTAATCCAATACCCAATAGAAAAGAATGCACAAATGATAGAAACCATAATGATAATGTAAAAATATGAATATGGATGGATTATAGTGTAAGTGTGGGAAAGGAATCACCTAATGAACATGCATAAACTAAATCAAGGAAACAGTGCTAAAAGCAAACAAACAGGTAGACAAACAAACAAAATAAGTAGAAACAAACAAACAAACAATGCAATAAAAACCCTACGAACATTGCCCCTAGAAAATAGGTGACAAATTAACAAATGAACAAAATGGGGGAATAAAATAAAAGGAAGGGGGTGGCTAATATGTCTCCATATGCACTAGGAAAGTGGATTATACCTACATAGTTCCATGGATGTAATATCCAATAAAAAACTTCAGGCCAAATGTAGTTTTCCCAGGGAATGGGAAGAATATGACAACTAAAGAAAACAAATAGAATGGATGTGATAGAAGAATAGGAATGGTATTGAAAAATGGAAAGTGTGAAAGAGAAAATTCCAAAAATGATGGGAAAACTAAATGACAAGTGATTTTCTTGTAACTTAGTAAGGGTTCCTAGAATCCTTAAGGCAAAGAAGTGGTCAATGTTTTTTTTCTTTTCTAATAATTTTTTGAAAGTGTTTTGGTGTATCTCCACTCAATCCAGAATGATGAGACACTAAATGGTTCAAGATCACAAAATAGTAAGAGCATTCATACTTAGATTGCTCACAAAATGGTGAGAGTGTGGCTTAGATTTCTCATAAAATGATGAAAGCATTCAAACTTAGATTGCTCACAAAATGGCAAGAGTGTGGCTTAGGTTGCTCACAAAATGGTGAGAGAATTAGGAAAAGGGTGACTAAACTGATCTCAATAATTATTGAGAACTATCTACATAGTCCCATAATAGGACCTTAAGTCATTGTAGTTCCACCCTTATAATGGAGGAATTTGACTAGTGCAGCGACCAATTCAAATAAAATAGGTACAATTGGTAAAAAGACATACTTCATCATAGAAAGTGGCAAGTTGGTATGTCAAGGGTTAGTATTTCCCCTAGTTTTCCCATAGGTATTTATAACTAAGACACAATGCCATAGATCAATGGTACTAATTTGCCCAAAGGTGGTTATAATTAGCAAACAAGATCGGTGGTAAGAAAGGACTAACAAATAAAGTATGCAACTACTAAAACATATATCACATTGTCTCAAAATATTATCTCTATCTAAAGTTCTTGAACCAACTGATGAATTAATTAGATACCGTGATGCTAAAACTACGTAACAAATGATAAAAAACAAGGTCAAATGAGCTAGGCTTTTGAACATGCTAGGTTGAAAGGTCAAAAATAGAAAGTGGATATGGCAAAGAGGATGGATAAGAATGACAGGCATACAAAGAAGAATAGTGACAAAAATTTATAACTAAAATGGTACTTATAGACAATACACCTTAACATTCAAGCACAATACTAATTGAGATGAATAATATTCATTAGCTCTAGAAGTTCATCACTATCTAGTGTGGCAAGCCTGTATGCTCCTAATCTGTAATCTATAGTTATGACGAAAGGCCCTATTCAGTTTGGTTTGAATTTCCCTTTATGTTTATTCTCAATTGTGGCATTCTTTTAGTTTTCGTTGAGAATAAGATCACTAAGTTCAAATGTTATATATTTCACACACTGATTATAGTGGCCTTTGAGTCAATTTTGATATGCTTGAAGATTTTTGAGCATGGTCATGCATTTTTGATCTAGTAGATCTAACTCTTGCAGGCGAGCTACTTGATAGTCATGATCATCTAGGACATGCTTGAAATATATGCATAGTGAAGGTAATTTGACCTCAATGGGAAGGATGGCTTCAGTACTATAAACAAGTGAGTATGGAGTGGCTCTGGTGGGGGTACGATGATTGGTATAGTATGCCCAAAGGACAAGAAATATTTGGAGGTGCCAATCATGACTGACATCATTGACAATATTTTTGAGAATGTTGACAATGGTTTGTTGGATGCCTCATCTTGGCCATTACCTTAAGGGTAAATGCTATAAAAAAGTGTTGTGTGATGTTTATTTAGTACATAACTGGTCTACATATTTGTTTTTAATTGATCCTCCATTGCCAAATATAATGTCAAAGGGGATATCATAGCGGCATATGAGGTGGTTGAAGATGAATTTAGAAATTTGCTTTCTAGTCATGGAAGTGAGGGGTATAACTTTAACCCACTTAGTGAAATATTCAGTGGCCGTAAGGATATATTTATAGCCATCAGATGAAGTGGGGTTAATCTTCCCAATGAGGTCAAGTCCCCATGTAAAAAATGGCCATGATGTCAACATCACTTTCAAAGTTTTTACTGGGGCATGAATCAAATTAGCATGCCATTGACATTTGTCACATTTATTTACATATGTAGTGGCATCTGCATCCATTATAGGCCAATAATAACTAGTATACAAGATATTTTTGGATAGGACTACCCTGCTATAATGGGCTCCACATACTCCATGAACTTCTCTTAATGCTAATGTAGACTCTACTAAAATTAAATAACAAAGTAGAGTTCCATCAAAACTATGATGGTAAAGGGTGAATCCAAGTAAAGTATAATGAGTGGAATGATGAATAAAAACTTTGGTTTATTTTTGAGATAGGTTAGGTGGTATAACTTGGTCATGAAGGTAATTTTAAATGTCTAAGTATCAGATAGAATTAGGACCAATAATATCACAAATCATGGCAATGATTGAAGGTTCATGAGCTGGTGCTAAAAAATTCTCAATTAGGAATTGATATTCTATAGCTTTATCTATTTGTTAAATTAGAGAAACAATAGTAACCATGGCATCTATAGTTCTATTACTAGCCCTCAGTATATGCTCAAACTAAATGTTGGCAATTTACTTCTTAAGAGTGTCAACCATGGCTTTATATGGAATCAACTTGTCATATTTGGTATAAAAATGATCTATGACCTGATTAAAGATTAACTGAGAATCACCATAAATTTGAAGATGAGATATATTCCAATGCATTGCTTGTTGAATTCTTGCAACAAGTGCTTCATACTTATCCATGTTATTTGTACAATAAAATCTAATTCTCAAAAATTTAGAGATGAGATCCCCTTATGGTGTAATAAATAATAGGCCTACCCCTGATCCATGCGTAGTGAATGAACCATCAAAATATAGCTTCTATGGCTACCCCTTAAGGGGTGTATCAATAATGATCATGATGGATTCATCAGGAAATGGAAACTTGAGTGGTTGTGTGTCCATGAGAGGTGCTTCAACAAGTTGATCTATAAGAACTTGTCCTTTGATTACCTTTTGATTGACATACTCTATGTCAAACTCACTAAGAAGCATGATCTATATATCCATTCTACCTTGCAAAGCTATTTTAAATAGTATATACTTGAGTGGATCTACCTTTGAAATAACCATGGTTTTATTATTCAACATGTAATGATGTAGTTTTTGAGCTACAAAAATCATGTCTAGACAAGCTTTTTCAACAGGTGCATAGTTATGTTCATATGTAACCAAGGTATGGATTAGGTAGTAAAAAACATGTTCCTTTACATTATCATCATGTTGAGCTAAGAGTGCCCCCAGGGTATGATCAGTATCTAATAGGTATAACAAAAATGGCTTTCCTGGTATAAGAGGTAATAAAATAGGCAGATTGACAAGATAATCTTTGAATTGTTGAAAAGCTATTTGGCAGTGATCATCCTAGTGAAATGAAACTCCTTTATTTAAAAGGTGTGTAAATGGATGGAACTTGTTTACTAATTGAGAGATGAAGTTTCAGATGGAATGGATCTTACCCTATAAACTATTAAGTTACTTCAAATTGGTTGGTAGTGGCATCTCGGCTATAGCATAAACTTTAGCTAGATCAACTTCAATACCTCTATGAGATATGATGAAGCCTAATAATTTGCCTAAAGTTACATGAAACACACATTTATTTAGATTTAGTTTTACTTTGTACTCTCATATTCTTTCAAATATCTTATACAACATAATTAGATGGTCAACCCTGGTCTTGGATTTTCCTAATATGTCATCGACATAGTCTTCAATAATATCATGCATCATATCATGGAATATGATATTCATGGCTCTTTTATATGTAACTCTCACATTATTAAGGCCAAATGGAATCAAATGATAGAAAAATGTTCCCCATGGGGTGGTGAATGTTGTTTTATGATGATCTTATGACACTATTCTGATTTGATTGTATCCTAAAAAGCCATCCATGAGTGAAAGCATTTCATAACCTACCATGGAGTCAATGATCATGTTGATATTAGGTAATGGAAAATCAGCTTTAGGACAAGCTTTGTTGATGCCTCAAAAATCAGTACAAATTTTGATTCCTTTAGGATTTTTGCTAACAGGTACTACATTAGAGATCCATTTTAAGTAGTCAATGGATTGGATACATCCCACTTCTAAGAGTTTTTACAACTCTTTCTTTACCAATACAACAATGAGAGGATGCATCTTACGTAGATTTTGTTTTACCAATTTGGCATCAAGATTAACCACAAGGTGGTGTATAATCAAGGTGGGGTCTAATCTTGGTGTGTCAAAATAGGCCCATGAAAATATATCCATAAACTCTCTCAATAAAGCTGTAAAAATGTCATGTTCTTCCTCAGTGAGGGATGCACCTAATGTTATCCATTTTAGGTCCGATAGAGTCCTAATGTTTACCTCTATTGTATCTTTGACTAAGAGGGTTGAGCCATCTTCTAGGATAGTAGGTAGTGACTTGAACTGCTGGACTATGTTAGGGTCCTCTATTAGGACTTGCTCTTCAACTTCTCCTAGGCATGATGAGTCTAAGACTCCTAATTGGAGCTTTGGACATGTAACAAAAATAGTTAAAAATTCTTGGAGAATTTTATCAAATACTTGTTGTTGCTCAAAAATAAAATTAGATTCCTAGGCAAGTTCATCATTAGTGGTCTTTTAGTCTAAAATTAAAGAAGAATGAACACCCCCATCTAATGACACCTGAAATAGGTTTTCACCACCAGACTGGCCTTTATCTTTACTTTTTCCATGGTCAAAAAGTGCCTCAAAGAGGTTTTCAATTTGGGACCTCAATGTTTTACTTATTTGTTTTTGGCTAAGGGTGTTCACTCACTCTCCAAAATAGGCTGTAAGATCCAATGTGATTGAGAATCCTGATTTGTGATCTCTCAATGGAACATTGTCTCTAAGGCCTAAGAAATCATAGAATGCCTCATCATTTTGAAACTCTTCAATCGACAAACTATATTCTTATTGGTCCCAAACTATCAGTTGGGGATAATATAATGGCAATGGATCATGATGAATGGCTTGGGTAAGGATACAAATGGCATTATTATTATTATTATTATTATTATTATCAAACATGTTGGTTTTAGCTAGGTTATCAAAGGTAAGGCTATGATCAGACATTGCTTCACTATCAACATCATCATCACTAGTCACTGGTGATGGAGTTTGAATAAAATATGTGGGGTCACCCCCAGGTGGTTTAAATCCAAGTCCATAAGGTCTTTCATACTTATTCATAGAAATTGGCTCGATAGTTCTTTGCTAGTTTAGTCTGAGGCCTCTTCCTTCATAATTGTGATGCTCCATGATCCTATTGGAAATAAGATATTTTGCATTTTTATAACAATCAAACTGGTCATTATTAAATAACCATGATTCATTCCCTTTAAGAGGGTCAGGTCCTAAGCCAAATGCTGGTACAAATGTAATAGGTCCTTTATCTTTGTTCTTTCATTGCCAATACATATGTGGGATGACCTTAAGTCACCCAAAAGTTTTTGGATTCTGAGGAAGATTGGCAATGTGAAATGTGTCATGGGTCATATATTTTCCCAGTCTATTATTTGAAATGGAAAAATGATTAGAAGCTTTAGGAGGTGGCATGTGGGAAAGGGAATCTAAGGTATCAAGATCTATGTAATTATCTGATGAAGGATCAATAAGTATAACCTTTCCTTTATCCTACTTGGAACTTGGATTCATGTCATATTAATAATTATAGCTTTGAAACTTAGCCTCAAGATGCTTGTAGTGTTCATATAGGTGTAAATCTCCTAGAATATTTACTTCCATCCATGAGTGGGAAAACTTGATACATTGGTGCAGTGTTGATGGGACTACACGAATCTCATGTAACCAAGGCCTACCTAGAAGCATGTTGTATGATAACTCAAGATCCAACACATGATAAAGTGTATCATGGGTCAAAGGCCCAATGATAATTGGAAAACTAATGGTGCCCTATGATTCTCTTTCCTAATAATCATAAGCTTTAATAGTTATTATTTCTAGCTAGAGATCTGTCATTGTGTACACAAGAAGCTTGATGAGCTTGAGAGACACTGTTGAGGCTAGATCTATTGTCGATAAGGACATATTTCAAATTATACCATCTAATACAAACTTATATGTACAATAAGTTATTATGGAGTGGGCCAAGGGAAGACATATCGCTTTGATTGGATGTGACTTATTGGGTTGGAGCTAGGTGTCCAACCAAAGCTTGAAATTTATCAAGGGAAATGTCACTAGAAATAGTGGATTGCATCAAAAAAGCATGTAGGGTGTTTTTGTGGATTATTGGCATTCACAACAAATCCAAAATAGAAATTTGTGTTGGTGTCTTTTGTAATTTATCCATAATATCAAACTTCATGTCTTAGTTAATAGTGAATGGTTTTTTTTAGGCTTAATGGTTAGTTAGATGATAGGTAAAGTGATAGATGGTTGTGGGCATGGGATAGTAATATTTGACCTTCAAGTTGTGATTACATAATCAAGATTAAATATTGGACCATTTTGCTAACTGATGTTGGGAATGGTGTGGGACCAGAGAGGACAAGTCTTAGTTACAGGTGCACTTGCATGTGGTCATGTGGCAAGAATGAGTTGTTGCTATCAGGTCCAAAAGTGGAAGTCCTAGTTTTTTGGTTTTCCTATATGTACTCCTAGGTCAAAGAAGGATTATCCATGTAATTTGGCATAATATTATTATTTAGTAATGGTCTAGGCTAATTAGTACTTGGTCTAGGATTAATGAAGATGGTATTAACGCTACCCCTTGTAATATGACCTATAACCCTATTGTAGTCATGTGTAACTACATGGTAGTTTTGTTGGTTGTTACTATTATGACCTTTGTTTTATCCATTATTTTGTCATTGTGGATTCTGTTTTTGATTTTTTTGGTTCTATTGGTTTGGCCTTTGATTTTAATACCACTGATTTTGTTGTTGCACTAGCCGTTGTTGTTGTCTCTGATTGTTCTAATACTATTGATTGTTATGTCAAGGAAAGGGGTTTTCATAAATTCCAACAATTTTATTGGAAGTGGAAGAACCATTATCCAATTTTATCTACCCATTCTCCAACATATTTTCAATTAAATTCTTGATTTGGACACATCTTCATAGATTATGCCCATTGACCCGACGATAGTCATAAAACTCATTTTCATGGTACCAATCAGGGTAAGGAATGCCTTGCAGATAATGCTTTGATATAGGCCAACTAATTAGATTAGTGGTGGAAAGGTTGAAAAATATAGATTTGTTAGGTTCTCCTAGGCTACTAAAGACATGACATGTATGCATAGTTCTCCTAGGAGGAAGGGTTTGCAATGGTAAAGGCTACTATATTTATTATGTAGGTCTTGTTTGTTGTGTTTGTAATATTGGTTGGAGAGATTTTTGGGTAGGAGTAAGTTGAAAAGTTGGTTCAAATGATGTATACATAGTTTGGACATGATGAGATTTGGTTACTCATTTCCCACAACATTCCTATTGTGATTAAATTGCTTTAGTCTTTCATGATTATTGGCTTGTGCCGATTGTGATGATTGCATTTAGATGGGATGTTAGTCATTTTCATGATTGGTAAATTGATTTTGATTAGTTTAAGTGAGATTGGTGACTCCCTTATTGATGAGCACTTGTTCGATTAACAAACCTTTGTCAACAATCTCTTTGAATGTATGTGCATGTTATAGTTCTAGATGATAAGCTATCTCACTATGAAAATTTTTAGTAAACACATTAGCTAATTGTTTATCTAATAAAATATGGGTGAAATGGATTTCAAGGGCCCTCCATCACTATAAATAACTTTCAAAACTCTCCTTAGCTTTTTGTTTTACTTGTGTCAGGTCGACTAATGAAATCTCATGCTTGAGATTGTAGGAAAAGTGCTGCATAAATTTATCAGAAAGATCATCAAAGTCTGCTACTAAATTCTTGGGAAACTTTAAAAACCACTTCAAGGCTTGTCTATATAGGCTCCTTAGAAACAAAATTAAAAGATATATGTCACTGTATGCCACTGGTTGACATGTGATAAAAAAATTTGGTCAAATGGGCCATAGGGTCACCTTTCCCTTTATACTTATTGAATTTGGGTGGTTCATATCCTAGAGGAAATGGTATCTATAAATACTCCATATTGAATGGATAAGAATATATGTCATCCAATTTGAACTTTTTAGTTTTCTTCCCCATCTGAAAAGTAGCAATTACATCCTTCATCTATTATAATTCTTGGGATAGGAAACTGGAAGGGATATTGGTTTGAGGGAGAATGTTGGTTTGGGTAAATGGTTGGGAGATCACAAGTGGGACACTTTGACTAGGGTATGATGGAGACACATATTGGGGTGCATTGGCTTGGTTGGGGAATGGATCAAGAATACACATACATGGATTGAGATGTACTTAAAAATGCACATTTAGCTACACGATATTCTAGTTTGGGTTGACAATAAAGGTTTAAATTGGAGGATTTTGTGGTTGAGATAAAGGGCTATAACTATACTATACCTACTATGGTTGAAAATGGACATGCTGCTAACTAATCAAACCTTGTTGTTGAGTAGGAACTTATGGACCAAAACCCTGTCTCTCAATTTGTGACACATTTTAAACCAATGATTGTTTAGTAAGTACTTGAGAAACATGGGGACCGCCTTGTTACACAAATCCCTATGAGGAAGTGAAATTAGGTTATAGATTCAACATCTATCATTGACCAATATTTTCACATTATTGATTAGTCATTGCTTGGTTTTGGACTAGCATATTATTCTATGCTAAAGAGGTATGTTTGTTGTTACCTGGTGGGGTGGAATATTTGTTGCCCTTGATTGAGGTGGTAATGTATTCATCCTTTGTTACATTTATATACTAGACTATGTTTTTTGTTGTGGAATACCACTCATTAATTATTGAGGAAGATTAGGATTCATCACATTCTATCATTGAGGTGTAACATTAGCCATTGTTTGATTATCTAATCCTATAAGTTGTACACTTGAGGAAGTGGTTGGTTGAGGATGGGGTACAAAAACTCGTATTCCTTAGTATGATGATCTACTCATGGGATTAACTATAGGCACACATTATTGGCTAGTTGTTTGTGTGTTAGTACCACTTTGATCAAGATTAGACATTGTTTGTACATTTTCTACTATATTTGGCTCACTATTCAGTATAGAAGCTGAAGACACTTCTTTAATAATTGGCATATGTATCAAGTTATTTGTTAGAGTGATTTGTAAAAATATGTCAAAACTCATATTTTCTTGTCCATTTAATTCCATCAACACTCCTTTTGAAGTTACTAGGTTAATGATAGGCTTACTTACCATGTTCATATGATTGATATCACGTACTAAATTTAGGTAGGTTTGGTATGGTATTTGCATTTTGTTAAAGTGATCTTACATGATGTTTTTACCTTGATTGGATATACTGGGGTCTTGGTACGTTTTTTTGACTAGAGCCATAGGATTGCAAAAAGAAGCTTGTTGATCATAAATAATGTTGTGGGGCACTCTTACTAGACTTGGTAAATTTTCATGGGGGAAGTTTGCTTTAAACTTAGCCTCTACCTATATGGCCCTAACTAAAATCTCATCTTTGTTCTCTAACAAATGTTACTCAAACAAAAATGGATCATACATGGAAGCCAAATTAGTAGAGTATGACTATTGGAGTATTGGCTCATCCACTATTAGTATTGTAGCTAAGTATTATGCAGTTTGCTCTTGGTCCTATTTTGTGTAAGGTGGTGTGTTAACCAAAAAGTTATCCAATGGATCTTGGATTTGTGCCCCTAATTGAGTGTTATAAGAGGGATACAAATCCATCTATAAATAATGTTATCCACATAGGGGTATTTCACCATTTCTTCTGGCGTAACTACATTACAAATCCCTAGATTATACATGAGTCCACTATGAGTGTAGGAATACATGTTTGGATCTATTCAATGATTGGCAATAAAAGGTCAAAGAGTTCTACAAACTCTAAAAAGGATAGAATCTAAAATAAATGATGCCTTCAACTTGGTATATATTTGTCAAAAGGATCAAAAGTTTTATGCAAATATTTTTGAGGAAACAAGCTAGTGTGAAGTATCTAACATTTCACTATTTACACAAAGGTAAGCAAGTAAATGGAATAAAAATTGAGATTCCAAACCCTAAGGTCGAAGTGTTTCAAATCAGTCTAATCTAGGAATTTAAAAGTTGCTAGGTCTTTTGGCCAAATGACGCATCAAAATCTAGGCTCAAACAAGGTATGTGCTAGGACTCTTGGCCAAATGGTGTCAAAAGCAAGATTTTGAAAATAGATGAAATTTTTAATCTAATGGATTTTAAATACTTCTAACAAATACTAGGAATTTGATTCTTGGACATGAACTTGATCAACTAGGTATAAGGTATAAAACAAAAGGCACTTTTAGAAATAGTTTATTTTCTCATAAATAATGGTATAAAACTTGGTTCTTTTAAACAAACAAGCTAGACAAAGGTGAAAAATATAACTGTGCTTTAGACAAAGGATTAAAAGTACACTTGGATTGGTCTAAATATATAGGAACAAATTTGGAATTATATGTAAGAGGGGATATGAAACAAAGTTTGAAATGACTTGGGTAGTGTAATGATGCTATACTACCCAAAAGGTTTGACAAAAAAGTTTGTTTCAAAAACTCTCTAAGGCAAAGACATTTTTCCACAATTTTGACATTATAACACTACATTTCTTGACTTAAAAATATTGTGGTGTATAGACTTAAAGTACAAGTGTTTGTCACAAAATGGCTTAAGTCTATCAAGTGATGATAATGATTATGAGTCTAAAATGGCCTTCAACCTAAATTGGAAATTAAACCTAAGTTCCCTCAAGTTTAGTGAAAATGGTGAACCCACTTAACACATCAACCCTATGAACTTATAAAGGTATAATTTAGAATTTAAATTATAAGTGAAGGACTTAAACAACTTTGGTAAAGGTCTAGACTCAATTGGGTATCATAACTATGCCAAAGTGGATGATATGACTCTTAAGCTTTTGATGAACTTTGAACAAGGAAAATGGATGATCTCACATGGGTAGCATAACACCTCTTTATTCAAAGAAAAATGAGGACCATGTGTTTGGTTTGGGATTATTTGTTTATACCAAGTTTTGACTCCAAACAAGACTTTAATCTAGGATAAGACCAACTAATTAATTGCCCTTAGATCCTAAACTGACAAGGTTGCTTGGTACTATTGGAATGAATCAATATATATCATTTGAGAGGATTTTAAGTGTTCATTAAAAAGAAATACACATAATATAGTAGGGTTTTTACACCCCCCTTTTCTCAAATAATAGTACTAAGACATAGACCTTGAGGCACACCTTACACCAACAATACTTCCATGGCAAGTAAGGATTTGTCTAAATTATAAAAAGTTTTCAAATGATTTAGGATAATTATTTGCATAATGACTTTCATGCCAAATAATGCAAAAGAAAAGCATGGATTTTGGGTCTGTATCACTCAGTGTGCTGCAAAAAGGTCTAGTCATTTTTGCAACCACTACATCCTACTATTCGCTCAGTGTAGTGTGATGTCCAAAGTGATAGTACATCCCATGTGAAACTCTAAAAAGAGTCAAATGAAGTCAATGTTAGGAGGTGAAACCCTAGGTCAAAGCTTCCCTAAAAAACTTATGGGAGGTGTTGCATAAAAACAAAGAAAACATGAAAATAGAAATACTTTGGGGTCATTTTCAAGGTCACCCAAACTTTGATTAGTTTTTGGGGAGTGCTTTAGGCAACATTCTTTCTAGGCCTTGGACTAGGCTACTTAAAATAGGAATGGCACTTTTGATTCCAAGGGTTCCCTATAGGGGACAAATGGAAGAGCATACATGCAACATACCTCTTTTTTCCAAACAATATTAAATCTAAACAAATATTTCAAGCAAAAATTAACAAATGTGTTTAATTTTAAACCCAAATGAAATGTTTGGTGATGTTATTTTTGACCCCTTGGTCTTAGTTGCAAACTTTAAAAAACATTCACCAAAAACATGTAAAAATTCCTTGTTAAGCACCAAAACAAAGTTCTTAATCCAACTTTAAGCATGTAAAAGTGATTTAAACATGTTTTGAGCAAATATCCCACTTGGTCTTGCAAAAAAATTATTAGCATGTCTTTTAGCTTTGAAGCTCTTTTGAGTTTGAAACAAGAAACTTTGGAAAAGTAGGTCTCAGGTCTATGTTTCCAGAAAAACATAGTGATCGATGTTGGTCAGTACCACCAACATCAATTATAGGCAACCAAGATCTAATTGATGTTAGTTCTATTGACTGACATTGATTAAACTAAGTAACTGATGTTGGTATTTCTACTGTGGTCAGTTACTATGTAAAAATTGTGGCAACCAAAAACAACAAAAAAAAGTTAAAAAACTAATTTTTAAGAGTTTTAAAAGCTCAAATAAGTTTTTTAAGGTTGTAAAAGGATCTCCTTTAGGTGTAGGATGCATCTAGTCCCACTGGGCATGCCATTATGTGATGTAGGAATTTGACTCAAGAGAGGATGGTTAGTATGGTGTTAGTTCTAAAATGAAAACAAAGTGAAATAAACACACTAATAACATAACATCTCTAGGCCTAGACACTAGGGAGAGTAGTTAACAAAATAAAATAACAAGCATAACTAAAAAAGCAAAGAATGAAAACACAAGGATTCCTTTCACCTTTTTTGGATGCTCTAAATGCCTTTGTAATGGTGGCTTGCTTGGCTTTTGCTTCAAGAGGTCTTCTTCAATGGAGTGTGGCTACCTTCATCTCCTCTTGGCACCTTTGGCTTGTGGCTTGGCTTGGCTTGGAATCAATTTATCATTATAACACTAGTTTCTTGAAGATTTTTGGAACCAATCTTGTATTATAACTTTGCACTAATTAAGCTTAGAAATGATGTTGTGAGGCCTCCTATTTATAGATTTTTGGATGTGATCAGAATTAATCTCAACTGTCCATCTCAAGATTGAGATGTGTGGTTGAGGATTAATTCAATTTTTGAAATTAAGTTTGTAATTATCCTCATCATGGCATTGGATGAAGGGGTAATTAAGAGGCATGGAGGGCATCATGGAAGGCATTCATGAGGCATGGAGGGCATGAATCCTAATATTTGTGGCATTTATGGCCTAGGGATTTCTTCCTAAGAAATGAGGTCACTTGATGATGTAGATATTCAATATTCATTTCCAAAAAAAATTATTCTACAATTTTACATGGAATTTTTGATTAGGCATTAATTTGGGTTAATTATATCTTAAGCATGTTTAAGCACTTTATGCACAAATTACCCAAATTAATTAGAATGCCTTATTATTATTATTCCTAAATTTGACTAGATTTGAATTAGAAGTCCACATTTGATGCGTTGGATGCATATTTCCATTTATGATGTTGCAAAAAAAAAATAACAAAGGCACGAGTCTTGTGAAAAATATTTGATAGGAAAGAGTAGTCCAGAGTACACAAGTGCAAAATTGGCATTTTGACTTGAAATGAACTAATCAAAGTTACTTGGCCCATAAATTGTATTGCCCCATTTAGGGATACCCTAGCCAAAATCAGCATTTGAATATGTTAGTTTGACATCATTTATCATGTTTTAGTGTTTTTAGGCCAAATTATGTGTTTTGGATCAAAATTAGTCAAAAGCCTAGTTAGAGGTTATCGGTAGCTAGTTTTAGGTGTCTACACTATCTATCTATCTAAATTAGATGCATATGTTATATATATAACATAACAATACAAGATCAATCATAACTATTATTTAGTTACCACAGAAGATATCCATGGTGCATTGATCATGTCAGATGTGGTAGATGGAAATGGTAAGAATAGTTAATGTGTAGGTTGTCAACCTTTTGAATTTTAATCCAATATTTCTTTTTGGTGGCAATGATAGTTGAATAACTTAGGGCATGTGGCCAAGGCAAGTTGACATGTCCAAGTGGATACTAGTGAGGTGTGGAGGGTACAAAAGTAAGTAATGTGTACGTGACTATATGGAGTGAAGGTGTATGACATGGTATGGGAGTATGAGGTGTGTGGGCAATCTGGTGCATTATAGTTTGAGAGTAGGCACACAAATTGGTGTAAGACTAAGAGGCATAAAGTGTATAGAATTCAATAAGTGGTTGCAGGATTTAACATAAATGTGTGAGCTATGGGGTGTGCAAGTTATGATCTAGGTTGACCGATGCACAAGAGTATATGAATTGGTTCAATACCAATGTTAATGGTTGAGTTAAATCTTCATGAAAATAAGTACATACATTTGGGTGAAAAATACAAGCTCTATGCAGTATCATAAATGAGGATTGAGCTTAGTTGCATAGGGGATGTGCATAAATCATTTTCATTTTATTGAAAAATAATGGTCTCTATTGTGATGGTGTGTAGTTACATAAAATGAACATGAAGTTGTTGCAAATTCTACCACTTATCTTGATTAGTGTATTACTCAACCTTAACCACTCTAAAAATTTAATGTGTGTCATGACAGGTGTGTGTGTCTGTCATTTCAATGATCTAGTCTTTTTTTATAGGGTACAAGTGTTTAAGATCTATATTAGAAAGATGTTGTGTCATTAATAACTTAATAAGTGATGGAGTGTAAGGCTTGAGAAGCTCCATATTTAAAATTGGGTGCATGCCCAAGTACTGAGGTATATCAATAACATTCTCACCAGTTGTGTGCAAAATGGTGTAAGGACCATAAAACAAAGGCTTGATCTTATGGTGTGGATATTTGAAGTACTCATTCTAAATTTAAAACTAGAATTTATCATCAATTTGGAATTCATGATGTGTGTGATGTGTGTCATGGCACTCATTATACTTAGCTTGGATGTGATAGAGATTCTATTCAACCTTTTGGTAAATAGATTGGATGTTGCACATAAACTTCTTGACTATATTTGCTTCTTATTCTTGTTTGCATGACTCAGTTCCTAATAGTTTACAATAGGATATGTCTAAAGGTGATGAAGGTTGAAACCCAAGACATGATTGGAATGGGATATGGTTAGTGTTTTCAATGATGTAACCTAGGTATCAGATTTGTGTAGCATTGAATATACACTTTATGAAGTTGGCTTGCAACTTATACTAACGTAAAGTGTCTAGGACATGTGATCCATGTGTTCCTCTAAAGTATTTAATAAGAAGAGGATATCATCTAAGTAGATGATGAAAAATGAGCCTAAGCAAGACTTGAGTATATCATCCATCAAGTGCATGAATGTGGTTGGTATACTAGTTATGTTGAAAGGCACGACCAAATATTCATACAATCCTTCCCACGTCTTCAATGTTGTCTTCTAGACATCTTTAGGATGAATTGGGACCTAATGGTAACCTAACTTCAAGTCAATCTTGGTTAAGTATTGATCACCTTAGAGCTAGTCTAGGAGGTCATTAATATGCATTAGTGGGTATTGATTCTTCACCATTATCTTGTTGAGTGCATGATAGTCTATAAAAATTTATCAAGACCCATCCTTCTTGGGTACAAGGACTATTAGACTCCTATAAGGTGAATATCTTCACTTGATATTTCTCTGATTAAGGAGCTCTTTTATTTATCTCCATATTTCATCATTCTCCCAAACTTATATGTAATATAGGGCCTATTCAAAAGAGGGGATCTAAAAACCAAATTGATGTAGTATTTTATTGCGCAGTGTGTTGGAAAGATTTTAGGTTATATGAAGACTTCATTTTGCTTCTTTAGAATATTTTCAAGTTTTTATTATTTTTTTGATGATGTACAAGTGTCACACACTTATAGGGTGTGTTTTATTTCTCCTTGATACATAGGTGTATTAGGGTAAACCATGAGTAACATGATTTTTTGTGCATATGATATGAGGTTATGACATTACTTGGTAGAGACCAAGGTTTATTTTCTCAAGGTTGTGAACTCAAAAAGGTTGTATAAGTGATCCTATGCATGAACACTCCAATGATGTGGATTGGATTAATATCTAGACTCATGTTGAATAGATATGATCTTTCTAGTAAGATATCATAGACCTCCAGAGGTGTGATATCAGAAGTGACATTATCCTCCATCGAATTGACCTTGTATTGGAAAGTGAATTTTTGACAAACCTATATATATATATATATATATATATATATATATATACATATCCCTTACTAAAACCATCCTAGAGAGTATAGTCTAAGGTGTGTAGTAGTGGCAAGATCATGGTGCTCAGTTGTGGATTATGCAATGATGTTCTTATGATTTACACTATCGATGATGATGTGGAGAGGTTGAACCTTCACCCAAAACTAAGTGTGGAAGAGATGTTCACAATCTTCAGAGATGTTTATCATAATGAAGTTGATGTTTAGACAATAGGAATCTACATTAGTGTTGGCCATTTGCACAGGTCCTTATGTAGACTATGTAATAAGGGAGCATTTTGCATGTAATTCAGAGTCATTATGGGTGGACAAGCGATGGCAATGGCACCACTTATCACTAAACTTATTTTACCTTTGTCTGAAGTAGAAGGCACTGGAGCCTTCAAGTATTGAGTAGTATTTTGGTGTTTTTTGCCTTTTTAAGAAATGTTTTATTTCTTATGCATAGAAATTTGTGATGTGGAGTTGTGCATTGGCATGGCCTTTTAAACTATGTTGGATGAAGAGGTGACACATTGCTTCATCTATGCCTTGGCATAAATCTTGGAAACATTGTGATATGTTTTCCCTAAAGTGTTGAAAGTCAATAACTCCATATTCATGCAGATGTAAGGTGAAAATCCTTTGATGTACCTTAACACCTTATGTTGTTCACTTAATTTATCTTTAAGGCACACAAAGTAGTCATGGAATGAGTTGGTGTAGTATTTTATTGACTAATAATTGAATTAGCACAATGATTGTATCTTGATGTATTCATATTCAAGGTGATGGAGAGGGTATTGCTTTTCCTTTAATGAATCAATAAATATCTTCCATGATTCTATTAGAATGCACTCTTTTGCATGCTATGTATTGAAGGTCTCCCACCAGTTGACAAATATAATGGACATCTTCAGTACTATGAAGGTGATATTTTCATCATCAGTAAAATAGTTGACTAAAAATTATGCCTCAAGTTTTTGAATCTAAGCATCTAATACTTTAGCATCAATCTTGCCTTTGAATAAGGGGATGTTGAGATCAATTTGTACTTTGAAGGGGGTTTACTTATAGAAGCATTATGGAGCATGCTATTGAGATGAAGATGAGGGCATTGAGTTTATCTACATCATCAAATCATTAAACTAACAAAAAAATTTAGTGTGTTATGCCTCTACAACATTAATGATGAGCCTTTGAATTTTTGGGGCTACCTTAGGTTGATTTTGGGCATCATCCATATAAATTTTTATATGACATTCTGATGGAGTTTCTAAAATAGATTGACTAATAAACCTTCTCTATATTGTTGTGCTTTTATGGTTATAGTCATAGGAAAATGAATAGAGTGGGGCTCAGATACTACTTCCTCAAGCATTTAACCACTTTAATACCAGTTGATCCACACCATAGGGCCCAAAACTAAGGTGTGTGGTAGACAAATGAGCTATGGCTATGTAGAACAAATGCATAGTGAGATATTCATGTAGAATAAACAAAACACATTTAATGGATTAGAAGTCTTAACTTATAGGCAATGAGACTTATATTCATTAAAGGAGAATAAGGAAAAGAATACAGAGTACAATGTCAATATTGCATGTGTATTTACTAGATACATAGAGCAAGATAAATAATGTTATGATTGTGCGTAATGACATCAATCTAAGCTCTATTTATCTATCTAAACTAGATGCATATGTTACATATATAGCATAATAATATAAGATAAATCATAATTATTGTTCAGTTACCATGGAAGATATCCACAATATGTTGATCTTGTTAGATGTGGTAGTGGGAAATAGTTAGAATAGTTAATGTCTAAGTGGTTAACCATTTGAATTAAAATTTAGTATCTATTTTTGGTGGAAATGGTAGTTATATCACTTAGGACACATGATCAAGGTAAGTCAACATGTCCAAATAGATGATAGTGAGGCACAAAGGGCACAAAAGTTATTGATGTAGGCATGATTATATGGAGTGTAGGCATAAGACTTGGCATGGGAGTTTGAGGTGTGTGGGTAATATGGTGAACTATAATCAATGAGTGGGTATAATAATTGGTGTAGGACTGAAAGACATAAAGTACACAAAAGTTAGTCAGTGGGACTAAGACTTAGTATGAAAGTGAGAGCTACAAGGTGTGCATGTTGTGATATGGGGTGATCGATGCACATGAGTCTATGAACTAGAATGAGACCAATGTAAATGTTTGAATGGAATCTTCATGAAAATAAGTTCACATAGTTGGGTGAGAAGTGTGAGCTCTATGTAGTAGATCAAATGAGGAGTGAGATTGGTTACATAGGGGTTGTGCATGGATAAGTGTGTGAATCATGTAATATATGGAAAATAAGTACAATAATGACCTAACTTGTAACTTTGTAAATATATATCTTGGGTTGTTCCTTTAGTAATTTAGACATATAGATGCATTGTCCCTATGACTGTTATGGAAATATGATAAAATAGGGAAGCTTTGATCAATTTAATGCTTGATCAAATACTTTTGATAAGTTATCTTGGTATCTTGAGGTCGTTTATAGGTGAGGAATGAGTTAAATCACTTAGGCTAACAATTAGGATACATTTCCTTTGAAAATTAGATGATTTTTAAGGCACTGGACATTTACATTAGAGCAAGACACCTACATCAACATAGGTTTTTGTCTTGGTTACAAGTGTCTAGGGAGTAGGAAAATAGGTAAAGGATAAAAAATTGTAGAGGTATAAGATAAGCATGTTTTAAGAATTTTGGACAAGATATAATTCTTGGGTTATTAACATAATATTAATTAGACTAAGAGATAGGCTAAGGGGCACAAGAGAAAGCATATGTGAGACTTGTAGAAGTGGGAAAAGGTATAAGACTAAGAGGAAAAACTAAGGTCTAATTTTCTTAAGTCTACAAGACTAAGGTTATATATAATTTAGAAATAGTGTCTATAAATATTAGTTCTAATGGTTCATAATGATACATATTTTCAAATCAAGTTTCCAAAAGGCAAGGTGATTGCATCAATACAAGTGTTCTCCTAAACCTTGCTCTTTTTATTTCAATCATTTCAATGCTCTTGATTTTAGATTATATGCACTAATTATATACTATAACATGCTAATGTAAAGGCAAGGTGTGTTTTACACACCCAAGTACACATTTATTTTCCTTTAAACTATCAATTTTATTACTATATTAAAGGGGGGAAATGTAGACACTATTTATAAATTATATAGCACCTCAATCTTCTACACTTGGAAAATATAGACCTTAGTTGTTCATCTCACTTCTATACCTTTTCCTACTATTGAAAGGCTTAAATATACTATCTCCCTATGCCCATTTCTTATCTTTTACTTTAACCAATGTTATTTTGATTATTCAAACCTTATATCATTCTTAGAGTGCTATAAACTAACTTATCTTTTATCTCTACAAGTTCTGAACTTATACCTATTTTATAGTTACCCAAACACTTGCATTCTAATTAGAAATCTATGTTGATGAAAGTGTCCTATCTTGACATAAATGTCTAGTACTCTAAATTTATCTAATTTTAAAATGAAATGTATCCTTATGGTTGGTGTAAGTGATTTAATGTGAGATATTCTCCAAAAATATTGGTATGTATTCATGATCAATCCTCATTCATTCGTCACCTAGCACAAACCAATCACCTCACAAGGAAACTTACCAAAAGCATTCAATAAAACATTCAAGTGAACAAAGCTTGTCTATTTCCCCCTATTTCCATATCGGTCATATTAGTAACACATATATAGGTTTGAAGTACTTAAGGAGTATCCCAAGAGCCATACTTTCCAAATTACAAGCTATGTCATTTTTGTACTTGCTTATCACATATTACATCCTTATACATACATAAGCCCACATATAAAGGAAAACTACATGAGTTTGAGGCCATCTTTAAAGTAGTGGATATGTAGCCATCACCCACTAATAGAGGGTTTTTTGGGGTTAACTTGACATCACGATCCCATTAACCCATTTTTTCCATATTCACAATGAAGATGAATAATTGGGGTTTTTATATTTGACAAAGAGAAAAATTACATGAGCTAAATACGAGCATACCAAAGTGAAGGCAACATAAAACCTAAAACATTCTAGGTGGTCATATCCAGATCTAGTAGGATTCCATACATGACACCTCCATCCATTTTAGATAAAAGTGTCGACACAACCATCTGAGGTCGATGTAAGTGTTCAAGGTCACATAAGTGCTTAATCCATAGTTTGATGACAATACCAAAATCTAATTCTAGTATGATTCCTTCATGTTCTAGATCTGAATTTGTATTAACATTAAAACCAACTAATTATCTTATTTCATTATCATTATAATATCTAGCATAGCTATACCTTCTATTTTTATCACAACTCAATATATAAATTTAGAATATCATTTATCTGTGTTTGAAAATTAATTGTCCTACTATAGAGATACTCTATCAAACTTGTGCCCTAGACTATTTTTATCCCCTTTAACTCTAGATTCCTTAATCTATATTCTAGGTTTAAACAATGGGCAATTCTTAATAATATGGTCTAAGGCTTAGAAACTAAAGCAAGTATTAAGAATATTGATATTTAGGACCCTCTAGATAAACCATTGCTCTTAATTTATATATTAATGGTTTCATGGAGGTCTCATTTGCCTTCTCTCTGGATAGATTGGGGATGCCCCAAAACCACATAGTGCCCCATTTAGATAGAGTACCCCACTTACCTTCTCTATGTACAAATAGGCCAAGGACTAGTTGTGAAGGTCAAACTCAACATAGATGTGTTGTTGAGGGTAGACAACAAATAAATGTTTATTTTCAAATTAAATGAAATGACATAATAGTTTAAATAATTATTGTAAAATTGAATAAAAAGGCATAAATAGCTCGGGGATTTCTACCTAGACAATGACCTTAAGTTTGGTTTTTCTTGAGATGATAAAGTCATGGGTCCAGGGGAAAAGATAAGAAATGAGATTCTCACATGACATAGGCAATGTTTATGAATAGGGGAACACTATTCAAGGTTTTAAAACCTAAAATAAAAAAAATCACTTGATTAGATTTTAAATCTGTGCAAGCTTAATGCCATGAGGGTGTTATTTAGTCTATACCAAGATGTAAATCATGTATTTAGTAGGTACATGGCTCATAAAATAACTAATAAGGGTATGAGTTTTGAGCTAGTTATAGGTACTATTATAAGAATGGAAATAAAATAAAACATCAAGAGGAGATTTATGATTAAGAGGTACATTACTATTGTTTGTCAAACCGTGCACCTACTGAATTGGAAGAATTCATTTACTAGAACAATGGGAACATCCCTAAGGTTGTGGGACCCTTGTGCTCCTTGAGATGGACCTTTGAAGAAGGATAGCTTCCTTCTAATATAACTTCACTTGATTTAAGATAAACATGTAAGCCTAAAAGTGATGAAAGGAAATATACAACTAATCCTAAGTCTAAAACTTTTGAGGGGGAAAAGGGAGGAGGAATGATAAAATATAAAATGGTGATGCATCAAGACTAGATAAATCCACTGTACAAGCTTTAAAGAACACACTAAAAATTTTAGAGAATAAGGAAATATCACATAGACTCTAAAATGGGTGCTTTAATTACATAAGTGTTTCAATAAAGGTGTGGGAACACAATGTATCACTAAGAGAGACAATATACAATCCACAAATAATACATACACATACCCAAACACACACAAAATATGACTTGAAAATAAATTCTAAGCTTTGCACAAAGGTTTTGGGAATTGTCAATAATAAAAGGGACTAAGTTCATCCAAAGATAGATCAATAAACACAAAACACATAAAGAATGCAAGAGTAATGAATATAGGTGAACTCAATTCTCATTGAAATACAAGGTTAACATAATAAAGGGCTCATGGAAGGCAAATTTTGGTAGCATTACTGTGCCTACAAATGTTGACTATTTTATAGTGTAAGACCTAGTTTTTTATAGGTAATGGAAAGCCCACAAATCATTAAATACAATAGAGAATGTAGCTGAACATAAAAAAACTGAGACACAATATTTTTGTGATCAAATATGGATGGACAAAATTAATTAAAGTTCTTGATTTTATCCTCAAGGTATGGTGGTGATTGCCTTAATCCTAGATTTTCTAGCCTATCCTCCTTATCTCATTGGTTGTGAAATAACCAATCTTTAATCATTCAACTACTATATCTAAATTTTGACACTTCATACATAGGGATGCAATTGGAGATCTCTAGGGATTACTTAATTTGGAATATTTTGCTTAATTATTCCATTTTTACCTTTAATCCCACCCTCTATGGATTTTCATGCCATCTTTAACATTTAAGACTCTTTCTTATCATGTATGCTTTGTGCTTAATCCCAATGTGCATACCATACTTTGGTGGGTGATGATGCTCAATTTTGCATTCAATTTCACCACCTTTTTTATCTTTTCTAGGTGAGAAACTGATCTACACTTGATTATGTGAGTTGAGTTAGATACATAGTCAATCCTCAGCTTTTGATGGATTTAAATACTAGACATGCCATTAATTTATGAGTTCATGCCTATTGAGGTCATCTTTTCCACATGTCCCCTTTGATATAGTATTGATTCTACTAATGTGGAAACCTACTTTTCTTTGGCCACCATGTGGTCTCTCTTCATTTGCCCATGCACTTGTTTTTTAACCTCATCTCTACCATGTGCCATTCTTATGAAACTCTAGAATTTTAGTAAATGGTCCTACCTTCAGATCATGAGGTCATAACAAACTACCGCATGATATAGTTTGATTAGAACATATCCTTGTTATATCCAATGACCTTACTTAGCCTTTTATGTCAAGGTAAAGTAGGATTATGCCACATGGCATCATCCCACCTATCCACTACTCTAAGGCATTTTGTAGTGTATGAATGGTTTTGGGGCTTCATGTCATCGAGATGATGCCACATAGAATCATCTTGCTAACCCACTTAATTTGGCTATTTGCAATGTGTATTTACCTAGGCAATTTCTTAAAAATCAACTAAGTATTTTAAAAGGCTTTTGGAAATGCCTAGGGCTATGGAATGCTAACACATGGCTCTGGGAAAAGTTTAAGAATTGAATAATGCACTAAATATTTTTCTTCACAAATTATGCTTGGCCTTTCACCTTTAAAATTTTTTGTTTAATGACTTGGATTTTATTTGGTCTTTGGATCCTATGTCTTTGGATCTTCTTCATGATATCCTTCTAAATGACTTCCCTCAACATTTCCCTTGAAGACTAAACATGTAGCCTCTTAATTTTTTCTTCAAAATAAAAGTTCTAAATCTCATTCTTGCACAAGTTTTGAATCCTCCTTAAGTCTCAAAAAAATTGTTTAGAACAAAATTTATGACTAGTTCACTAAACTTTTCTTAAAGACTAAAGACATGGAATATTTCTCATGAAGTCTTCAATTGTTGTGTTTTGGAAAAAAAATCTGAATAATTCACAACATCTTCTTTGACTATGTTTATGTAAAAGCCTCAAAGATCATATTTTATTGAAATTTCACTAATTAAAAGACTTAGTCATTTTTAATGGATTATAAGTGAACATGGAAATCCTACATGTCTACACCTAAAGGTTTAATCTTTAAAATAAATTTGATCCTCTATGGTGACAAAAATGGTCAACATTCTTGATGGCCTCTATGGGTTGCTTGCCTACTAAGCACTTAGACCAACTAGATTAGAAGAAATTCATTAGGCATGGAGTCATTGGAGATTAAAAATATTCAATTTAGAAGTATAACCTAGTTGTAACCTACTCGACCCATTATTGAATAATCAAATAGAACTTCACACTCAATGAAAAATGAGAAAGCAAGGAAGAAAGAAACATGTAGAATCACTCATGGAAATAAAATACTAACCTATTATGCTACAACACTTAGAGGAAATAACATGTATCTAAACTACTATATATGAAATAGAAAGCACTTAAATATTAGTGATTAAGATGGATCCCATTAACTAGGATTGATAACTCATCTCCATTTAATCTTGAGAGCTGAGAAGCATTGGCTTGATTGCATCTTGTGATGACATAAGGACCACTCCATATGGCATCAAAATTTGTGTGCTTCCCATATTTTAGTCTATCCACATCCCACTTGAGTACTAAATCTCTTTATTGAAAAATCCTATTAGTACTCCTCTTATCAAAGTTTCTCTTCATTTGAGCTTGCTGAAGCTCAAAAGTATGCATCACTTATTCCTTAGTCTCTTATAGCTCTTAGTCTCACAACCATAGGATCATTCACAATTAGCTCTAGATGGTGGGTGAGTTATAATGAGGGAAATTCTAGTGACATAGGCAGCCTAGATTCCCTCCCATAAACCAACATGAAGGGAGAGTTGCCAATTTACCTTTTAGGTGTTACTCTATTTACCCATAGGGATACTCTAAGTTGTGCATGTCAAGTCCTTTTATTATCCTCCATGGTTTGCTTGATGATGTAGATCAATTTTTTGTTGGTTCACTCAGCCAAACCATTACCTTAAGGGTAATAATTTTAGGAGGTGCTCAAATATATGTTATGTATCATTACCCATTTACTAATTCTATTCCTAATAAATACCATAACATTGTTTGAGATGATGGTGGCTATAACACTAAATTTAGTCACAATTCCCTAAAAAATCTAAGATGGATATTTCATTTGATTATTTGAGGGCCACTTCCTTTGTCCATCTTATGAAATATTTTGTGGTATTTTTAGAATCAACTTGTGTCCATCACTTGAATGAGTGTTGATCATTCCAATGAAATCTAGACCCCATTGGGAGAATGACTAATCAGTTTGAATTGGATGAAGTGGCAGAGTTTTGAGCCTTTGTTTTCCTATAAAGAAGGCACATTTTATGCAACTTCTTACCAATTTATGAGAATATTTGGACATAATTGGCCAGGAATAACTAGCCCACATGATCTTAACAACAATCATTTTGGGTGAGTAATGTCCTCCCAACAATCCATCATGGAACTCTCAAAGGATTTTGCTAGTCTGATCCTATTCTATACATCTTAGGAGGACTCTATTGATATATTTTATAAATAACACATCATTGAAAAGAACATAAGGAATGGATTTCAACCTAAAATGTCATCTTTTTATCTTTGTCAAGATCTTGTGGCTACTCACCCAACTGAAGAAAGGTCTTCATGTTCTAAGTCTAGCAACTAGGAGATCTTGATCAGTTGGTTGTTCCTCTTGCAACACAAAGAATTGTTAAATTTTAGCTTCTAGATCAGTTGCTAAATGATCACACAATCCTTTTCCTTTTGATTTTGGATATCTTGATGTCAACATTATATTCCATCACTTTGGTGATCTAACAAGCTTTATTTTCATTGATATCTCTACTCAACAGAAACTCTTTTGCACTTGGATGTGAGACCATCAGTTGATTTTTGTTATTAGAGAGTATGTGTCTAAACTTATTCAATCCTCTAATTATATATAATACTTGTTTTTATACAAATCTATATCTCAATTCATAATCTTTAAGCACTGGAATAAATAAAGTGATATGTTGCTCCATTTTTTCACTACTTTGTTGTACTAATATTATTGAGATGCTTTGATCTCCTCTAAAAGTATGAAGGATGAAATATTTATTCCTAAAATGGATTAAAAATTATGGGGGTTTGGGATATTTCTCTTTTTATTGCTTCAAATATATCCCTACCCTCTCTTTTTCAATTAAAAATGACACTTTTATTGACCATAGCGGTAAGTGGCTTGACTGGTGAAGTAAAGTTTGGTATAAATCTTATCGAAACGTTTATCTTTCCCAAAAGGATTTGGAGGCTTTTCTTATGGCTTGGTAGATAAAGGGAGATGATGGATTCTAATATTTTTGGGTCAATGGCCAATCCAATCTTAGAAACAATATGTCCCAATAATTGGTCCTCATGGATAACAAATACACACTTGTTTGGGTTTAAATATACTCCAAACTCTCTACATATATTAAAGACCTGATTCAAATGACCTAATTGATTAGTTTTACATTTGGAGAAAATAGTGATATCATCAAAGTAAACTAGGACTATATCATTGATAATGCCCCTAAAGGCCATGTCCATATCTTTTTGGAAGGTGGCACCAACATTGGTCAGTTTGAAAGGCATATTTTTGTATGCATATGTTCCCTATTTGGTGGTGAAGGCTATCTTGAATTGATTAAACTCCACCAATATTTAATTGTAGCCTAAATAGCCATAAAGAAGTAAAAACTTCTCAACCCCTACTACTATTTGGAGGATCTTCTCCATGGGTGGAAGGGGATAATGATCCTTGAGGGATACTCTATTTAGGTCTTCAAAGTCTAGGCACACCTTGATCTATCCATTTTTTTCCTTATTGGGGCTAAATTGGCTACCTAAGAGGAGTGTTTAATTGGTAATATGATATTATATTCTATGATCTTGGTTAGCTCCTTCCTCATTAGTGGTTATAACTTTGGGTTTATAAGCCTTTGCTTTTATTTGACCGGTTGGCATTAGAGTATAACTCAATTATATGCTGGGACAAGGCTAGGTAAAAAACTTTGAGGTCCTAATAACTCCATGTAAATATATCATCATATTTTATACAAAGGTGAAAAAATTCCTCTATTTTAGTCTAAGTGCATACCTTTCTAGATTTCAAGAGTTTACCATTGGAAATAACCACGTGCTTGAAATTCTCTTTCTTGAATTTCATGTTTCTATTCTCACCTTTGAATTGGTTATTAGATTTGAATATGTTATCCAAATTGACCAATCATTTGGGCCTTTTCCCCCTTTAATTAGCTGATTTTATCTTCATACTGTGCCTATAACCTTGACTAGTTTTTGGTAGAAAATATTGTTAGATGAAGAATGGAACATGGTAAAATCATGTAGTGTAATAAGAAGATGCATGTACAAAGTATATAATTTTGTCTCTTGTATAAATTTTTAATGTATTCAGCCTTAGAATCCTAATTAGTCAATAGAATAATGTGAAGAGTGTTTCCCTTTATACCTTGAAAAGATGGAATGTGAAGAGACAATAGATTGTAAAAGTCTATATATAACACTTTGTTTCAATAGAATATGGTTCTATTGTGTTGACATAGATTAATATAATTGATCTATTATGGTTTTAATAATATTATTTTATGTATGGTTAATGCATAGTGAGTAATATGTTTTAATTTAATCTTTTATCAAATGTTATGTTGGTTATGTTTCATATTCTATTAGCATCTATTTATTCATGCTCTTAGGTGAATCTTTATATATCATAGATGGTCAATAATACTATAGTATCTTTTGTGCCTATTAGTACTCTCCACTACATAAGATATCCATGTAATTATCATGCTCTAGAATATTTCTAACAACCTCTACTAACAATGGTGTAGTGAGCATGGAACCTATTTGGATGAAATATGTTGAGATGGTTGCTAGGGCAAAGAGACATAGAAAGATGGCTAGATGAGAGAATCTATAACTTTGTAGAAGAAGAAACATAGAGAGTCATAAAAATTATAGAGGAGATTATAAAAGAATATATGTATGGTGAAATCTATGAAAATTTCTAATGTGAGTTGCTTAGATTGTTAACTTTGTGGCTACTTAGATTAGAATAAAACTACTTCAGTTTGAGGAGAACAAAATTTATAGTCTATACCAAGGAAAAATTAAAAGGACTACACAACCTAGATATTGATTGGTCCCAATTTATAGATTATTGGATGAAGACTATAAGTGATGGCTATATTATTAACTTTGTATTACAAATATACATAGCTTTTTAGACTGCACAAGATCTATTTGTCTAAGGAATCTAAAGGAAGTTTTTATAGTGACTACCCTTGTTGATAAAGATGTTGGTTGTGGAAAAGGCCATGGTACCTACTCTAGCCAACATGGAGTAGTCATTTTGAGAACCATGGGGGTGCTTGCATGAAGAGGTGAATGGTGAAGAGCTAAGTAAAAAGAACTTGAACTTGGTCCCAAAAATGGAAGGCAAAAATTCTTGAGCAAGAAAAACATTATGGGACTATAAAGGGAACTACAATAACAAAGAAGGTGGAATAAAAAAAAAGACCCATAAATTAATATGAATAGGACTAGGAGTAGAGAAAAAAGTGATAGAGTTGGATAAATACAAGAAAAAGATGCTAGAGAGGAGAGATTAATAAATAAGATGTGGAAACTATTGAAAGAAAAGGGTATGCATAATATGAAAAAGAAACTAATTAGGAAGAAGATGTTGAAAGCAGTGATGCAGAAGTAGAATAGTTAGGAAGTAAAATTAGATCACAATGAAGGGAAGGGTTTTTAGTTAGAACTAAAAGGGAAAGTTGCAATAAAAAAGTTAAAATTAAAGGCAATAATATTGCAGGTTAAAGTTCAAATTTATAATAATTTATAAATAAACATCATTCATTTCAAGGGTGCACATCCCCAAGCCCACTTTTTTTATTGAAGGTAGGAAAATAATAGAAAGAGAAGCGGATTCAAGTTGGTTTGACTCCTTTATTGACAATTTTGTAAAGCTCAGAGTAGAAACTAAGTATCATTAGAAATAAAAAATTTATAGGAGGAAATATTATTTTTTACTCCTAAAAATATTAATGTACACTAGCTTATAGTTGTAGTGAACAGTACGCAATCGCCTAATATCATAATAACAAGTGCATAGTTACCACCAGTCATAGTTACTAGTATTCAAAAATCTATAGAAACAACTACCATAATACCAATTATGGCATTTAATGCATATATATTTTTTCCTTTAGTTCCATATGATGGGAATATAAACCTCAAACAATATTTGGTAACTTGCAAAATGAAATGAATTGTAAAAGGGGTAACATTGGATGATGTGAAGAAGTGCAAAATCATAATATATTTGGTAGGATGAACCTCAAAGTTTGTTTTAAAAATGAATTTAAATTCCCTTGACCTCACACAAGTTAAATATTTTCTATTATAATAATTTATGGGAAAAAAATGTTCTAGTCAAGTCATTAGTAAATTTCACAAAAATCTAAAGAAATGGGTGGGGAATATGATTGCAGGTTTTCCAATGTTATGAACAAAATTGATTTTTTTTAATAAGAAAAAGACAAGGTTACTTGGTTCATATATTGTCTACAACAAAAAAAAGGTTCATTATTAGGCAATTTTAGTTCTCCACCAAGGCTGATGCTTGATCTATTAGCATATGAGTAGAATAGATAAAAGATTATGCAGATCTTCCATCGATGGGATCAAATTAGAATATAAGTTAGATGTTTTTATGATGAATATGAATGATATTCATAAAAATTATAATCCTAAATTAGGCTTATGGTTCATATAATGTGTTTGTATGCACTAAAGTATGCTCTCCCTATTAATTATACTAGTTATGTTAATTCCCATATTTATTAGCTAAATTAACTAATAGCCTAATAACCCCCATCCCATTCCCATATCTGATAAACCTTGTTTAATCCTAAAAACCAATTAATACCCTCATTAAAACCCCTAATATAATCTATTACCTACTAACCTACTCCCTAAGCCAATTAGCCAATTTAAAATTCCAAAATAATCTACCTACCCAACCACCACTATCCTAGCCTCTCCTAAAAAAAAAACCCTATGGGGATATTTATAGAATTTGAGGATTATATAAATATTAATAATTCTATCCCCCTTCTCTAGAATTATCTAATTCTAGAGATCTCCATGGAATTAAAAATTCCAAGGAAAATCCCTAGCCCTTGATTTCAATGGCCCAAATTTGAATTTGAGCCATTGATCTCTCCCTCCATGTCTATTTAACCAAGATATACCTCCTCCTCCTCCAAACTAAATAGGGAAAACACAAATTTTTTTCTAATATTGCATTGAAAAATCCTTCTTGCATCCATCCAAAGCCACCATAAAGCTCATTCAACCATTTGGAAGCCATTGTCAACACCAAGCAAGCAATCCAACATTTAAAATTTTGAGCATTAAATAATCCATTTAAAAATACTAGAGTGGATCTAAAATGAGGTAAAATTATGGTGAGAATGTTATTATTATGCTGATTTCCTCTTTATCTATTCCTATTGGTGTGATTAAGTTTTAGGTTTTCATTACTAGATTTAGTAATATAGCTTGGATCTAAAATTTAGTGCACATTTTGTCAACCACGGTTGGAGATTTCTCCCTTAACTAATATTATAAATTTGTTTAAAGTGATTTTAACTCTTTTAGGACAAACTAGACATCAATTAAAGGTCAGTTTTGAGTTTTTGTCATGTACAGGCAAATATCAATTTTGCACTTATATTAGTGGTATTGTAGTTGTGACTTTGTAGACTGAGTAGCAATTATGTTGACTAACCACTAATGGTTATGGTTTTTTTAGACTTTTTAGTTTTTGACAAAACCAAAACTTTGAGATTTGTGATTTTTTTTTGGTAATAGTGGTCTTGGCAGTTGTAGTCATGATTTTGTCAAAAGTAGTAATTAGGGGTAACTTTATAATCGATTCTTACTAACCCCATTTCTATAAGTATCTTGTTATTTATTTATATTATTATGTGTGCAAGATAAGGAATGTATTAACATGATATTTAGTTATTGGTACATCAAATTCAAAACTAAAACTTCAATAGTTGTGATTTTACACTGGAAATAGTGGTTTTGTTAGGTATATTCATGACTTTGTAAGAACTTAAGTTTGTATTATACCTCTCACTATCACCTAACAATAGACATCTTTGTGAGTTACTTTTATTTCTTAGGAAAGGATTCTAGTTTTTTTATAGGGTAAATAACGTTGAATCAAGCTTGGGAGTATTTAGATATCTTCCATAAAATCATGACTTTGTGATTAGCAACTTTAACTTGGTAGTAGCAGTTTTGCCATCCATAGTTGTAGTTTTGTCCTTCCTTATAAAATTGGTAAAACTCTGACCTATCTATTTTTTAGATCATAAATCTAAGACTATTAGGTTCTATAGAAAGGGTTTAAGGTTCCTTGAACTAAGATAAAGTTGTTCTAACCATTTGTCAAACTATGCATTTTGACTTGACCACTTACCTACAGAAGGGTCCTTATAGGTTGTTCTTTATGTGCAAGAATGATAGGGGAAGAAAAAGGTGAACAACAACATCATAGACCCATCATAAGCCTATGTTAAGCCTTAATATTAAACCATAAGTCTTAGACTTGTGACTTTATCCTGGTAGTCATAGTTTTGTCAGTTTTAGTCATGAATTTGTAGTTATAGAGTCAATATAGTAGTTTAGGTTATCTAGATAGCATCAAACTTAACTTTTAGAAGCATTAGACCTTGTACAAAGTAATAGAATTTTATTTATTTTGACCATGTTTTGTAATAGAATATTGTACAGTTTCCTATTTTATACTTATTTAAGCTCTTTTTGAGATAATCTCCCCTATGATTAATCTAACAGTATAGTTATCTTAGTGACATTTAGACATATTCTATAATTTTGTTATCCTATACAAAACTATAGATCATGATTTTTTGATAGTTGTAATTTTGTTAGACCTAGTAGTGATTTTTTTATAACTATTGTAGTTTCTCAGGTTAACCATCATGGTTTTCTAACCCTCTACATAGTTGCAACTCAAGACTTGAGATTTTGTTTTGTAGTTTCAATTTTGTGCATTCTAGTTATGATATTGCTCTATTGCAGTTTTTCAAGGACTTGTGGTTTTATAAAAATTCAAACTACTAATCCTTTTTGGTGTAGGACCCCTCAAGACCAAGGCACCCCACTTGGATTTCTAACCATTGTGCTTATAAGAAGGGGTACCTCTAGTATATTATCTTAGATTTTGTTGTAGAAATCTTTGTCATGAAAATTTGGTGCATTATATATACATTTTTTATGTGTGTGTTGACTTATGAATATTTTTTTATATTTGTGCTCCTCACACATAGGTAATTAATAAGTTAATTAATCATGTTATGATTGATTTTTTGTTATCCCCCCATGTATAGGATAACACATGATGTGGAATTCATCCCCATGCATGGGATTAGCATATAGGGGTTGGTGACATGGATTTCATCACCACGAACTAACAAAAATCTATGTTTTGGTGGACTCTAAAAATTAGGAGAGCTGTCATTATGTGCCTAAGTGGAATTCTCCATAAAATGTTATATGGAGTGAGGGGTGGGTAGGCTCCAAGACATAGGGTAGTTAGACAACATCCTACATAGAATTGGGACCCATCATACCTTTGCATATATAAGAGATGCACTTATAACCTTTTATGTATACATATATTAGGAGCCTTTGGTTGTAACAGGTGTACCACTAAAGGAGTCATATCAACTCTGAAGTAGCCATCAATTCAAACAAGGTTGAGAGGGTTTAATTGATAATATAATGGTTCACCAACCTACAACCTCACCTATGAATTTATTGGATGGTACAGGTATCGGGTTACACACCCATAATAGTTGACTAGTTTAGATATTATACTTGTGTGTGTTATTTGAGTGTTGTATAAAGACCCATATTATTTGTAAGCTAAGTCAGCCATACCTTTCATTTTGAGTGAAAATCTTAGACATCTATAGGATAAATACTCATCATCATACCATCTAATCATCCACCTTATATTATCTTGTATCAATCATCCCTTCCCATTTGTCATCTCCTCTTTCACACCTAGCATCCATCTAATACCTATTTCATAATCCCTCTTGTCTAATCCTATATTTTCTAATACCTCTATCCATTTCATACCACCTTTGACTATTATATTCATTCCCTATCCTCCACATTCTAACCTTTCATCTCTTTTCCAATCTCCTATTCACCCCATCCTACAACACCTCTTTCACATATTTATTATACCCCTTTGTTTGTTTCATATCCATTAACATCCATTTGTATATAGTTCATTTTGAGAATCTTTAATCCTTTTTCCCAATCCTATATTTTCTATCACTCCATCCCATAGTAATCCCATATCCCATCGATATCAAATCTTGTATATACCTCATCATTTCAATCTATTATACCCAAAATTTCCACCTCTAAAACATCACCCATAGCTATTATCCATTCTCATAATCATCCTCCCTTTTACATCTTTCTTTAGTAACTAATTTACAACCCCCACCTCTTCAACATCCATTTGTGTATAACTCATTTTGACGGTTTATCATTCTTATCCAATCCTACATCAACCACATACTCTACCCACTTAAATACACATCTTAGTTTCCATCCTATACATCATACATGCCCCATCCCCCATATATCTCATCACCTTTGAATACTATATTTTGTCTTGAAATCAAGTTCTAGTGGTCACACATCCTCTTTAATTATCATTTTATATATCTTCTATACTATAGATTATAAACACACATAATCTTATAGATTATAATCTAGAACTCATCACTTATCTTCATCTTTATCAGGTACCTTTTTCATCTAGCACCCATCAAATTGTCTCTTTGCTAGTAGAAAAGGTATTTGATCCCATCATTCTTGTTTATCCTTGTTTTATTTGTCTATTATAAGACTTCATCTCTTGGTAATTATTAGTCACCTCATCATTACATCACTCTCTTTTGACTACTAGTAGCTTTGGTCTCTAGACAGATGTAGTATTTGAAGACTTCTATTTCATCTATCACATATTTCTTTCACAATAGTTATTCACACTTGTGCTCAGCTCAAGACTAGATAGGCCTCTAACCAAGATAATGATCCATTTGGGAATATGGTTGATCTAACTCATAAATATGATGAAAATCATAGTGATATTCACACACCTAGGGAGAGCATGAAAGGTTTAACCCCCTTCATAATGACAAAGTCAGGAATTTAATTGATCATTATCTATATGAGAATCATGCTCATGTCCTGTCCCATGTAATCTAAATAGGGGGCACAATACCTTCTACTTTTGAATGAAGCCTCTTACATAATTTAGTCCACCCTCCATCCCATATAAACACACCTTGATATAATATACATACTGATTAATTACCTGTAGAAGAAGAAGGTGTGGACCATGGATTTGTAGAAGACAAACACCCACCACCCCTTCATAATAACCATATTGAGGCTAATTGGAGAAAAGTTATTATAGAATATTTATTAGACCAATTAACACAACAAATAAACCTTATACTATATGATTAGCATCTACCATTACCTTGATAATAATAATAATAACAACAACAACAACAACAACAACAACAACAACAACAACAACACCCATATTCCTCAAGGGAGCCAAAATAAAACCACCAATCCTCTTAGGGATCCCACTTTGGCACAAGAGTGGAGAGCAATGAAAGAGACCCTCTAACAAATAGATCTATGTTTACAAGCCCTCAAATATAAGTATGAAGACTTTTTTTCCTCACCCTTGGACATGAGCATATTACAGATAACTTTCCCTTCACACTTTGAAGTACCCAAGTTTGAAAAATATCAAGGGAAAGGATATCCTAGAGATCATGTATAATAATTTTATATAGATTGCCATGAGGTGGATTATGAAGATGCCTATTTTTTAAAACTCTTTCCCAGAAGTCTCATAGGACCCACTTTAAAATGGTTTATGAATTTAGCTAGGGGTCAATATCTAGCTTCAGAGAATTGACAAAATAATTTGTCAGACATTTCTCATTTAATATTGAACATGACATCTCCATAATTTAACTATATAACACCAAAAAGAGAAGTGGTGAAATTCTAGAGTACTTCTTAAAAATATGGTGAAGTTTGTCAAGCCACTTGAGTTATACAGTAACTGAGAAAGAATTGGCCAAGATCTTTATATACAATCTCAATGTTGAACTCAAGTATCAATTAAAGTTACAGTGTTCCAAGACCTTTGATGAGATAATACAAAAATGAATTCAAATTAATAAATCCCTTATTGAAAAAGGGACAATCAAGTTATATTCTCAAAATGAGCACATCCAAAATCAATACAACTCTTTTCTATGGAAATTTAAAGTCTTCAACAAAAAAAAGAATGTCATGGGAGATGGGGTGATTAACTCTAAATAAAAACATGTACAAGTAGTTTAAAATAAAATCCCCACACAATAACCAAATATCTTTTCCATCTAAATTCTATGAGGCAAGCCAAATCCTTGGATAGGAGAAAGACCACTCACAAGCTTGGGATTCCCAATTGAAACAGTCTTAGATCAATTAATTACTACCAATATGATCCCCTTGTTTGAAATTAGACCTATGAATGATCACCAACCAAAGCCAGATTGGTATCATGAAGATGAGTTTTAAAAATACCATAGGGTTAAAGGACATGATACAAAATGATGTATGCAACTTAATCACTACATCCAAAATTTAATTGAGAGGGGTGACATTAAAGTTGAAGGAGAAACTCCCCCAAATAAATCAACAAATGGGTATCTTGACATATAAAAGGATACACTCCCTATGCATGACTAAAGAAATCAAAGATCACCAATAGACCAAGGTCAGGCCTTTTCATCTAAATGCATTGAATTCCATAATGTGCCTTATCAAAAATCAACACCATTAAAATTTTAAGCCTTCAAGAATCTACTCCATCTTCATCCCTAATTTTAAATATTAATTTTACCACTATTGATTGTGTAATTACTACTAGACACAATAAGATAACAATTCTTATAGCACCACCTAAAGACCCATCCACTTCATCTACTACCCAAAAGGGAATTGCTATTAAACATTATTCATTCTACTTCGATAAGTATTATGACATCATTCAACAACTTGAGAAAACTCCAACTCAGATATCCTTAATGGATTTTATTAAAACATCTACTTTACATCAAGAGATACTAAATCAAGTTTTAAATGACCTAAAAGTCCATCGTGACTTGGACACCAACTAGATCCAAACATTAGTAGGACATTTATCCCCTTCATAGTAGATCACTTTTGGTGCCCAAGATATGCCTCCCATTATCCCACACCATAATTATCCCTTATTTATTGAGGTATCCATATCTCACCATCATGTCTCTTAAGTTCTCATAGATAGAGGATAAATGCTCAATTTATGTAATATAGACTGTTTGAAGAAACTAGGATATTCAAAAACATCATTGGTGCCTACCTTAATAATGATCAAAGCTTATGATGATAATAAGAGGTTGTCTAATGAGACTATTTACCTTCCCATCATTATGGGAAATGTAATACACCAAACACTAGTCCATGTTGTGGATGTAAATCTACCTTATAATATGATTCTTAGAAATTTGTGGATCCATGAAATACATGCTATTCTATCCACTTTACATCAATGTCTTAAATTACCCCACTTTGGAATGGAGGTCACCATCCCCAAAGTCATTAAACATCTTTAGATATGTCAAATGGACCAATCATCATCACCTTATCTTGGCATAGATAATTCCATATTAAGTCTAACACCAGCCAAATACATCTCCCCTTATCATCTAGTATCCACATCTGATCCACTACCCAACATTAGTCATTTGAATATCACATCCACATGCTATGGATAATATGAATATAAAAGTTTTTATGTTGGTGATTTACCTCTCTCTTCATGCATTTATGGGTCCCCAACCATGAGGAAAACTAATCTTATTAAATACCAATTTAGACCAATAGCCTTTTCAAACACCAGATTCTTGTCTAAATAATGCATAGATGATATGGATGATTCATGGCTTATTCCAAATGAAGAGTCCCTTATCTCTCCAAGGAAACAATATCCCCATGTTCAAAAAATGATGGAGAATATGAATTATAAAGGGAAAGGACTGAGAAAATGGGAGCAAGGCAGACTTGAACCCATCATGGTCTAAGAATATCCATAGTATTTTGGTCTAGGGCATGGACTATATGATGAAGACCTAAATAATATCATTATGGATTCTCTTTCAATCCTTGGGTTGTCTCTCTTTGATGAAAACACTAAAATAGGTTCCATTTGTAGTCACTTTGAGGAGATTGCTTCCACCAACCTCTTACCTGATACTACTATTTCCACCATAAATATTTCACTTTGCTATCTATCACTCATAGATTGGGATTTTAAAAAAGAGCATTTTTGGATACATTTCAAAATGATATGGGAGCTCAAGATTTTATGCCATTTGGGCATCACAAAAGGGGATTTTCTATAAATATTTTTCAAACTACATACTTTAGGGAATAACAAGAACCCCATGATGAAAGTGATGAAGAGTAATCTGAATAGGAAGAGCCTCCTAAAGAACCAGATGAACTTCTACATGTCTCATTTGAATCAAAATAATACATTGACATTGACATGAAGATTCTAGATTATTTTTCTTTAGATGTTCCAAAAATCTCCTTGCCTCCTTATTTACAATAATAATCACCCTCTTATTGAAAAAGTGATAAAAGTCAATATTGGGACATATCAACATCCCAAACTAGTTAAATTGGGGGCATCTTTGACACCTGTAGAACATGAAGTCATCATCTATTTGCTTAAGGAATTAATTGACATATTTGCATGGAGTTATGAAAATATGCCTAGATTAGATCCCTCATTGGTGGTACACCACTTGGTTATGCATCCTAATGCTAAACCAATTAAGAAAAAATTATGAAATATGCAACCCACAGTGGCATTATTAGTCAAAAAGGAGTTACAAAAATTATTAGAAGTTGGTTTTATCTACCATATAGATTATTCTGATTAGATTTATAATATTGTCCCTATGACCAAGCCACAAGGTGGAATTTGAATTTGTACAGACTTTCAATATATAAACAAGGCATGTCCCAAGGATGACTTCCCCCTTCCAAACATCGACATGATTATAGAATCAATCGCTAGATAAGAAATGTTATCTCTCATGGATAGTTTCTTAGGATATAATAAAATTAAAATCACACCTAAGGACCAACACAAAACAACTTTTATCACTCCATGGGGAATATTCTATTATCAGTTCATACCCTTCAGCTTAAAAATGTTGGTGCAATGTATCAATGGGCCATGATAGTCATTTTTATGACATGATGCAAGCCATAGTCAAGGATTATGTGGATGAAATTTTGAGGAAGTCTTGCCTAAGATATGAATACCATGTTATTTTAAGATGAATCTTCAAATGATTATGAGAATACAAATTTAGGCTAAATCCTAAGAAATGTGTGTTTGGTGTCACTTCATGAAAGTTGTTAGGATTTATAGTTTTAAGAAGAGGCATAGAGTTAGACTCAAAAAAATTGAAAGAAATCATAGAAATGCCTCCACCTTATAATCTTAAGTAGCTCTAGAGTATTAGGGAAAATTTCATGCCATTTAGTGCTATATTTCCTAGCTTATAGAAAAATGCCATCCCTTCACCCATCTCTTGAATAAGGGGACTACCTTTAACTAGAATTATAAGTGATAGAAATATTTTTAGAAACTCAAAAAATATTTGGATAACCCACATATATTTTCACCACCCATATTAGGAAGACCTTTACTCCTGTATATTTTAGCAACCCCATGTGCAATAGGTGCCTTCCTAGCATAATACAATGATCAGGGTAAAGAAAAAACCATATATTATCTTAGTTGCACATTTATATCATATAAGCTAAAATATACTCAAATTGAAAATGCATACTTATCCATAGTTTTTTCCTCATAGAAGCTTTGACACTACATGTTAAATAATAAGGTACAACTCATTACCAAAGTTGATCCCCTAAAATATTTATTATCTAAATCAGCTCTTACTAGTAGAATGGCTAAGTGGATCATGTTGCTTAACAAGTTTGACATTGAATATGTTAATTAAAAGGCCATAAAAGGAAAATTCATAGTGGATAAATTAGCTAAGTCACCACTTAAAGTGACTGAGCCTCTTACAACAAACTTCCCAGATGAATCTATAATGAGTACTTCACAATCAAGTAATTGAAAATTATATTTTGATGACTCATTCACCATGCATGGATTGAGGGTAGGCATCATCCTCATCACCCAATAAAGTGATCTTATTCTAAAGTATTTTCACCTTGCCTTCCAATACACTAACAAAATTTCAAAATATGAGGCCTTAATAGTTAGTCTTCACCTAGCCATTCACTAGAATATCCATCACTTACAAGTATTTGGTGACTCACAATTGATAATAAAGTAGGTCAATTATGGGTTCTAGATGAAGAAGGAAAATTTTATCCCTTATAATTAGTTGGTGGATCAGTTAAAATTAAAAAAATTCAATATATTACATTTGAATAAGTACCACACAGAAGCAATAAAGCAAATGACTCCATGGCTACCATTTATTGTCTCATATATCTCCCTGAAGATGTTCTGGAAGGGAAATTTTTAATTGAACATCTGATTATTCCATCCCATCAATCTATGGCTCCCTTTAAAATTTGTATAATTAAATATCCTAGTCTCCCCTGGTACCATGACATTTATAGGTACCTCCATGATAACATACTCCCTCCTAACCTTAACCACCACCAACATAATTCCTTCACTCATCACACCTCATAATACATAATCCTTGGTAGCATGATTTATAATAGGGGCTATTATGGAACCTTGCTAAGGTATCTGACATTAAAAGAGGCCTCTTAGGTGATTAAAGAGGTTCATGATGATATACATGGAGGGCACATCAGTAGAATGGCCCTGGCTAATAAACTTCTCCAAACTGGGAATTATTAGCCAACCATAGAATAGGACTCTTATCAATATGTGTGGAAATGCATGGCTTGTCATAAACATGGGAACCTCATTAATGCTTAAGCATAGTAATTACAACCTATCATGAGTCCATGGCCATTTTTTATATGGGGCCTTGATTTAATTAGCAAGATTAATCCAAATTCATTATATAGTCATAAATTAATTATCATGGCAATAGAGTACTTTATTAAATGGGTAGGGGTGATGCTGATCACTTATACCACAATCTTCCAACTCTCTAAATTTATTCTCAATCAGATCATTTATCATTATAACATACCTACCAACATCATTTTAGATAATGGAAAATCATTCAAAAATTAGGAAGTGGAGGCCTTGTGTCAAAAATAGCATATTACACAACATTTCTCCTCTCACTATTACCCTTAGGGTAATGGACAAGTTGAAGCCACCAACAAGACCCTCATCAAAATCCTTAATAATACAGTTAATCAAGCATGCATAAATTGGCACCTATAACTATATCTAGCTCCGTGGTCTTATCTCACAAGCATCTACACACCTACTAGGGCTATTCCATATAGCTTAGTTTATGGGATAGAGGAAATATTACCAGTAGAAGTAGAGCTCCTCTCCCTTAGAATCTCTTTAAAAGACATCATCACTAATCAAAATTGTAAACAAGGACACCTACAAGAACTGGAACTTCTTGATGAAAAATGTTAGAAGGCCCTTGATCACCTCTAAGCTTATCAAAATAGACTCAAAGGCCAATACCATAAGAAAATCCAATCTAGGGAATTTAAATTTGGTGACCTAGTCTTGAGGGAGAATTATAAAAACACCAATGTAGACAAAGATAAGAAAGGTAAATTTGAAGCTAATTGGTTAGGGCCCTAAATTATCATTGCCAAGTTTGGTTTGGGAGCATATAAATTAGCCATTCTAGAGGGAAAAGAACTTGATGATACTATGAAATTCATGTATCTAAATTGCTTAGATACCTAATAAGATTCATCATCCTTCATCTATGATTCCCCACTCTTGGGATATCTCGCATCCACTTCATCTACCCACCACCTCTACTCCATAGTCCAGTAGTTAAAAAAAAATATTTAATAGTGAAAACTAGTTCTCTAGTACCTTGGACAAGTACCATGATGAAAACTAGCCTTTGACATCATGGTAAAATAACCCTAACCTTGGTCTAAATAGTGGGCATCCATTACATGGTTCTTGAAAAACAATAAAAGACAAACACTTTAGCATAAAGGAGCAGACATGGCTTGTCGAACAATAAGAATATTTATTGGAGTGGTATTTTGAAGTCACTTATCTCTGATCATCATATCCTTATCATTACTCCCTATCTTATCATCCCCTCAAAAATCTCCTTTGACAAGTGTGTCTCCCTTTAGCCTCAAGTCAAAATTCCATCTTTACTCATTCATTGTTGTCACTATGCCATGCGTCCACACTTTCCCACTAATGTCATCACTATGGAAGGTCAAAAAGTATAAGTTCCATTTTCTATGTTTTTAAACATACACTATGATACTGATTCTCGAGGGGTCATGATACTAATGGTATGGGGGTCAACATGACCCCCATTTCATGACTACTGATGAACTTGGTTAGAGTCTCGTCCTAACATAGGCAAGATTTTGGGCACCACGTATCTTGTATATAACCCCAACATCATCAATAGGCCCATTGTATATAATAATTCTTAATCACTTTTTTCCCTATATAAATATCCCTATTAACATCATTATTTTTAGTCTATGATATCTTTTATTATCTTGTGTGATTTTGTGTTTTGTTTTGAATATGCATGCATGTGATGATTCTCCATGTACATACTAAAGTATAGTGTTTTGTTAATTAGTTTTTGTATCACCTAATCTAAACCATATACCCATCATAACATATCCATATACTACATCTAATCTAATCACAACATGTAAAATCAATACAATCTATCCTAATAATATATATGCAATCACATCACCATGACACAAAAGATAAATATATCTCACATCAATATCAATAAACAATGTACATACATCCCTCATCTCAATATATCATCATATATATATCAAAATCAAATGTACATTGTCCATATCGAATCCATGTAAAAAAATATATACAATAATATGGGTCCATGAGAAAAAAATGAGCTAATAATACAACAAATCCCTTATACATATGTGCATATCAAAACTCATGGATATGACCCTAGTGGCCCTAGTGGCCTTGGTGGTCTTTGTCCCCCTCTTGAAGTCTAATGTATAGACTGTGATGAACTCACATAGAATGATGAATCACATCTCTCAATCATCACTATAGCCTCATAAAGCATCTGATAATATTGTGCCTCATGAGTCAGTTGCATAATGTTTCTCATCACATCCATCATCCCCTGGCACCTCATTACCTAGTCTACCTCATCTTTGGCCATCTCAGATACCTCCAACTCATCTATTATTTTATGGATGCATGCCTACATTTGTATAATCTATCCCTAAAATCCTACAATCTGAGCATCTCTACTCTAAATCTAACCCTGTAGAGTCATTATCTATGCCTATACAATAATAAGTTGTGCTTAAATACCTATAGCCTACATTTGGGCCTAGGTCAGCTACCTATCCCTCTATGATACCTATGCATGTAAAGATAAAACCTATCCCTATAAGGTAGTAACCTATCCCTAAGCTTGGACTAGCTGACCATCTCTCTAAGCAATAACACTCTAGAGCTTAACCTAAAGTAGATCCCTCTTCTAGGTAAGCCCCACAACCTTTAATAATCACGCATATATCTCCCTTATAGTATATCTAGAAGAGAACTATCATCCTATATCAATGGCTATTGAGAAGGTAACATACCATCTCCACCACCACTCCCACCTACTTGTATCCCTAGATGTCCCTATACATGTGCTTAGTCCTAAGCCCCATATATGCTATTGTAACTACCTGATCACCATCTCCCCCATCCACATCCATAAAATCATGCCCATCATCTCCATCATGCCCACCCCACACTAGTATCTATCTAATCCTCCTCTATATCTTAGCTTACACTTGGAGGACTCTACTCACAATACCCCACCTGACCACAACCTTAAGATGTGTCAATCTAGATGGTATCCTAGGTCTCCACCATGTTGTATAAGTCATTGTCATGCCTAGATTAGCTATAGGAGTCCAATAGTCCCATTGTATTGGAGTAATGTTATCATAATTAGTCTAAGAATCCATTTTGTCTACTAGCCTCCCCAATGAGGCCTCTCTTGCTCACTTTGAGTGAACAAATGCTCCACTCTTATAACATCCTAGATAAAACCAAATTGACACTACACATAGTCAGGGTAATATCTCTCAATAATAAAATCTCTCTGACACATCAGATAGAACTTTGAAAGCATGTACTAGGTCACTACCTCATCATCCCATCCAAACTAGAGGCCTCTATATGACATCCACATGATGTGCTCTAGGTGAAAAATATAAAAAGTATATCTATAAAACCTCATCTTACCTAAATGCCCAACTACACCCCTAATAACTCATACCAATCAAAAACCATTAGCTGCTCAGGCAGGTGAACTGCTAGTATCCCCAACAATCACTAGACCATAATGTGCTCCCAAATCCTAATATGTAGAAGTAATGAAGGCCCAAAACCATTCACTCCTCTATAATATCCTAGGATAATCTCTCTATATAAATGTGCCAATACAAAATTCCCCAAAATAAATACCCGATTATCTTAAACCATATCAGCCACAACATCTCCCAGGCCTAGATGAAACCACTGATCACTCTTGTCTAGTAGGAGAATGATAGAAACAAAAGACATCACCACTAGGGTCAATCTATCAATGGTACCCTTATGTAGACACTTATCAATGACAACACATCTATCCCATATCCCACATGTAATCCCACCTCTAAGCAATACAACGTCCAGACTAGTGTATGCAACCTCCAATATATTTAGTCTCCTTGCATAGGTAAATGAAAAACCCTATATAAATACTCTAATGTGACCATCATCTCACCCATGATGAAATGAAAGGTGTTGGCCTTTGAATTCCATCACTCCAATAGTGCTATAATCAAGGCCTTATAAATACATATCATGGTCATAGTCTCTACATCATATAGACCAATAATCTCTAATACCCCTAACTCTACCTCCATTAGCTGATGCATATCATGAATCACCTGTTAATGCTATAAATTCTATGTCATTCCTCATATATCCTCCTATACCAATCACCATCTACTCATCACTACCTCCATCATCAAATGCCTATCATAACTCAACTATCCTATCTATCCAAGTCATATAAAAACCCTAGTTAATCCCTAATCCTTAAATCACCTCTTCCACTCTAAACCATCTAAAATACCCCCAACATTACCTTATTAATCCCTCACTCTCACCTAACCCCTATCTCACTACAATTATCCCAAACTACCACACATCCCCATACCCTTAAACATTAACATCTAATTAACCTAATAAACCCCCTCCATATTTAGTTCATAAACTCATTTATTAACATCATACCTTTTAAGTGTTCCCTAACACTCACTTAATCACCTTTCCTATCTACCCCATCCTAGCCATATAACCCACCCAACTAACCTACCTATCTAACTAACTAATCTAACTCCCTAGATCTTATAACCTAACCATCACCCCAACATTCACCCATTCTTCATATTACTAAAAAAATTGATAATCATGAGGTTACCCTTAGTGGAAAATTTGACAAAATTTCCACTCAATAGTTATGGTTTTATTTGACCTCATGATCAGACAAAATTGTAGATCCATAACCAGTGATATTGCAAAATCATGACTTGACAGTTATGATATTGTAATATCATGACTCCCTACATGCGATATTGAAATATCATAACTGTGGAATTTTAGTATTGCAATGTCATGGATTACTCCCTCAAAACTTCCAATCTCCATAGTCATAGTTTTGTCAGATAAATTTGGATGACATCTTTTCTTGTAAAACCCATCTCAAAATCCTACTAAAACTAATAAAAATTACCAAAAACACTAAGCTAGGGGTTTACTACTCACTGCAGGTCCAACATCAACCTCTCTCTTGTGATCTTAGACTCTCACCATGATGGAAAGATCAGAGTAGTCAGCCCATGGTCTCACCTCATAGCTCAAATCACTATAATTCAAATATTATAAGTGACCTAATTTTGACCCTTTTTTCCTATATAACCCCCTTCATATACCCCTAATGACCCATTACTAACACTACTTGTCTCTAATATTTTCCAAATACCTAATTTGCCCAATCAAATCACTTTTAATCACCTTTAAATTCATTAGAGGCATGGAATGTCTAACTCCTTACCATCTACCTTATCTTACATCAAGAACTACATCAGCTTGAGGTCTTTTTAGACCATGTAGGCATCACTTAGACTCACTCTCGTACCCAAGAAAATTTCAACCACCATTTATCCCTCATCACCATCTTGTCTTCAGACTAATCACTCAATGCTTACATGTCATTTTTATGCCCTAAATTTTATGAAAAGTAGTTCTTTATCACCAATCAACAATTGTCATCCCTATTATACATTTTCAAGCTTTCCCTAGCATGTATCCTTTCTATGGGACTTATTAATGACTTGAACCCATCATATTTACATCAACCTCATCCTAAAAATTGAGTCATCTTTCTAGACATTAGTTGCTTATCTAGATACCAGCCCTTGAGCTACTTTATCCTCTTTGCTCTTGATGTATCATAATCATTATTATATATTGGGGAAATCTCAACCCAATATTATTGTCCTAGCCTTATCCTACCTTGATTTTTATTTAAGTAACCATTTGGGTTGATTTCTCCCCACATGCTCCTTCGAGGGGGCATTATATCCTATTAACATTTGGCACCATCTAAAATCATGGTTTTTATTTCAAAAACCATTACTCCTTTCAATTCACTCCACTCACAATACCCTTTCAAAGAGGGGAAAAATTTATGCACTAAATTATGCTCACCCCACTAATAATACTAATTATGTTAATTCTTGCTAATTTAGTCTAATTCCCATATTTCCTAGCTAAATTAGATAATAGCTTAAAAACCCTCATCCAATTCCCATATCCTATAAACCTTATTTAATCCCAAAAACCAATTAATCAACTCATTAAAACCTCTAATATAACCTATTACCCACTAACCTACTCCTTATGCCAACTAGCCAATTTAAAATTCCAAAATAATCTACCTACCCAACCACCACCTATCCTAGCCTCTTATAAAACCCTAAACCCTATGGTGAGATTTATAGAATTGGAGGATTTTATAAATATTCCCCATTATATCCCCCTTCTCTAGAATTTTCTAATTTTATATATATTCATGGAATTAAAAATTCCATGTAAAATCCCTAATGCTTGATTTCAATGGTCCAAATTTGAATTTGAGCCATTGATCTCTCCCTCCATGTCTATTTAACCCAGATCTCCCTCCTTCAAACTAACTGGGAAAATCATCAAATTTATGATAATATTTCATCAAAAAATCCTTCTTTCATCCATCCATGGCCACCATCAAGCTCGTTTAACCATTTAGATGCCATTGTCAACACCAAGTAAGCAATCCAACATTTTAAATTTTGGGCATCAAATAATCCATTTGAAAATCTTAGAGTGGAGCCATAAGGAGGTAAAATAATGGTGAGAATGTTCTTATTATGTTGATTACCTATTTTATCCATTCATATTGGTTTGATTAAGTTTTAGTTTTTCATTACTAGGACTAGTAATATAAATTGGATCAAAAATTTAGTGCACAGTGTCCACAAGGGACATCATAGAAATGACTATCCAATAATTAAAATATATTTTTTTGAAATCTAAAGGGTAGTTGGACATCCTACGTCTAAGTTTCATCTTCTCCAAAAATATATCTAAAAATCCTAGAATATTTATTGTAATTTTTTCAAATCCATAAATCATGATGAGATAAGGTACCAAGCTTTGTAATAATTAAAATAAACTATAATGAAGAACATTTTTGCAATTATAGCTTGATAAATACCAACTACAAAAAAAAGTAATTCTAAGACCATACATGGAGATGAAAAATAATACTCAAAGTAATATGGGATAGATGCCTTTATCACCTCAATATTAGATGCCTTCATCACCATAATATCATCCATAGACCCTATCAATATAGAATAATACATAATCTCACTCATACAAATATTCTAGTCAGTATGCACAACCCTAAAACTATATGAATCTTTAGCAACAAAAGGAAAATTATACTCCAAGTTCTTAGCACCAATATAGGGATATGATGTCTAAACAAATCAACAAGGAGGATATGCTAGATAACAATCACAAGGGTGGGGATATCAACAGAACAAAGATGGCTATAGAAGGGGATATAGGGGTAGATATTATGGTAGATAATAAGGTCATAACAATGATAATTAATAATCTTGAACCACTATTAAATGTTATCTATGTCATGCATATAACCATTATGTGATAAATTTCCCCACCAACCCTCAGAGACAAGTCTATTGTGTGTAATATAGGGTTGAAGGTCAACATCAAATAAAAGATTACCCAGTTTTGGAGAAACAAAGAAAGGAGAAGCCAATGCATAATGTAAATATGATTAATGTGTAGCCAAAGGAAAATGCATTTATGAAATCTATCATAAGGCAATAGAGAGTTAAACAAGGTTTACCACATTTAGAAATACCCCAACATTGTGGCATAGCAAATTTTAGTAGGATGAATCTCCTGATCCTGCTATAGAAAAGAATTTGATGTATTAGGTTGCATAGGTATTATAGGAAATGCAAAGAAACCAATTTATAAGGATGATAACATTGTTATTAATGCTAAAATTTATGGAAAATTTATTAATATAATGAGGCAAGAGGGTGTTGTAACTACTTTAATAGATCTGATAAAACTACTCAGTACACTATGTAATGAGGATATATCCCAAAACATCACTAATATCCTACATAATCATTTTGTGTGTGTGTAATGAGGACAAATAAGGGCTAATAAAATAGTTTGGTATGTTAAAACCAAGAAGCCTTGGGATGTGGATTCATGAATATACATTGAGTTGGTTGGATATGAAATTCTAAATTTAGTATTTGACTTCAGAAGCACAATCAATATGATTCCTTGATCAACCTAGGAAGCTATTGTTTGACCAACTTTGAGCTACAATCCAGTAATAATGAGTTGGTAGATTATGGAAGAGTTTCACCCATTGGTAGGTTATAAGATATTGAAATTAAAGTGTTTGTGTTCAATTTGCATAGGGAATATGAGATCATAGTAATGAAGATAGTATACATGCATTGCCCTACTTTTATCAATAAAAAATGGGCATATGATGGCCAAATGACCATAAATAATTTGTTTAATTAGATAAAAGTACATTAGAAAGATAAAATAGTGGTACTACCCTTAAATAAGTTTTATTAAAAGCCATTTATCATCCCAAAAGAGCTAGATTCTCCTTATGCTTATGGGGACCATAGTTGGTTTAAAGTTGGTAATGATGAAAGGTAAAATGGGGTGTGATCTGTAGAGTGTCAAAATTATAAACTAGGTACTACACAATAAGAATAATGACTAGTATTTAAACCTACTATAATAAATTTTCTAATTAGGTAGGTTCACATCAAAGATTGTGTTTCTCCTTTAGTGCATTCATCGACAAGATCTGAGGTAGACTTCCTATATAATACTAGTGCAATTATGATGGACTATATTGAACCAACCCCATAAGGTATTCTACCATGGGATTATGTACTATTCATAAGTGGTGAATTGGATGCACACATGTTGAATTGGTCTTATAGAGATCATGAATTATGACCTATGCACATGATGTTCACTGTATAATCCTAGATACCTCAATAATTTTTAATGGAGTATCTCAATCCATTCATATTTAGGATTGAACACCATGTACTAGAAGTGGAACAATGAGTCAACACACTCAGCTATGCATTGAAAGTAACTATTACAACATGTCAGGTAGTACATATAAACTCATAAATATAGTGAGAGGAAGCATATGAAGTCTTGCATGTAAGGTTTTAGCTACCATCTAGTGTCAAATTAGAATGGCTTTTATTTCAAAAAGGTCAATGCTAAGAATTTCACATCCATCAGTGTGTGGATAAATGGACCACACAAGGAGTAGAACCATAATATTAGGAGCACATATTTAGCCACACCCTAACACCTCAACCAATATATTGGCACATACATAAAGAGCGTATAATGGAACCAAAAATTGTGCACAACTTTAGCAAGGTTTCATTCAAAATTTTATGTTTGAAGACGATAACCCATTAGTACATAATGCCTTATAAAAACATAAAAAAATTCTATATCATGAATGAGAAATAGATTTAGTAACTATAACTAAATCATATCAATAAGAGTTTATGAAAGACTTGGATCTCACACTATATAATTGCAAATCCAAACAAAAAGAACAATTTCTTGTTCAACCATGTAATAGAATAATTAATGATTTGACAAAATTAAGTGAAGTGACAGTAATATGGCTATCAATTTAGAAGGCTTATTTTATCCATAGCACAAATATGATCCCAAATCAATGTAAAGCACAAAAAAAGTGGAAGAGGAAAAACCATGCAATATCAACATTCTAAAACATGAAGGCAAATGCATTTTACAAGATACTTTACCTAGTGGATCAAGAAAGATATATCAAGACCCTTTACAAAATATTAAATGAAATATTGGGATAGAATCGACCCCTAAGATTACAATAGTGGGAGATTACGGGGAATAAGATTAAATATTTGAGTCCTTGTAGTTGTTAATTGATTATTAAGATGTGTTTCCAATCAAATTATCAGAGGTAAAATGAGTAGATCCATCTCTGGGAAAAATTCACATAGGACTACAAGAGTGTGTATACCCTATCAAAAAGTGACCTGTAAGATCAATCCTAAAATGAAGGCCAAAGTGAGGGCCAAACTTGGTCTAATAAAAGAATATGGAATCATTTATCTAATTGAAAAGGTAGAGTGGGTGAGTCCCATGGTTTTTCAACCTAAGAAAATAGAAGAAATTTGGGTCTGTGGGGACTATTGTGCACTCAATGACACTTATTTTAATGATTAATTTCCTATTCCTTTTATGGATGAAGTCCTTAAATTTGTCATTGGGAATAATATATATTTTTTTTATGGATGGTTTTAGCAGATATCACTAGATTTTGATTTCCAAGGATGATCAAGATAAGACCACTTTTGCTACTAAATGGGGATCATACACATACAAGTTAATGCCATTTGGTTTAAAAATACACATGTTGTATTTTTACAAAACTATGGTAAATGTATTCAAATATTTTCTTGTTAGTCTAGAATTCACCCTTGAGGTAGGGGTTTCAAATTTGCCTCATCTAGCTAGTACAATGGAATCAAATCTAGGTGTGGGTAGCCTAATGAATGAGGTGAGTCTCTAGATTTGGGACTAGCTCTCCTGATGAATCATCTATGCTCAAATCACTAAGCCTACTTGTATTACAAATGAAAAGGGATAGAAAAGACTTGAAAATTAACTCTAAACTATAGGAGGTGGTGTACCAATGTATTAGGTCTCCTCTACTTGATCTTTCAATAACACTTATGAATACAATAAGGGTCTAATCACTAACACACTCTCTCTAAAAGGACTCTTACAAATCATTAATTCATATGGAGTCCATGCCAAATGCCTATAACCTAAGGGTGATGAATGAAAGGTTTGATAAAAGACACTACCAATTAGTTTCCACTACAAGCATAAACATGAGCAACTTCACACATCATGTGACCTACATAAGACCAATCCACTAACATCTAGGTGAGAGTCAAGGACCTATTAAGGTAGAAAATATTAAACCAATAATAAAAATAAAACAAGTATTAAACACACTATAAAATAGTATGGATAAGGTTGAATCAATCCTTATATTAGCTTAAGGCTTCAAGATACAAATGTGAGAGTTTTTTCTTACTCAATAGACAGATAATGTCAAATTGGTCATTTTTAAACCTAAAAATAGAATAATAAACAAGAAAGAGGAGATAAGAGAGAAATAAATCTCATCAATTTTGGATTATACTTATTTTTTCAGTTTCAAAGTAGAAAAGAGTCCATGAGACACCACCTTATAGCCCTGTCCAATGTATTAGACATGCTTGATTGATGGTCTTCATGAAAGTATGATGTAGAAATGGTGTACTGGAAGTTATTAAAATATTTTTTTGATATTCTTAGGTAATTTTCTTAATAAAATTTGCCAATAACCTCCTTCTTTCTAGCTATAGTGGTATAATTATGGTTTAATGACCTCCATGAAGCATTAAATAGCCTGCCTCTCCCTTTTGTATGGTGACTAGGCCTAAAACTACCTCATATTACATAATTATCATGAAATAGGCATGAATAAACCAATATATTAGTTAAAATAACATTGATTATCTTCTATTCAACCTCTTAGCAACCTTCTATGCCAAGAGACATCCTTTTTAGCTGACCAAATAGGTCTACTAGGAAACTAGGCCTAGTTACTTAGATGGCTAAAAAACTTGTCTAGAACCCTAAAAATACGTTAATGAGCATTATTTATGATCAAATAATCATATTATACCATGATTTATTATTTTAAGGCAATATACACCTACCATTCTTGCTTATTTAGGTGACTAGGTCATCTTTCTGCTAGTACCTCTAGATTGTCTTTCTATTACAGGCCTTCAAATCACTTATAGGGGAAATTGAGTTTATTTTATGTCTTGAGAGGTTATAATACATCTCAAATCACCCTCCTCAATTATTTTCAAGTGTTTAACTATCTCTGCACCTTGAATTCACCATGAAATCCTATAAAAATAGGGTATTTATTACATCCATATAAGTGCCCATACAAACCAATTGCATGATAAAAATATTATCAAAGTGTTAAAAGTGTTTGAGGTATTTTAAAAGCCAAAATAAGGTATTTTTATCCATAAATATCAATTTATTTCCCATTGATTCCTTACTAGGGTTTAATAAGGGTTTTAGGTGTCTTCATCTCTTAAGGATTGTTCATAGAGAATAGATTCTATCTTTCCTTACTAATAAAACAATATGGGAGTGGAAGGACCTCTTCATCATCTCCAAATTCAAATTATCCCCATCTAAAACCTCATTCAAGTACCAAGCAAAATATTGTGCTCTCTTGAGCTCTTTCACAATGCAAATAATGCTTTTAAGGTGATTGGTCTCTTAATGATGATTCATATAGTTGGGAGGTATGATGAGAGAATTAATAAAAGGATTTTAAAGTAAATAATCCTCTCCAAATTGTAAAAAATCCTTTGGATATCATGAAAAAACTTCATGAATTTTTAATCATGAGAATGTAGCTTTTCAGGTTAGCAGACTTGGGGTACTATGTTGAGAGAGAGGTTTTATGCTTAAAAGCCTCCCAAGTATTCCACCTTAGTTATAATGGAATTAAATAGGTATTAAAAACATTGGAAAAGGTTTATCAAATATATTTAATTTCCAATGGTCGCCAAAATTATTTTCCAACCTACTCAATTCACCATGAGGATTTATTGGTTGTCTAATCTTTTTGACCCTAGAGGTTTATTTATTAGGTTACTTATTCATAGTACTAAATAAAAATATAATTTTTTTTTTAAAAGGTCCTATTCAACTATAAAAATCTATCACTCCTCATATTCACACAAAAACATACTTATTTCCCTCATACTTCATGTACAGGCATGTAAAAGCTTACTAGACCTCTTAGATTTCAACTTTGAGGTTCAAAGCTCTTAAACTTGATTATTTACTTTTGATAGTATTTATAAAGTGTTGGATAGTTTTTATATTTGTTTATTGACCTCAAAAAACCTATTTAAACTCTTTCATTCTACCACAAGAGGGCACTTCTCATTATAACAATCACACACCTATAGGTGATTATTTTAGGCTACTTGACTATAAATTGAGGGTTTTCATTTTTCATTTAAATTTTGGACTTTGGTTATCTTTTGAAAATTTTAAGAGTTTTTTCATGTTTCTTATGAATTCACTACACCATATTTATTCCTTAAAAACTGATCACCACATGCCCTTTTTCTTTCCTTGCAAACACAGACCTACATAAGATCATTAGGCCTCTTGGACTATAAGCACCATTAAAATGATTTTTTTAAAATTTTAAAGTATATTTATGATTTTAAATGTGGTTTAAAATCTCATTCATCTCATATCAGTATCCATAAACTTTTATTGCTTCATCACAATCCTTACAAACCTCTTTATATCATCTGCTTAGAAATGCACATTTGGGAGAATGCTTTGGAGGGATTTCAAGAAGTTCATTTGGTGTGAGAATATATATAAGATAATGAGACTTATCCATATCATATTAATTATATATTAATAATTTTACATTTCAATTCATCCTCAAAACATCTCTGTAACTTCTGAAAAATGCATAATCCTAAATTCTCCATTTTAATATGACATACTTGTAAGTGTTAGTTTAGGGTTTGTTTCATTGTTGATATATAAGATTACTTCCTTGATGATAATTGGAAAGTTTCAAGAACATGTTTTTTATCTTATTGAATTTTATTTATCATTCAAACTTCATTTAATATTACATGCATGATAATCTTAGTCATATTATTCTCAACAAGCTCTAATTATATTTTAGGCTTATTATTATTTCTTATGAATTTCACCTATGTTGAAGCCATTTTAAACATTAATTGAATGTTTCCTACACATTTTAATCATTCCAATTTTTAAAGAGGAAAGGAAGACTTTGAGAGGTTCAAAACACCTCACTACTACAAAATTTTGATCCGTTTTGGTTAACAGTGAGGGCCTATAGATGCACATTAGTGCAAAGTTTGCATTAGAATAGATTTTAAAGCCCATTTACCACATTTAATAATGCATTAAATATCTAATTATTATTTTAAATCCTAACATATCATGAAAATTTTGATAAAATCAAAAATCTCCTTCCACTTTGTTCAAGCACAAAATAACATCATCATCACCTTTCATGCTTGCAGACCATGAAGGCACATTCATTAAAGTTGGTTAGGGTTGGAATACTTTCTTGAAGACCTTGTAAAATATAAATGAGGTATATAAAATTGTTAAAATATATAACAAACACTTTTTTACACTAATCCTCTCAGAAAACTCAAAACCCTATAATGCAAACCTATAACTTATCCATTCCTGAAGGGTGATACTCATTTATAACTTGTAAAAACATGAATATGATTGGAAATGGATTAAAAATATTGATAGGGATATATATTTACTTGTGAAACCTTACTCCTTCTATAATGGGCTCATAAATCCACTTGAAAAGCCCAAAACTAGCCTTGTAGGGTTTAATAGTACATTTGGACCCCCTAACCTCTTAATGATTTTCCATAAAGGAGGGGGAATTGATCAAAGAATTAATGACACTAAATGGAAGGATAATAATGTACCCTCATTTTGTCAAGATTTGAGGCCCTAATCTTCTCTCTCCCATCTATACCAAGCATGTTAATGTAGCCTTTGTGAGCTTGCCAAGAGTTTGATTGAGGTATTGATGCATTATATACATTTATTTTCGATTTGTGAACATGGATTCTCCTCTATGATCCCTGTAAGGAATCCTCCATGAGATATCTAATCTTATCTAACCCTGATTTGACTATACCTATCCCTACATGTCCTTAGAATGCCTAAAAAACTTATTTTCTTTACATTTTTTAATGTTTGAGATATTAAGAATCCATTGGAGACCAAAAATAGGTAAATTAGAGGTCACATACACTTTTAATTCAAAGGGTACATATGGAGGGAAGGTCAAAAGTCATTTTTCAAGTGTGTGGGGACATTTTATGGTGAATTAAGGATGTTTGACCCTTAAAAAAAACCTTTTTACACATAATACCACCTTATAATTACCTTGAAATGGATATGAGAATTTTGAGGAAATTTTACCCTTGGTGGTGACTTTGGTGGTTGAAATATGTCATAGGGGCCTATTAACACCATTCACATGGTTTGAACATCCTTCCAAGGCAATATACACATGATATGAAATACAATAACAATTGAAGTATTTACCTTAATATTTGCTAAAAAACCTTAAAATATGTTAAATTTTCCAAAAAATGTTACCATTATTCCCTCATATTAGCTCCAATCCCTCTGATTTTGCCATATTTTGTAGTCCTTGGCATGCTTTAATGAACACATGACTAGTCATGGGTTGCAACATCAGAGGTCATCCTAGTATGTGTGGTTTTAGATAATGAAGATCACACTAAGAATTGGTGTAGACTATTAGACATAGTCAACATAAGATGGAACCTTGACACAAGTCCAAATAAGATGAGATGGTGACTACCACCACACTCTTTGACACTTGTACACCATATAAACATGTTGCCTATGAACCTAATGACAAATGATTCTCTCTTAGACTTCCATGACATCCCAAAGACTCATGAAGATGAAAAAGACACTGATAAAGTGATTAAAATCATAAGTTGATTCTTTTTTATTCTAAGGGAAGAAATACATCAACATCACTAGTGACTACTAGGGTTTAACCTACATATTAGTTAAGAGAACTAGTTGTCTCATCCTTTGTGCAAAGGACTCATGCATGACAATCATGACTCAATTTAAATGGACACTCTACTTGAGATGATAAGTATACTTAGAACCACATAATACTTCAAGGAATAGAAATAACCTCACCACTCACACAATAAGGACATAAAAAATAAAACAACACCTAAACACCTAGGAAATCAATAAGACAATAAGGTAACACACTATTCTATATGCACTTAGGAAAATCAAAGACTAATTTACTATATAAAATAGGTTTTTTAGGTATGCTCCACCTGGGTCAAAATGAATCTTCTCATGTCTCCTTCATGTGGTGGATAGAGGTGATAAGAAGCAAGCTACTGTTTGGGCATTATCCTTCTAATTGGATTAGCTTCCTCCTTGCTTGTTAATCTCCTTAGATTGTTATCAAGTGGGTCAAGAAAAACAAACATATCCTTTATCAATACAAACTCTTATCAAAGTTAAAATATTACCTCATGATACTCTTCATCAGTGAGATAACATCCCAAGTTGATCAGCTTTTGATTTATAAAGGTAGTTGTAACCTCAGTCTCTAAGGGTTCATTGAGATGTTGCTCTTGGCTTTCTATGTCCCCTTTCAATATGTTCATCCCAATTATCCATTGTTGAAATTTTTTCAAGCTCTTTAAGTGTATATAAATACTACATACAAGCTTTATCATGGTCTTTTGAAAGTGTACTTTGACTAGCACCTTTCTGATCATGTTCTCCAACCTTCACAACCACTTCCTCAATGTGATCACTTTGAGATGCATTCCTAGAAATATTCTCAACATCTTGAAGAAGCTCAAGGTATTGATAAGACTCCTCATTTAGGTCCTCTTCTTTATCATTGACAATATTTTCATCTTTAGTAGCATTCTTATCTTCTTCTCTAGGAGCTGTAGACATACCAAAGACCTCAAATTTCTCAATGGAATCTTGGTATAATTGTAAATATGCTCCCTCAAGATCTACTTCTAGCCTACTAAGAACCATGACCAATTCATCTAAACTTACATCTTACTCACTTTTGTGAGTTTTATCATTTTGAAGATCTAAAAATTGATCAAGGAGTTGGTAAATTTTTTTTAGAACATCAAACAAGTCATCATCAAGTGTAGTAGTCTCTTGGTATGTCATGTTTAGAAGGATTTCCTTATTTGACTTTATTAGATCAAGATATCCTTTTAAAATCACATAACCCATCTCTATGAGTTTAAATAAGTCTTGTAGCTATCCTCCATCTACTTTTGACCCATTTAGATCTTCTTTTAATTCCATAGAGGCTTATATGATGGTTTTATTAGCAAGGGTGGGAAAAATAGATTCCACAACTTATTGACTATAGTTTTAGAGCTCAAAATAGTCATTGGCCCATTCAAAATATTCTTTAGGAGCCTCCTCAACTATTAAAACAAACTCATTTTGAATAGTTTCCCCTTCTTGTTCTTGTGCTTGCAGGTTGATGTCCAACTAATGAAGGAGTTATTATTCAAACATATGCTTCTCTTGGGTGATTTTTTTAATGTCAACGTCTTCCTCTACCACCCCAAGTGGTAGATATTTAAGTAAATTAGTGTCTTTTTCCATAATCTCAACATTCTCATTATACCTATCATGATTTATTAAGTATGAAACCATATGGACTTCCTTAATCAAATAGTGGTTGCTTTGAGTAGCCTCTTCTTTATCAAGACTATGTTCATGAGATTGAATTTCTTCATTCTGATAATCATTTTCAATGAAACAAGGGAGTTTATCTAATATGCTTACCTTAGCTTGGATACTATAATAATTTTGAGGACTATACAACTATACATTCACTATATCCATCACTTAGACATCTTCATTGTAAACCTCTTGAGGCACATTTGCAACTGCTAAGAGACCTTGCTTGACATGAATTGCCACTTCAAAAAATTTCTATTCTTACAAGTTTGGTTATTCCACCTGAGTGGCACAAAGATTAGGCATTTTTTAATCAAGGTACTTGTTCCAAGAAGGTTTACATGTGTTCATTACTTCATCACCCTCTCTTGACAAGTCCTTATATTCACTTCGATGGGCCCTCCTTCAAAAAGGGAGATGGTGGGAGGGAAAAAATGTCCAACCAGTGGAGTAGGAATGTAAGGTTTTATGATCTACTTTTGAATGAGTTTAGGGGTTGAAGAGGAACTCTTCCAACTTAGCAGCTTGGAAGGAATGGGTTCATCTAAGGGCTCTTAAGGAAGAGGGGAATAATTTTGGGTTCAAGTGTGCTTGTTTTCTCCTTTCCACTTGGCAACCAACATACCAAATTATAACATACCTTCCTATTCAATATTTATTTCATCTTGAGGGGTGGGTGGAGTACTTTAAAAACTTGGAAACTTCCCAGGTTTGGTGTTCCCAACCTCTCTCTCTTCTTTGTTTTGAATTGACATGGGAGGAGTGGTCCAAGAAGGTTGACATGGGGTAGTAAGAGGCCCATAGGACTATTTGAATTGATATTATTGTTCCTTAAAGGCCAATAACCCACTAAAAATGGTTTGAATCATGATTTTTGTCTCATTAGACTCATTAGAGGAACTAGGTATAGCTTGAAATGATTGGTCAATTTGGTAGAATTGTAGTTTTTGCCTCTAATGTCATCCAACTCATTTTTAAGGCTTTAAAAAATATTCCTTATGTAAAAGAGTTCATTAAAAGGGCTAGTTTGATTGGGTCATTGGGGAGGGTAGGGATCATATTCTTAATAGCAAGGGTGTTCATACTGATATTTAGATCTATATGGGGGGAAGTAAGATCATGGTAAGATTGATATGGCTCAACATAGAGCTTCTATAGGTCATGATAATGTTGATAAGGAATTTTAGGATATAAATTTACTTAATATTTATCCATTAAACATCATGAGGCAAATAAATAACAAGAAAAACTATCAAATAAGTCCTTCAAATAGGTACTTGGGTTTCTAGAACCAACTAACTAAAGTTGGAGTTTCCACTAACATCCATAGAAACTAACTTCAAAGGATGGTATACTAGAGAACACATAAAAAATTTCTCTAGTGCATGAGTATACTATCCCACCAAGCATGACATAAACTATTGTTAGTTTGGATTAAACCCTTGAGGTAGGGGCTTCAAACCTACCTCATCTAACTGATACAATGGAATCACCTCTAGGTGTGAGTAGCCTAATGGATGAGGTGAGTCTCTATATTTATGGCTAGCTCCCTTGATGCATCATCTATGCTTAAATCACTAAGCCTAATTATATTGATAATGAAAATGAATATAAAAGACTTGAAAACAAACTCTAAACTACATGAGGTGATGCACCAATGTATTAGGTCTCCTATACTTGACCCTTCAACAACATTTATGAATAAAATAAGGGGTTAATCACTTACACACTCTATCTAAAAGGATTCATACACATCATTAATTCACATGGAGGTTATTCCAAATGCTTATAACCTGAGGGTGATGAATGATAATCTTTATAAAAACACTACCTATTTATTTCTATTGCAAGCATAAACATGAACACCTTCACACATCATGTGACATGCATAAGACCAATCCACTAGCATCTAGGTGAGAGAAAATGACGTATAAAGGGAAAAAATATTAAACCACTAATGGAAATCAAACAAGCACTGAGCACACTAGAAACTAGTATGGAGAAGGTTAAATCAATCCTTGTATTAGCTTAAGGCTTCAAGACACAAATGGGTAGAGTTTTTTCATACCTAGTAGAGGGATAATGTCAAATTGGTCATTTTCATACCTAAAAATATAAGAATCAATAAGAGTGAGGGGAGAAGAGAGAACTAAATCTCATCAATGTTACATTATACTTCTATTTTTAGTTTCAAATTAGAAAAGAGTCCATGAGACACCACCTTTTAGCCCTGTCCAATGCATGAGGCATGCTTGATTAATGGTATTTATGGAAGTATGGCATAAAAATGGTGTATTGGAAGCTATTTTAGTATTGTTTTGAAATTATCATGGCATGACCATGTTAAACTTGGCCAAAAACCTCCTTATTTTTGTTTTAATGGTAGAATTGTGGTCTAAAACCTTTATGAAGCATTAAATAGCCTACCTCTCCCTTTTGCATGTTGACTAGGCCTAAAACTACCTCGTCTTCTATAGTGATAATGAAATAGGCATGAATACCCTAGTATAATAGTTACAAGAACATTGATGGTCATCTATTCAACCTTTTAGCAACCTTATATACCAAGAGACATTCTTTTTAGTAGGCTAAATAGGCCTACTATGCAACTAGTCTTAGTCACTTAGATGGTTGTGAAACTTGAATAAAACAATAAAAATAGGTTAATGAGTATGATTTAGGACCAAATAAACATATTATATTTATTCCTTTAAGTCAATGTACACCTTTCAATCTTACTTATTTAGGTGACTAAGTCATCTTTCTACTAGCACCTCTAGACTGTCTTTCTAGTTCATGCCTATAAGAGAACTTACAAGGGAATTTGAGTGTAGTTTATGGTTTAATAGGGTAAAATACATATCACATCACCCTCCTCAATGATTTTAAAGTGTTCACCTATCTCTTCACCTTTAATTCACCATAAAATCTTGTACAAATAGGGTATTTATTGCATCAATACATGTGTCTGTACAAACCAGTTGCATGATTAGAATCTTATTAGAGTGTTAAAAGTGTTTTAGGTGTTTTAAAATCCAAACTAAGGCATTTGAACCCAGCAATCTCACTTTATTTCCCATCATATCCTTAACAAGGTTTAATAAGGGTTATAGGTGTCTTCATCTCTTAAGGATTATTCATAGAGTATAGATCCTCTCTCTCTATCCTAATACCAAAATATGGGAGTGGAAGGACATCTCCATCATATCCAAATTCCAATTAGCCCCATAAAAAACTTCATTCAAGTACCAATCAAAATAGTATGCTCTTTCAAGCTCTTTCATAACGCAAATAATGCTTCTGAGGTGGTTAGTATTTTAATGATGATTCATATAGTTAGGAGCTATGATGAGGGGATATATACTAGGAGTATGAAGTTAAAAAACCTCTCCAAATTTCTACAAACTCATTGGAATCCCATGTAAAACTTTCATGCAGTTATGAGCATAATAATGTAGCTTCTTGGGTTAGTAGACCTGGTGTAATAGGTTAAGAGAGAGGTTTTAGGATTAAAATTCTCCCAAATTTCCCCCCTTGGTTGTAATGACCTTCAATAGGTTTGATAAAACTTGGAACATGTTTCTCAAATATCTTCAATGGGAAATGGTCTCTAAAAATAGTTTACAACCTGCTCAATTTACCATGAGGGTTTATTAATTATCTAATCTTCTTGACTCAAGAGGTATATTTCTTAGGTTATTTATTCATAATATTGAATAAAAATCTAAAAATCATACTTGTTTCCTTCATACTTCATGTACAGGGCTATAAAAGCTTACTAGACCTCCTAGACTACAAATTTGAGTTTCAAACATCTTTAACATGCTTCTTGACTTTTGATAGTCTTTAGAAAGTGTTGGAGAGTTTTTATATGTCTTTATTGACCTCAAACAAACCTCTTGAACCACTTTCATTCCACCAAAATAGGTCACTTCTCATTATGATGGTCACCCACCTATAGGTGATCATTTTGGGCTACTTGACTATAAATTGAGGGTTTTCCTCTTCTATTTGCCTTTTAGACTTTAGTGATCTTTGGTATATTTTAGGAGTTTTTTCATGTTTCTTATTACTTAACTACAACATCTTTATTCCTCAAAAACTCATCACCACATTCCCTTTTTCATTCTTTACACACATAGACTTGTATAAGCTCATTATGTCTCTTAGACTGTAAACACCATTAGAATGAGTTTTTTTAGACTTTTCAAGTCTCTTGATGGTTGTAACTGGGGTTTAAAACCTCATTCATATAATCTTAGTCTTAAAAAACTTCTATTTATTCATCACAATCCTTATTAACCTCTTTTCCTCATTTTCTTGGAAATGCACATTTGGGAGAATGCTTTGGAAGGATTTCAATAAGGTCATTTGGTGTGAGAAGCTCTAGAAGAACATGTGACTTATCCATATGATATGAATTATAAATTAAGAACTTTTCATTTAAATTCATCCTCAAAACATCTCTATAAATTCAACAAATTCATCACCCATTTTCTCCATTATGGCATGACAGACCTGTAAGTTCTAGTTTAGGGTCTGTTTGAATGTTGGTATCTAAGATTCCTTCCTTAATGATCCCTGGAAAGTGTTGGTAAAATTTTTGTTCTCTTATTTAATTTTATTTATAATTCAAACTTCACTCCATATTTCACTCATGGCAATCTTGGTTATATTATTCTCAACAAGCTATGGTTATATGTTAGACATAATGTTATTTCTTATGCATTTCACCTATGTTGAAGCCATTTGCCACCTTAGGTGAATCTATCCTACACATGTGACTCATTACAAGTTTTAAAGAGGAAAGAAAGAATTTGAGAGGTTGAAAACACCTCATTACTAAATTTTTTTGATCCCTTTTGGTCAAGAGTGAGGGCCTATAGATGCACATTAGTGTAAGGTTTACATTAGACTAGATTCTCAATCCCCTTTACCAAATATTCTAATGTATCCACTCTCTAATGAGGATTTTAAATGGACCTACCATCTCGTGTAATATTTAGTAAACTCAAAAAGATCCTTCCACTTTGTTCAAGCACAAAATAACATTATCATCACCTTTCATTCCTGCAAACCATGAAGGCACATTCAATCAAGATGGTCAGGGTTGGAAGTTGAAACTTGTTGGAAGTTGGAAGAATTTATTTAAGAAATTTTTAAAGATAGAGGAGGTCTATAAAAATTTTAAAATCCATAACAAACACATTTGTAAATTAATACTCCTAGATAACTCAAAACTCTTCAATGCAAACTTGAAACTTATCCATTCCTAAAGGGTGCTACTCATTTATAACTTGTAAAAAAGTGAATATGATTAGAGATGGATTTATAAGATTGATAGGGATATGTAGGGAACTATTCAACCTTAATCCTTTGCAACAATCTCATAAATCCACTTGAAAATCCCAAAACTAACCTTATGTTGTTTGATAGTGCATTTGGACCCCCCTAACCTCTTAATGATTATTCATAAAGGAGGGGGAATGGATCAAAGAAATAATGCCATTAAATGTAAGGCTAATAAGTTACCCTCATTTCATTAAAATATTAGGATCTGATCTTCTCTCTCCTATCCATACCAATCATATGAATGTAGCCTTTGTGAGCTTGCCAAGAGTTTGATGGAGGTTTTGATGCACTCTTTACCTTTATTTTAGCTTTGTGAACATGGATTTTCCTCTATTATGCCTAAAAGGAATACCCTATAAGATATCTAATATTTTTTGACCCTAACCTGATTTTACCTATCCATATATGTCTTGAGAACACCTGCAAAACCTCTTTTCTTTGCATGTTAGACACCAAAAGGAAGGAAATGAGAGGTCAAATACACTTTTAAATTAAAGGGTGTGGATTGAGGGAAGCTAAAAAGTCACTTATCAAGCATGTGGGTAAATTTTATGGTGAATGAAGTTTTACCCTTAAAAGAGCTTTTTTACACATAATACCACCTCATAATGACCTTGTAATGACTGAGACTTTTGAGGACATTTTACCCTTGGTGGCGACTTTGTGGTTTAAATATGTCCTCGGGGCCTATTAACACTATTAACATGGTTTGAACATCCTTCCAAGGAAATATACACATGATATGAAATACAATAACAATTAAAGTATTTACCTTAATATTTATTAAAAAACCTTAAAATATGTTAAAGGTTCCAAACAAGGTTACCATTATTCCCTCATATTAGCTCTAATCACTTTGATTTTGTCATATTCTATAGGTCCTTGGAATGATTTAATGAACACATGACTGATCATGGGATGAAACATAATAGATCATCCTATTATATGTGATTTTATACAATGAATATACACTAAGACTTGGTGTAGACTCGTAGACATAGTCAACATAAGATGGAACCTTAACACAAGTTCAAATAAGATGAGATGGTGACTACCACAACACTCTTTGACATTGGCACACAATATGAAGATTATTTTTATGAACCTAATGAAAATTTACTCTCTCCTAGATTTACATGACATCCTAAAGACTCATGAAGATGGCAAGGAAACTATTGAAGTGCTTACAAGAGAAGTTGATTCTTTTTGAGTCCAAGGGTAGAAAGACATTAACATATTTCATTCATGATTTATTAGAAGTCTATCTAGATGATTGGTTTGTATTCTCTTTATGTAAATAACACTTTTACAATCTAAGAATGATAATAGAGCAATGTTGGGATTTTTTCATCACTTTAGATTTAAATAAGTGTTTATTCTCTACACCTTTTAGTGTCTTACTAGGCCAGGTTGTGTGTAACAATGGTATTTTGGTTGACCCAACTAAAATTGTTATTATAGTAAGAATACCAGCTCCTACTAACTCAAATAAAGTGTGCACCTTCCTTGGTCATATGGGATATTATCAAAGTTTTATAAAATGGTATGCAACTATATCTGTGTCTATGAATAAACTACTACGCAAGGATACTAAATTTGAATGAACACCTAAATGTCAAGCAACATTCATTGAGTTAAATAAAATGTTGGTAACAAGACCTATATTAGTATTTATTGACTGTAAGAAGCCATTCAACATACATGTGGATGCTTATAACACCATAGTAGGGGTTGTCTTAGCATAACCAAGTGAAGGTGGGTTAAACCACTTGATACATTTTTTAGTATAAAAATATCATTTATAAAAAATAATTACACGACCATAGAGAGAGAATCACTAGCCATGTTTTTTACATTGTAAAAGTTTCAACATTTCTTATTGGCTACTCCTTTTTAATTCTTCACAGATCACTGGCCATTGTGATACATGGTTAATAAATTAATGTTGGGAGGACATATATCAAGGTGGTTAATGATCTTTTAGAAATTTTAATTATAGATTAATGTTGAGCTAGGATTGGAGAATGTGGGACCATATCACCTCAAAAAACTTCACAATGGGGAGGAACTAGAGTAAATCAAAGATGAATTCCCAAATGCACATTTATTTAGAACTTTTACATTTCTTGATAACATGGAATAAATTGTAAATTTATTAGAACAAGGAACTTTTCTTTCACACTACACTAAGTGGGATAAGAATCAAATGGTCACCTGAGACATAACTTATAGCCTTATTAATGGATTATTGTACAAGCTTGGTAAAGATGATGTATTTCATAGAGTATCTATAGAGCATGAGTGACCATAGCTTCTTCAAGAGGCTCATCAAGGAATTGCATGGGGTAATTTTAAAAGAGAATTCACTATAAGTAATATACTTTAGAGTGGTATTTGGTGGCCTACATTATTTCAATATGTGCAGAAAGTTATTAGACATTGTGATGTCTGTCAAAGAATGGGAAAGACAAACTAGTATGACTAAATGCCTTTAGTACCCATGTTTGTGAAACAAACCTTTGAATGGTGTGTAATTGACTTAGTTAAACCTATAACTCCTAAAAGTAATCAAAATCATGTATGATATATTATTAATGTGATAAAATGTTTTACTAAATGAGTGAAATTTATTTTCACTCCAAGATGCTGTGCAAAAGATGTTGCTAAATTTTTATATGAAAACATCATCATAAGGTTTATATGTCTAGTTAATCTAGTAAGTGAGTGAGTCACACATTTTATAAATGGTACCATCAATACTCTCACTGAAGAGTTTATGATATCACACCATAGAAGCATGGCTTACCATCTGCAGGCAAATGTACAAGTAGAAGCATATAATGAAGTATTGGGGAAGATGTTGAAATTTTTTCATAATTTTCAAAGGGATGATTGGGAAGATTGAATTAATATGATTCTATTAGATTATAAAACATATTATAAGAGAGTTATAGGGTTCACTCCATTCCAATTGGTATATGGCCTTGAGGTAATCATGCTTATAGAAAATATTGTTCCTAGTCTATGCATTGTGATGGTCATGAGATTAGGAGATCAAGATTTATTAAAGGTACAATTGATGGATTTCAAAAAGATGGAAGAAGATAGATCCAAGGCACAATGGACATAATAAGTTAACAAATGGAGTCATAAAATATGGCATGATCACAATTTGTGATCTAAGCAATTTTACTCAGAATAAATAGTATTAGTTTATGAGAGTAAACTTAAAGCATTCCTAGGAAAGTTATACATTACATGGAAAGGAAATTATATCATTCATGAAGTATCACCATAGGATACCAAAATTTTGAAATATTTTTAGGGAACCATATTAACATGACGTATAAATGGTTATAGCTTAAGCCATAGTCTTTAATCTCTATCATTTAGCTAAAAATTTGAGTGGGTGATGCGTAGTACCATGTAGTTAGGATTTTATTTAATGTTGATTTTTTTTTTTGTTTTTTTTCTTAAGTTATAATGTTTGTATAACATGTTCATTTATTTCACAACACATCTCAACCACCAAAAAGTAATTATCATCATAGGATGTGATCACATTCTAAAGGTAGTTCATTGAAGACATTTGGTTGTAACTACATCAAGAATTTTAATTATGTTTAGGAAGGTGGATAAAATATAGTTATGGTGAATGGAAGGCCAATTTTTAGGTCAGATCATTAATGACATGGAATTTCAAAAAGATTGTATCATTTTTGAAGTAGATTTAGTAGTAAATGGATGAGTGGATTCATAAGGCAAATTGTTTAAAATAAAGGATAACTGATAAAATATAATAACTACTAAAGAATTAAATTAAATATATAAATAACTAATATTACCTATATAGGTAGCTTCTAGAAATTAATATTAATTGAAAAAGGAACATTTATGTGCAAGCAGTTAATGAAATCAAAAGAGGCAGTGACATGAAATTGGGTGCCAATAATTATATAAGATTAGGGTATGTAAAATGATAAATCATTACAACCTTCAACTAATAAGAGGATTCTCTGATCTAATTTTAGAATACCTAATCATGAATGGATTTCAAACTAGAGCACAACTAACCAAAGTAATCATTTCTTCTAGACCATCGATTGAGCAATAAAAAGAGGTCAATTATTGATTCTAATATTAGATGTACAAAAAAGGAACTGATAATTGGGATAGGTATTTAAAAAACTAAATATAATGATCTAGATCTATTTGATCTCATAGACATAGTAGAAACTACTCTTTTTCCCAAGATACTCAAAGAACAACACAAGTAGGAGCCTCAACACTTCAACATCCACTACAGGCTCTACCACTAAATGATTGATTAAGCTACCTAAATTTAGGTAGTAAGATGAGGTTATGATTAATTTGTTGAGCTAATACAATTAATGGTATATCTATTTAGCTTAAGATGTTTCAATCTATATTTATGTGCACACCATGGCATGAGCAACCAGCCTACCCAATCACCACAAATCTCTCATACTTAATAATTATATAACACCACCAATTATTTCAGATATGAAGGGAAAATATACTACAAGCATAGGGTGATGAAAACCTATTTAATCTATTAAGGATGCTTCACTATGCGTCATGGTATAATGCATCATGATTTTTTTTTTGGAAAACCACAAAATAAGTGAAATAATCGACAAGAGGCATAATTGATATTGTTTATCACATGATAAAGCTATGAGAGGAATTCAATTGACCTTAGGTTTTGGTATTTGATCTCACCATTAACATATAAAAGGTACTTTTAGGAAACACACAGACATTTTAGTACTATTTTTTTGTTATTTTATTATATTTCACATAATGAAAATATGCACTATGGCTAGTTGATGTTACTCTAAATTTTTGGCCCAATAATGCCTTCACAAGTATCACATAGACTAAAACAAGATAGTATTATAAAAAAATAGGGTGATTCAACATATGGTGGCTCAAATCCTTGTCTTTAATTTGATCACACCCCAGGATCCCACAGGATGTAATGTAATATCTAGGATAACTTGATTCAATCACCAAATTGCATAATAAAATTTAGATCAAGGTTCATGAGTAGGCTACTCCAAATGTGACATTGATGCCATTTTTTATTTAAATGGTCAAAGTAAAAGCTGAAGTGTATAGGAAAAAATCCTTAGTTGCAAGTTTGGTTCCTCCATTGCAAGCCATCCTTCCAAAGGTGCAATAAGCAAAAGTGGAGTAAAGACCCTCACAACAACCAATGTAGACACATGCTCAAATGAAAAAACTAACATATCCACAAGCTCAAACACAAAAAGATAAAGGTAAGAGGAAAGAATATACATGTAGAGTTTCACCACCTCCACCAAAAATAACAACCCATCAAATAAAGTCCTAGCTTAAGAATCCCATGGTTTCATGAATAAGCCCTGAGTGTGATCAACTTATGTTGGGGGTAGAAGAAGGAAGTGCTCTGATCAATGTTAGAATATATCATAAAATAAGTGTATGATCAAGAGGAAGAGGATTTATTATTTTAGAAAGTAGTGCACACTTTTTAAGTGCAAAATTAGGTAAGACAAGACCTTTGGGTTGATATTACTCAACCACCTCCTTAAATTATTGTTGATACTATAGGATAAGAAGTATCTCAATGTAAGTTAGAGGATAAGATATTTCCAATATATTTATTTTTATGATCATCAACTACATAGATGGTAGAATTTATGGGAAAAGGAAGTCCTACATTGGTCTTGTTCGACTGACAATGCACACAATCTTTTGCTAAACCATCAAAAACTATAAAAGAAAGTACAGTGATGGTGTCTTTTGATGAACCTATAGAATAAAGTGGTGAACAATAGTATCATTTAGTGTAATAAAATCCCTAGCCATAGGTTCCAAAGAACTAAAATTAAACTCTCACACCCCTAGAAAAATATAGGAAAATGAAAGTGGTATGCAAAGAGCAATTTAGAAAAACTAGTCACCCAAGCATACTAAATCAAAAATTGAGCTCATAGACCTCAAAGGTGATGAAGAACCCATGGATAAAACTATGTTCAAAATTTTAGATGAATAATTAACTAGACAAGACACACCAGACCCTGAGGAGGTGAAGGAGGAATAAATGAGCAAGAAAATAAAAGAACAAACATAACAAGTAGTGATGCAAGAAACATAACAAGATGTGTAGGATCAAGAATAAAAGTAACAAGACATAGGAACTAAAATATAAAATTAGGATGAGGAAGTAGAGGCTGAATGAAACTAATTCAAAGAAGCTGAAGCTAAAAATAATAAAGTCGAGGAAGTATAAGTTATGCATAAGTAGGCTGAAGAAGAAAAGGTAAAGAAATAAGGTCGGGAGGAAGCCCAACGAAGACAACAAGAGGTGCAAGATGCACAAAAAAAATATAAGGATAAATAATCTAAAGTTAAGGATGTTAAATAGTATATCAACATGTAAAAAAATTGTTTTAGTATTATTTTTTACTTTTTCAATGTGGACTAATTAGCTACGTAAAACAAAGTAAATTAAGTATTTAGAGTTACCTGGTGATGAAGGTTGGTTATGCACCATTGATCAAGCTTTGTGGGAACTCCTCTTTGGCTAGGGAGGAATGAAATTTAATACACCACACTTAAACAAAAATGAGATTAAAATAGATATGAGTGGGTTTCTTGGTAGATGCCAAGTCCTAAAAGAGATATTCTTCCTTGATGGATATCAACCCACTATTTTTGATAAAAGATATATAAATGAAATAAGACTGGAAATAATTATGGATAAGATAAAATATATAAATTATTATATGAAACTATAAATTAATTAATATTAAGATGAAAAATTCAATACAAATAAGGGTTTGGTCACAAAAGCATCACAAAGGGTTATCGATAAGTTTAGGCTAGGAACTAGACCTAATATACACAAGGCTGGCTAAGATGATGGGATAAGGATTAGATAGATGAGGGATAAGGATACTAAAATAAGTATTATGAATAGATTAGGTAAGTTTAGGGATGATTAGGATATATTATATAGGTTTAGGGATAGATAGGAAATAGACAAGAACCTATAGAATCAAACAGAAAGACCTAAAGGGTTGAAATTGAAGGTTTTCTACAAAAGATAGAATCGATAACGATCCTATAGGATCAAACATGATCTTATTCAATCATGGTATATCATTTCATGTGTAAAAAATAAAAAAAATGAGTTTTTATAAGGATGACAAAGGTTTATGGATGAACAAAGGTGTCTATAGACTAAGAAATGGGCTAGAAAGGGGCTTAAAACATAAAATGTAACAATGAAATGATCTAGTGACTTATAATGAAGAATTTAAACAAGATTTTAAAAATAAAGAATAAATAAAAAACCAAAAAAATGAATTACCTGATCATTACTTTGATCCTTTCATTTTGATTGACTTGTGGGTAATATTTTGGACTCCAAATGCTATAAATGTTTTGACCTTTGAATGCCTGAAACAGACCTCCAAAGTTTGGGTCCTCCAACCTACATATTTTTAAAAATATTTTGGGGATGTTTTGACATGATTATATGGATTGATGTTGATCCAATATAATTTATATCGATTTAGGGAAGTTGTGATTTACATGCTTGTTTTGGGTTGAACAGTTGCCAAATGGTTGGGGATTCTGCATATGACATGGGGGAGCTAGTTCATGGGTTGTTATGGATACGAATAGGTTTTGTTTTTATTTGTATTTAGGATTTTTGGTTGTTTAAAATATTTTGGGTGGTTAGGGATGGCTAATAGTAATTAATAGGGTTAATTACCATGGGTAAATAGGGGGTATATACATAATATATATATATATATATATATATATATAAGAATAAGTTGACATTTAATTATGAACATGTAAATTCTTATACTTTAAGTTATATTTTATGTATATACTTTCATGAAGTTTGAGAGTGGTTTCAGACCTCTAGGAGTTAAGATGTAAAATATATATTTTTAGAAGTTTCCACCACATTTTAGACTTAGCCTATTTCAAGATTTTAGACTCAACTTATTTCAGGTTTTCAAGCTATGGTGCAGATTTCTAGTGTCTACATTTACCCCTTTTTGTTGAGTAGTTTGTAGAGACTAGCCATGAGACAAAAATATAGAAGCATAACTTAAATAAATGCCCCCAACATGCCCAAATTTGATATGAGAATGTTTCCCCCTCAAATTGGGAACCAATGAAGGGAAAAGGAGATGGATATTAGTTTGACAAATGATAGAGAAAGAGGGAGATAATGGAAATGGATACAAAAAAAATGTAAATATATAAATGGGAGTTGATGGAAAAAATATGCAAATAAAAATTTGATAAATGGATAGGTATATAGCATAAAAAGTAGGTGACAAAAATTGTCAACACATCAATCACCACAGTTAAGCCTAAATGAGGACTAAGGTAAACATATAACAATATTCGTAGCCAAATAAGATCTAAATTTTCCATGAATCACATGGGATTAAGATTTGGAACCAAGATAAAAAATGATACATGAAACCAAACCTAAATTGTTTGGGCTTGCAAAGGGGTTTCAGCTATAGTCTCATGTTTCAAGGCAAAATGTTCAAGTTGACTCAAACTGTGGGACTAGTAGGGGTTAGACTTCCACTAATCCAAGGTTTTGGTTTTTGGTAAATAAGGACAAAATAAATGCAAAAAGGATGACTTAATTGGTCTAGGACAAAAATATGACTGCTACAAAAGTCAAAATCAAAGCATAAACAAAGAGATCGATATGAATGCATATGAATCACAATCATCTTTTGATGCTAGTATGGATAATGGTATGCTAATATGGAAATATAGGGGTGAAATGGCATCATACAAAGGCTATGACCCAGTCATAAAAGATGCAAATTTGGATAAACAAGAAGAGAATGAACACAAAGGTTTAAATCCTTTAAAATGGGTTTGGATTAAGGTAATAGATGTGAAAAAGACACACAGGGGGACCCTTTTCACCAAGTTATTGACATAGAACATAGTGAATATGGGGTTTATCAAAAAGTAAAATCCTTAAGGCTTTACACTTGACACCCTTGCGAAGGTAAATAAACACTTTTAACAAATTTGTAAAAGACAAGATTAGATTTCCTTGATTGGGTAAAAGAGGTGTGATATGTATGAAATATCTATGGGTATACCACCCATCTTATGTAAAAGGTAATATCCTTATAGGTGACTTAGGATGATCCATGGGCTAATCCATGCTTTATATATAGGGGGTAGATTGATCGATGTGAGAAGTCTGCATAATTAGAGAAGACTGATCAAGGTGGGAAGTCTTCTATGGGATATATTGGATTTTGACTTTTTGATTTAGGGTCCTTTTTTTATTTTTGTTTTAGAGATTTTGGGAAGCTGATTGATGTGGGAAGCCTCCAGTTGTTTTACTTTTTCTAGAACTATAACTAGCCATCCTTTAAGGGAGTGGTCTAGCTTTTGATTTATTTGATAGTTATCCTTCAAGGGATTAGTCTATTCTATTTATACAACTTATAATTCTTATTATCTATCCTTCAAGGGAGAAGTTTGAAATTTTGACAATGACCCTTTTAGTAGATATCCCATTTTTTTTAAATTTTTTTGATGTGAATTAACCCAGGCTAGTATTAATCACCTTTGAAAGAGCAAAACTAAAACACAAGGGGGGGAGGTAAATGTTAGATGGACTTAAAATGGGAAGTCAAGAGACAATGAACATGGGGTTCCTTCTTAAAAAGGTGAAACATGTCCATGAGAAACATGCTATGAGTAGAGTCAAGGTGCTCACATTTAAGATTGGGCTAAGTGTGTGTAACAAAAAAATCACATGATTCTCACCATAAATTGCTCTTGACAATGGACAATGGGTGAGAATGACTTATGGTGGATGATAAATATCAAATAAAAATATTGCATTAGGAAAAAATATGTAAAAGTATCTATTGTCTCTAAATCTTGCACCTTAGAAGAGGGCTATTCAGGCCTCCTCTAGATTTGGGCAATGTTGAGACATTTCCAGGCCTGTGGGTGTGCCTATAAATGGAAATGAACCTCTAGGTTTAAAGGTCTAGCTCCTTGTATGAGCTTTTATTGAAATAAAAATTCTTAACAAGTTTGTGAGTTTAAAGAGTTAAAAGTTTTCATAAATGAAAAGCCTAGTGTAAAATGGTGATACACCAAGAATTAGTATCCACATGTATTCCCTATACTTATGCACAATACAAAATAATATAGTCTATAAATTAATCTCTATAAGATTATAACATAATTATTTAAATGTAGAGACAAAATGAATGATATCACACAAGGTAAATAACTAGAAAAAACAACCCATATAATCCAGAAAAGGATTACACATGTGAAAAATCTCATACAACGAGAATGCACTCTACATGACTTATTAGATCAAATATTTGCTCAAAATCATGAAGGACAAATAACAAAAGGATAAAACATCACTTTATATCACTGTGTGTCTCTTGCATGCCTAGGCAAATGCCTATAACTTAGAAAGAAAACAAACTTATGCTTCTTTACTCAAAGGCAAGAAAATGGCAAAAGATTCCAACAGGGCTTCATCATACTATCTATGGATGATAAAAAAAGATCCCAAAGGTCCTATTTATAACAAAAGAGGGAGAGAAGAAAGATCTCTTGGGCACTAAAATAGAAGCCCCCAAAATGGTTTACCGACACCATCTTAGTGAAATTGATTCCAATTATTCTCTCATTTAGTTGGAGTTTGTCCTTCTCTTTGATTCACCCTCTTGAAATGACCAGGATCATTATAAAACCAATGATGAGATGACCCTCCATAATAAATGGCTCAAATTTCTATTATGAACCTTAGATTCTTCCTTAAAGCTTCCATGTTTTACACTGTAGACCCATTTAGGCCTTCTGAATGGCTTTACTTATTAAACCTATAAGTCAAGTATGTTGGGAAACTTGATTTGCACTATCCTTACTCTTTCAATATTTTTGATTACTTATACTAATAAAAGTCATAATCAAAGCTCTTTTGAAAACTTGATTTTTCTTAAGACCCTTTTGGGTTTTTTGAATGGTTTTACTCCTTGCTTATTCCTTCAGTTTCTTTGATTTCTTCTACTTATAAAAGTCATAAGTCAAGCATATTGGGAAACCCAATTTGAAATATAGAGTCATTTAAGTTTTCTCAGTGACTTTACTTTTTATTTGAATACTTTAGGCATGAATTTGATGTCTTGCAACATGTCACCAAGTTGCACCTCAACGGCTAGTTGGCTACCCTAAATTTGACATCCTACGACATGTCATATGTTTGAATTCCAATGGCTAATTAGATACCCTAAATTTGACATCTTGTGGCATGACATGGGGATCTATTTGGGTTTAGCTTATGTTTCAGGGAATTTTCTCAAAGTAATTCCTTTAGACAATTTGTTCAAAGGAATTCTTTTAAGAATTTTGCTTGAAAGGCAATGGCTAGTTCCTTTGGGAACTTTCCCCAAAGGACACTTAGGAAAGTGTCCTTTGGAAAAGTTTTAAAGGGAACTTGGGAAAGGTACAAGGTCTCTTCAAAAAATTCTAAATGAAATTTCTAAAGGAAATGGTCCTTCAAAACTTTTCTGAAGGGCATTTCCAAAGACAAGTTCCCTTCGAACTTTGGGTGGCAAAGTGCCCTTTGAAACTTTTCTGAAGGGTCACTTAAACAACAAATTTCCCTTCAAAAAAGTTTGAAGGGAAATTTGGGCATAAAATTTCCCTTCATAACTTTTATGAAGGGTCACTTGGATAACTTTTTTGAAGGGTCACTTTAACAACAAAGTTCCCTTCAAAAAAGTTTAAAGGGACATTTGGGCAGAAAAGTACCTTCATAACTTTTACAAAGGGTCAAAGGACACTTGGGTAGAAAAGTGCCCTTAGAAACTTCTTTGAAGGGTCACTTGGATAAAAAATTTCCCTTCAAAAAATTACAAAGGGACACTTGGGGTAGGGTCACTTGGACAATAAATTGCCTTTCAGAAAAGTCTAAAGGGACACTTGGGGGGAAGGCAAGGTAAGAAAGGCCCTTCAAAAAAGTTTTAAAGGACACTTAGAAGGGAAGTGGCCCTTTAGAACCTTTTCTTAAGGGCACTTTGGGGAAAAACAAAGCAATAAAATCTAAGGTAAACAAGGCAAAGCGAAAAACAAAGAACAAGGGAGAAGAGCCTGAACTAGGAGAGTCTAAAGGGAAAAGACAAGAAATAAAGTAAGTGACCAAACATAGAAAATGAGTAAGGGAGAAATGAAAAGATCCAAAGGGAAAACAAAAATTGATCATGCAAAAAATGGTCAGCATTCTAGTGAATTCTAGGGGAGACATGCCCGCTATGTCATAAGACTAGGTGCCTAAGTCCTTCCATTGGGCATGGGGTCAGGCAAGGTAAACAAGAGTTGAAAGAACAAGCCATGGACAAAAACACAAGCTAAAAAGACACACACACAAATAAGAAAGGAAAGAAAACACCTAAAATGGAAACATTGTACTCCAAATCACTTAGGGAAAATAAACACAATAAAGGAAACACACCAAAACAAGGTATATATAAGACATGGCTAGTAAGGGTCAAAAGAAAGGATTCAAATAGATCCCATTCACCAGTATAGGTAGCTCTCTCCATCCATTTTGGATAATTAAAAATATTTTATTTTCTTACACTTATTGATGATGTAAGGACCACTCCACAAAGTATCAAACTTTTTATGTTTGCCTAGTTATCCTCTATCTTCATCCCATTTCAAGACCAAGTCACCTTCTTTAAACACTCTTGCCCTTGATTTTTTGTCAAAGAATTTTTCATGATAACTTGATGGTGTTCCAAAGTTTTGTGTGCATAATCTCTTGCCTCTTTTAGCTACAATAATTTTATCAATCTGACCTCCATGGAGTGTTTTCAAGTAATTCCAACTGTTGTCCAAGTTCCAAGGTAGGGAGATCTTATGATATGGATAGCCTAGCTTCTCTCCCATAGAAAAGTACAAAGGGATAATTACCAATTGACTTCTTGGGAGTGATTTTGTCTACCCATAAGGTTGTCTTCAACTTGTTATGCCATGCTCTTTGATTTGTTTTTAATGTCCTCTTGATGAGGTTATTATTGGTAGACTTAGTGAATCCATTACCTTGAGGGTATTAGTTGGATGAGGTACTCAAATGAACTCCACTCTTTGTTGTCCAATCAAAAATTTTAGCACTTATGAAATCAAGGGCATTATCTGGGATGTTGGCATGAGGAAATCCAAGCCTTGTTATAATGTTGTCATAGAACTCCAAGATGGCATTTTCATTTGCTTCCTTCAAAGCAATAACCTCTACCCATCTTGTGAATTAGTCTATAACAGTCAATATCCATTTGTGTCTAGCACTTGATGGAGGGTTGATCATGCCAATGAAGTCAAGGCCCCATTGCATGAAAGGTTGGTCCATTTAGATAGGATTCAATGGAAGAACAACAATATTTTATTTTCAAACAAAGAAAATACATTGAGGACAAACCTTAGCCTAATGATAACAGTCCTTAAAAATAAGGCCAATAATAACCATCTCTCATTATTTTTATATATATTGTTCTAGGAAAGAAATGACCACCAACTGCACCATTATGGAACTTTTCTAGTAACATATGAAATTGGTCATTGTTAATGCATCTTAGTAACACATTATTCACATAATTATTAAAGAGAATACCATCCAAAAGACAACAAGGAATAGTTTTCAGCCTAAAATACCTTCTTTGATATTTGTTCAAGACATTGGGACACTCACCATTTTGAAGAAAACTAATTATGTCTTGTGTCCAACTTTGATTTTGCATTTGATCAACTGGTTGGTCTCAAACTTGATTTACTAAGGTTTTCTCTTTTGGCTCTTGAAATTTGGATGCTAAGTTCTCACATAAACCTCTTCCTCTTACTAGGATAGTTACCTTGATGTTAATGTCATATTTCATCACCTTCGTGATCCATCTAGCTCTCTTCTCATTAACATCCCTACTTAGGAGAAACTCCTTGGTACTAGGATGGGAGACCATGATGTGGATCCTATTGTTGGAAACCATATGTATAAAAATTTTCAATCCTCTAATGATGTTTAAATATTTTTTCTCAACAAAAAAATATCTCACTTCATAGTCTTCTAAGCCTTGGTTGAAGAAAGCAATTGGTTGCTCAACATCTTCATCATTCTTTTGCATAAGCATAGCTGAGATTGTGTCAAGGTTAGAAAAAGTATGAAGAATGGAAAATTTAGAAAAATTTATATTTAAGAGAGTGGGAGATGTTTTAATTTCTCTCTTTATTGCCTCAAAGTTGCCTTTACCTTCCTTTGTCCAAGTAAAAACTCGATTCCTTTTTAACATGGCTATGATAGGCTTTACCACAGTTGCAAAGTTTGGGATAAACCTCCTTAAAAAGTTTATTTTTACCAAGAAACTTTACAACCCTTTATTGTGTTGAGGTAAAGACAAGCCTAAAATATCTTCAGTCCTTTTGGGGTCAATAAATAAGCCTTCCTTTGAAACAACATCACCAAAAAGCTTACCTTCATGGATAATGAAGATGCACTTCTTTGGAATGAGGGATATGTTGTACTCTATACACTTCTCAAAAACTTGCCTTAGATGTCCCATATGATTAACAAAATCTTTTAAAAAATGGTTATATCATCAAGGTAAACAAGCAAAAACTTATTAATCAAACCTTTGAAAGCCATGTTGATTTCCCTTTGAAATGTAGCTCCAGCATTGGATAAACCAAATGGCATCTTCTTGTAGGCAAAGGTCTCCTACTTGGCTATGAAGGCTATCTTGAATTGATCCCCTTCATTTACCAATATTTGATTATAACTTGAATAACCATCAAGAAGTGAGAAATGTTGAGAACCTAAAATAACTTGTAGAATTTGTTCCATGGATGGCAGTGGGTAATGATCCTTGAGAGAAACTTTGTTTAGATCACAAAATCCCACATAATGTCTGATTTATCCATTCTTCTTTCAAACTGACAGAAGGTTGGATACCCAATTTGAGTGCTTGATAGGAAAGATAATCCTAGACTCAATCAATTTGGTCAGCTCTTTCTTCATGAGTTCTTCTACCTTATGGTTGATAGGCGTTTACTTTTGTCTTATTAGTTTAGCTCCATGCTCCAACTCAATGGTGTGATGATCTAGAATTGGATCAAAGACTTTCAATTCCTTGTTTTCCCAAGCAAATATGTCATGAAACTCTTTGCATAATGTAAAAAAAGCTTGCCTTTCTAGCTGAGAACAAGCCTTGCCAATTTTCAAAAGTTTATCCTTGAAAATCAGGACTCTCTCATAGTTCTCTTTTTTATTGACATTCTCATTCTTTGGTTTTTATTTTAATCATCCTCATTGAAGAAACTCTCTAAGGTAATCATCCCCTTGAATATTTTATTTGTCTTCAGCTGTATAATTTTCTCTTCATAATGATCATGCAACTTCTTTTGATTTCTTGAAGAGAACCCTGCTTCATTTTACAAGAAGTGTGTAATGTGTTCATCACTTTCAAACACTTGCCATGATACTTCATTATCTGGAATGTAAGGTCTCAAAATTATCTTGATATGGGATTGATCTTTATCTTGTTCAACATCAACAGTTGAGTCAAAATGTGTTCCTATTGCAGCCAATCTATCAATGTGCTTGTTCAAGTCTCTTGGTATGGGTTAGATGTTGAAGGAATTAAAATACCCAAGTAGATACCATACCTTTTGCTTATAATAATTGAGAAAGGGGTTCTTGGATATAGTTTTAATTATCACTTGATGAATGACCAGCTCATTATCTCCATAGACTTTCAAAAGGTTGATTCCTCTCTTCTTTGCCCATTGGAGACCATGAACTAAGCCTTCATATTCTACCACATTGCAAGTGCAATTGAAGTGAAACCTATAAGAAGAGTAGTAATTATTATTTTATGGGGAAACTATTATGACACCATATCCTATGCCTACTTTGCTCCTTGAACCATCAAAGAACATTTCCCACATTCCATCAAGCTCATGATCTTCATTAGTGAGTGAAGGAATTGGGGCATTCTCCTCATGCATGCAATAAAATCCCAAATAAATTTCCTAAATGAAAGTATAAGGATCAAGGCCATGTATTTTAGTGTTGTATTTATCAAGATAGAGGTCAAAAATATCTTCAAGAGGAAAATATGTTTCACTATTCAAGATTGTTTCTTCCTCTTTGTTGATTAGAAAATTTTGATTTATCATTATCTCCAAGTATGGATCAATGTGGAACCTTGCTAAGGGATGAGCCTTATGGTTACCTTGGTTCCATACCTTGTATTGAAAGCTAGAAATGACCAATCAAGAGAAAATTATCCTCCTATCTTGGCTGTAAAGTCCCTAGATAAGCATATAACAAACTGTGTTCAAAGGTCCACCACCACAATATCTTGCATGATAGGGAAGCTTGGGCAGCCATGTAAAAACACTTTCATACCTTTGACCAATCTTACCATCTTGGTTAGAGTTCCATCCAACTTCAACACACCTTTACTATGTGGCTCATAGTTCAAACCTAGCTTATCAACCACTACTTTAGGCATAACAGTAATGCTTGCTCTACTATCCACAATATAATTGTGGACCAACTTATCTCCCACAATGAGTGTGAGGTAGAAGGGTGAAGGATTTTCATCTTTAGTGGAAGGATCAAAAAGATGATTTAGAGAATTTGTGAGAGCCAAACTATGATGCTTTGAAGATTGAAGAGCCACATGCATGCCTGCTAACTGCTGTTACAAAAGCTCCTTTTGACCAGGAATATGTAGAACCTCCCAAAGGGAAATACTTTTCTTAGTGATCTTTAATGAGTCCACAATATTTAGATATTAATTATTCACCTTCTCCTACATTTTTTTATGATAATAAAGGAGATATAGCCTACTATGTTTCAATCTTGGTAGCTATATTTACATTCTGATTTTGTTGAGGAACATAGTTTATAGAAGCTGTAGCACTTTGATTGGTGCTTTATGGCCTTGAAGAGGCATCACTTGGAACTATTCATGGTTCCTAGCCTTCTCCCAAGGATCTCTTCTTAGCCCTTGTATTAGTTGTAATTGGCATTCCTTGAGTTAGCACAAAATCATCTTTTACTTGAAAATTCATCATTCCCACACTTGGGTTGTTGCCTTCTCCATGGCTATCCCTTTGGCTGGGACATTCTTCTTCTATTTTCATTTAAGGAGTAGATTCCTCTCTTGTAGTCAAATCATAGTTGGTTCCTCTATCATCATGTGTAAATTGACATTGAGGTTGCCCCCATTGGTCTACATGATCTTCTCCTTGCACTAGATTTGCATGAACAGGAACAATAGCTTTTATGGGAGGAGTAGAATTTGGATTATATGCATTGTGTTGCATAATGTAACCTTATTGATTTTTTCCTATCCCTTGACAATTGTATTGGGATAGAGCTTTATATACTTTTTGAGAATAATGTTGTGCATTAGGAGGAGCACTTGCCTAATATTGAGCTGGCTTGAGTTGAGCTCTCAATGATGTGATTTCATCATCCTTGTCCACAATGTTATCCACCTTCTTGGGAAAGGCTCTTGGCTTCACATTGGCATTGGGAACTTGTGACATGTTTGGAGCTTCAACCAAATTTTGGGACAATAAAGGCATGGAAACTCTTGGAGGAAGTCTTCCATCAAGAATTAAGCTATTCCCAACCTCAATTACTAGTTCATATGCACCTACAAGAGTGAATCCTCCCATTGACTATAACATAATAGAAACATCAATACTAATCCCTTTGAGGAATGTTGGGAACATAAAGCTAGGATGAGGTCTCATGGTTGGTGGCAGCCTATACCATGTTCTTTGAAATCTCTCATTAAAATCTCCTATGAATTCATTTGGAACTCTTCTTATTACATTCAGATGATGTATTAGGGAACATGATCACTCTTATTTTCAAATCTTATCACCAATAGGTCTCTAAAGCCATCCCAACTTATAATACATATCCCTTCTAGAACTCTATACCATTCAAGTGCTTTGCCTTTTAAAGACATAGTAAGAAGCCTAATGGATATGTTGGCCCTAGTAACATTATAGAGATTACAAAAATTATATATGTCTCTAATATGTTTAGATGGGGTAATAGGACCCTCCCCATTGAAACTAGGAAGATTTTTGGTATCATTTGGAGGGATGGGTCATATGTAGGAAGCTCTATTGGGTTTAGGGTATTGAAATTAGGGAAAGGTTGGTGTTTATCTATGTCTCCCTTTTCCCCCATTTCTCTTCTTCCCCATTTGATCCTCTATTTCTTCCTCTTCTTCAACTTATTCCTCTCTTTGAACTTCTTATATTTCTTCCTCTTCTTCCCCAAAACCTCCTTGCCAAGGATTTAATAGGGTTAGGAGTGGTTCAAGGTGTTGCTCTTTAGGAAGAGTTTTAGCTAAAGGGGCTTGGTAAGAAAATCTTAAGGACCCTATGAGGACCATGCAGGATAATGTATAAAACTTGGTCTAGAACTAGGGATTCACACCCTTTTAGAGTCACTAGATGCTGGGTTAGGGGTATTTCTACTACTTTAGGCCTTTTAAGACAAACATTTGCCTTTAATAACAATAATTTGGGTCCCATCGAGCATGCTAGAACTATTATCTCCAAATATTGCACCCTAAAAGAGGGTTGTTTAGGCCTCCTTCAGATTTGGACAATGTTGGGACATTTCTAGGCTTGTGGGTGTGCCTATATGTGTAAATGAACCTCTAGGTTGAAATGGATAGCTCCCTATATTATATTTTTGTGCACTATAACTACTGAACTAGTTTGTATGAGTGAAAAGAGTCAAAAGTTTACATAAATGAAAATCCTAGTCTAAAATGGTGATACACCAAAAATTAGTATCCACATGTATGTCCTATACTTATGCACAATATAGTAGAATATAGTCTATAACTCAAGTTCTGGAAGATTTCAACATAAGTATTTCAATGTAGAGACAAAATGAATGAGATTAAATAAGGTAAATAACTAAAAATGACAACCTATCTAATCCATAAAAGGGTTATACATGTGAAAAACTCATACAACTAGAATGCACTCTACATGACTTGTTGGATCAAATATTTACTCAAAAGCATGAAGGATAGAGAACACAAGGATAAAACATCACTTAATATCATGTTTTGTCTCTTTCATGCCCATGAAAATTCCTAGAATTTAGAAAGAAAACAAACTTATGATTCTTTGTTCAAAGGCAAGAAAATGGCAAAACATTCCAATAGGGCTTCACCATACTATCTATAGATGATAAAAAAGAGCCTAAGGGTCCTATTTTTAGCAATAGAGGGAGAGAAGAGAAAGATCTTAAGAACCAAAATAGAAACCTCTAAAATGGTTTACCATCACCATCCTGGTGAAATTGATTCTAGTTATTCTCTCATTTAGTTGGAGTTTGTCCTTCTCTTTGATTCACCCTCTTGAAATGACCAAGATCATTGTAAAACCAATGGTGAGATGACCCTCAATAATAAATGGATTGAATCATTGATGTATACCTTATATTCTTCCTAAAATATTTATCAATTTTCACTATATACCCATTTGGGTCTTTTGAATGGTTTTACTTATTAAACCTGTAAGTCAAGCATGTTGGGAAACTTGATTTGCACTATCCTTTCTCTTTTGGGTTTTTTGATTACTTATTATTATAAAAGTCATAAGCAAAGATCTTCTTAAAACCTAATTTTTCTTAAGACCCTTTCATTTTTTTTGAATGTCTTTACTCCTTGCTTGCTCCTTCAAGTTCTTTGATTGCTTCTACTTATAAAAGTCATAAGTCAAGCATGTTGGGAAACTTGATTTGCACTACAGAGTTGTTCAGGTTTTTATAGTGACTTTATTTCTTAGTTGAAGAATTTAGGAATGAATTTGACATCCTAAAACATGTCACCAAGTTACACCCCAATGGTTAGTTGACTACCCTAAATTTGACATTCTACGACACGTTATGTCTTTGAATCCCAATGGCTAGTTGGCTACCCTGAATTTGATGTCCTAAAGCACGTCATGGGGATCCATTTGGGTCAATCTTATGTTTCAAGAAATTTTCTTGAATTAATTCCTTTGAATAATTTGTTTGAAGGAATTCTTTGAAGAATTTTTCTTGAAAGGCAATGGCTAGTTCCTTTGGGAACTTTCCCTAAAGGACATTTGGGAAAGTGTCCTTTGAAAAAGTTTTGAAGGACACTTGGGAAAGGCATAAGGTCCCTTCAAAAAATTACAAAGGGTATTTCCAAAGGAAATGGCCCTTCAAAATTTTTCTAAAGGGCATTTCCAAAGACAAAGTGCCCTTCGAAAAAGTTTGAAGGGACACTGGGGTGGAAAAGTGCCCTTCAAAACTTTTTTTAAGGGTCACTTGGATAATAAAATGCCCTTCAAAAAATTCCAAAGGAAAACTTGGGTAGAAAAGTGCCCTTCAAAACGTTTTTGAAGGGTCACTTAGACAACAAAGTCCCCTTTGGAAAATTTTGAAGGGATAGTTGGGTGGAAAAGTGCCCTTCAAAAAAGTTTGAAGGGACACTTGGGTGGAAAAGTGCCCTTCGAAAATTTTCTGAAGGGTCACTTGGACAACAAAGTGGGCTTCAAAAAAGTTTGAAGGGACATTTGGGGGGGAAGGCAAGGCAACAAAGGCCCTTTAGAAAATTTTTAAAGGGTATTTATAAGGGAAGTGGCCCTTTGGAAACTTTTTTGAAGGGCATTTTAGGGAAAAACAAAGCAAAAAAAGCTAAGGCAAAGGGAAAAACAAATAACAATGGAGAATAGCCCAAACTAGGAGAGTTCGAAGGGAAAAGATAAACAACAAAGCAAGTGACCAAACCTAGAAAATGTGCAAGGGAGAAATGAAAAGAGCCAAAGGGAAAACACAAACTAATCATGTAGAAAATGGTCAATAGTATCCTTGACCATGAATGATTCAAGTACAAAGATGCATAAAGGGGGATAATTTTGAAAATGCCCCATACTTATATGATCCACATTGATTTGAAGTAAAAATATTCCCCTAGTGAGAAAATAAATCTTAGCAGATGGTTAAAGTAAGCCCAGAGGGGTGAAGGCATCTTCATCCATTTTTGAAGGCTTGTTAGTTGTTAGTTGATAGAGAACTTAAGACAAAAATAGGGGCTCAGGTGGGATGACATTTATAATCCTAAGAGGGTAGAGAGAGCTGATTTAGATTGTGCTTTAAAATATTGTATGGTTGAAAATTAAAAATGAAATGAATGGAGTAGTTTTGAAATGTAGACAAATCTAATAAAACCATCTGATTATCCCTATCAAGAAGCTTCAACATAATGCCTAAAAATAGCTTACAATGTTTAGGATTCTGATCTAAACCTAGTGACTTATGTTTAGGAAACCTTTTGGACTCTTAATGTGGTTGATTGGTTAGACTAGTTTGGGTGATAGATTTAGGGATGTTTAAATAATACAATTGATTGATTCTTGACTGAATATATAAAAAATAACTTTTTGGATACAAAAGTGACTTAATGGTTTGCATGTAGAGGCTGATAAATTGATTGGTTAACTTGGTTTTGGGTTGATTTATATTTGGTGATGGATTTATAGGATTGATAAAGTAAGGTATATAATGGATGGTATTGGTTGATTTGGTCTAAAAATGAGATGAGGTGACAAAATTTTAACTCTCTATTTCACTAAAATTGTGTCTATTTCAAGTCTAAAGAAAAATAGAGAAGAAGGATAGGGATAAGTGATTAGAATGAACCTAGATTAGTTTATGCACTATATCTAGATGTTGTGAGCATTCCTCTTTAGTTGGGGATGACTACCTGAAGGTAAGAAAGCACTACCACAAAAATATATGTTAGTAAATATATTAGTGGGCTGCCAAGCTACATACTTGTTCTAGGAAGTGTCAAACTTCTTTAGGGATGATAGTCCACTTTTGATAAACAAAAGAGTAATAAATAGCAAAGAAGAGTAAAAGAGAGATATGTTACCATTATTCACAACTTGAGTGAAGTAGAGAGTAACAGAGTGTAGGTGGTATATTTAGTTTGTATTTTATAAGTTGTCTGGGTAGGTTTTAGAGAGGTTACTGAAAATCCATAGTTTTTAATGTCAATTAGGTTACCGAGGTCAGTGAGTAAGTATTGTTGGGGATCAACCAACAATGTTGATTACTATATGAAAGCAACTAAACATGAAATTAAAACCAAAATGATAAGTAACTAGAATGATAAATAGCAAACAATAAGAGATACAAGAAACCACCCTAAAAACTTGTATTAAACTCTTTACAAAAGGAATACAATTGAAGAAACTTCTTTTCTTCCACACCTCTCTCAGATGTACAGATCTCTCTCTAGATCTCTTTCCCTCAAGAGCTCTCTCTCAATTACAATCAATTCTAACAACCTGGATTGATACACATATACAATCTTGTACTGTTCAACACTCCATCCTAAGATATGAAGATCTATCCTATTATATAATATTTAGGAAACATGAGCATATAACTACAGCCATCAGATGCACCTCCTAATCAAGGGCTCTAAATAGTCTTACTTAAAATAGAGATGTGGACTTAAGAATAACACTTAATCCTACCATGTAAACATTCTGTTCTGTCCATGGAAATAACATTCTGGATGCAAAGGTAACCGACGTCAGTCCCTGCTTGTCTACCTATGACCAACGTCAGCCGATCCATGACTGACACTGGCATCTCTTGGTCTGCTCCTGACCAACGTCGGTCACTCCTGACTGACGCCGGTGACTGTGTAACACTTGTAACTTGAAAACTCACTCATTTGGTGAAGCTTTTAGCTCCACACCTTAACAATCTCCCACTTGGAGATAAACAGCTGCACCAGTACCTGTACAACAACATCTTCTAGCTCCTCCATCTTCAACTCAATCATGAAGACCAACAAAAGTTGAATGAAGATTCAACTTCTCCTTTGTTACCAGCTTGGTTAACATATCAGCAGGGTTTTTATCTATATGGATCTTCTCTAGCTTCAACTCACCATCCTCCAATACCTATCTTATGAAGTGGTACCTAAGTTGTATATGCTTTGTTCTTGAATGAAAGGCTGAATTCTTAGCCAAATGAATTGCACTCTGACTATCACTATATAATCTGCAACTCTCTTACTCCTTTCCAAGCTCTTCCATGAACTGTGTCATCCATATCATCTCTTTACTATCCTTTGTGACTGCAATATATTCTACTTCTGTAGTTGACAAGGCAACAACCTTCTACAACTTTGATATCTAGCTAACCGTCATTCCACCAATAGTGAAAACATATCCTGTGGTGCTCCTTCTGCCATCCAAATCACCTACCATATCTAAATCTACATAACCATGTAGAGAAGTATCTGAACCTCCATAGCACAAATGCCTACTTCTGGTCCCTCTCAGATATCTAAGGATCCACTGAACTGCTTTCCAGTGTTCCTTCCCTGGATTGGCCATATACTTACTTACAACTCCCACTACTTGGGCAATATCCGATCTAGTACAAACCATTGCATACATTAAACTCCCTAATGCAGAAGAATATGGAACTCTACTCATGTACTCTACCTCATCATGTGAATTAGGACACTATTCTTTACTCAACTTAAAATGTCCAGCCAAAGGTGTGCTTACTGATTTTGCATCCTGCATATTGAACCATTTCAACACCTTGTTCACATAATCCTCTTGAGACAAAATCAACCTATGATTTTTCCTGTCTCTCTTAATACTCATGCCAAGGATTTTCTTTGCTGCTCCCAAATCCTTCATGGCAAATGTGTAAGCTAATTTCACCTTAAGCTTAGAGATATCCTGCATGTGTGATCCTGCAACCAGAATATCATCTACATACAACAACAGAATAATATATCTACCATTATCCAATCTCTTAAAATACACACAATGGTTAGATTGACACCTACTGTAGCCATGCTCAGTCATAAACCTATCAAATCTTAGATACCATTGTCTAGGAGCTTGCTTGAGGCCATACAAGCTTTTCTTCAATCTACACACTAACTTCTCCTTACCTTTGACCTCAAATCCTTCCGGCTGATCCATATATATTTCCTCATCCAAATCTCCATGAAGAAACACTGTCTTAACATCAAGCTACTCAAGATGCAAATCCTCAATAGCAACTAAAGACAATACAGTCTGTATAGAAGTCATTTTAACTACAGGAGAAAAAATTTCACCAAAATCAATACCTAGTTTCTGTGCAAATCCTTTCACTACCAACTTGGCCTTATATCTCATCTTTCCATTCTCACCTTCCTTCAATCTATAGATCCATCTATTCTTCAGTGTCTTCTTTCCTGCTAGCAACTCAACCAAATCCCATGTTTGGTTCTCTTTCAAGGAATCAATCTCCTCATTCATGCCTAGCTCCCACTGATTCTTGGATTCCACCTGTATTGCTTCAACAAAACTCTCTGGTTCTCCACCATCAGTAAGCAATAAATAGAATAATAAAGGGGAATATTGAATTGGAGGTTTACTTACCCTTTTTGACCTCCTAATGGGTGTCTGAGACTCATTCACAACACGTTGTCTGCCCAAATTCTCTGATAGTGACTGACCTCAATCACTTCCAAGCCTATTACTGGCCGACATTAGTTCTTCCTAACCGATGTCGGTTCCTACCTGACTGACGTCGGTCACTGTATGACTGACATCAGTTCCTGTATTGCTAACGTCGGTTCCTTCTTGACTGACATCAGTCTTTGTATTTTCCTGTCTGTGATTAATTTTTCCCACGAGCTCATTTTGGACCATCACTTCGTCCAATTCTCCATTACTCTACCCAGATTGATTCAACTTCTTGAGCTGATCACTATACATCACTTTTTCATTAAAAACAACATCACAGCTCCTAATTATTTTGTTATTTCCTAGATTCCAAAACCTGAATCCAAAATCATCAGAGCCATAGCCAATAAATGTACACCTCATAGACTTAGCATCCAGCTTCTTTCTATTTTCCTTATCAATGTGCACGAAGGCTTCACAACCAAAAACTTTGAGAAATGAGAGATCTACCTTTTTACCTATCCATGCCTCTTCTGGAATTCCACCATCCAGAGCTGTAGAGGGTCCTCTGTTAATCAGGTACACTACAGTATCAACAGCTTCTACCCAAAACTCTAAAGGCAAACCAACATGCAATCTCATACACCTTGCACGCTCCATTACTATTCTGTTCATCCTTTTAGCAACTCCATTTTTCTAAAGTGTCCTTAGAACCATCCTTTGCCTACGTATTCCATGCATATAACAATACCAGTTGAACTTATAGCTACAGAACTCACAACCATTGTTAGATCTCAGGCACTTTAATCTCTTGCCTATTTCATTCTCAACCATAGCTTTCCAAATCTTAAAAGTGTCAAAAACATCAAATTTCTTCCTTATGCAATAGACCCATACCTTTCTTGTAGCATCATCAATGAAAGAGACAAAGTACTATGATCCTCCAATAGAAGCAACCTGAGTTGGGCCCCACACATCTGCGTGAACAAGATGTAATTTGTGCTTCTTCTTTATTGATCCAGTCTTGAGAAAACTCACTCTCTTCTATTTCCAAAAAACATAGTGCTCACAAAAACCTAGATCTATGCTTTTCAAATCTGAAAGCTTACCTTTTGACTTAAGAATGGACATTCCCTTCTCACTCATGTGGCTGAGCCTAAAGTGCCACAACTTTGCATCCATATCTGAAGTAGATAATACAGAAGGAGAATTATTAGTAACATAATTACATAAATAGAGATTACCTACTCTCTTACCTTTGGCCATTACAAGTGCACCCTTGGTCACCTTCCAAGATTCAGCTGTGAGAGTTACTGCACAACCCTCATCCCCTAACTTTCCTATAGAAACCAAATTCCTCTTCAAGTTGGGAACATGCATAACATCTCTCAACACCCATGTGTTTCCATTCTACATTTTTAGCTGCACTTTTCCTTTGCCAACAACTTTACAAGGCTCATCATCCCTTAAATAAACTATTCCAAAATCTCCATGGACATAGTCACTAAAATATTATCTATTAGGGGTAGCATGGAAAGATGCACCAAAATCTAACACCCAAGATTCTATATTATTATGCAAAGAGAATATAAGAGCATCTTGTGCAATACCTGCAACTTTTTCTTCTTCTTTACCTTCATGCTAATTGTCCTCTTTAGGCTTTGACTAGCAATCTTTGCTTATGTGCCCTATCTTTCCACAATTCCAGCATTGTGGCTTCCTGCCATTTCTAGATTTGGATCTACCTCTCACTTTTGACTTAGACCTTGATCTCCCTTTCTTGCTCTTCTCTCTTTGCCTTCCCCTGCTCTCAAAACTTAAAGCGTTCCCTGATGTTTCCTCTATGCTTTTCCTATGAATTTCTTCATTCAAGATTACACTAACAACATCCTCTACTTTTAAAATATTTGAAGCAGATGCAGTATTACTAACTGCCATTACCAAGCTATGCCACCTTTAGGCAAAGAACATAATATTAAAAGAGCTTTAATTTCATCATCAAACACTATTTTGACTGAATTTAATTAATTTAAAATTCCATGGAAATCATTTAGATGATTAGATACAGATCCACCTTCCTGCATTTGCAAATTAAATAACTGCTTCATAAGATATACCTTATTTGAAGCTGAGGGTTTTTCATATAAATTTGCTAAAGTAGTCATCAACTCTACCGTTGTCTTTGTCTGTGATAAATTAGATATCACAGTAGATGCCAAACTTAGTCTTATAGACCCCAAAGCCTTTCTATCAAGAACTTCCCATTCTTAATCTTCCATGTCTGTGGGCTTCTTTGCAATCCCACCTAATGGTAAGTATAGATCTTTCTGATACAGATAATCCTCTATCTGCATTCTCCAATGTTGATAATTCTTGCCATTAAACTTCTCCATTCTTAGTTTACTTTCTTTTGCCATTGTTTCTCCCACTCAAACAGAAATCCATGTGAGTAACTTGTAATCAATACACACTAGCTAGACCTGAAACACCTATAAGTCAACCTAAGCTCTGATACCACTTGTTGGGGATCAACCAATAATGTTGATTACTATATGAAAGTAACTAAACACGTAATTAAAACCAGAATGATAAGTAACTAGAATGATAAATAGCAAATAATAAGAGATACAAGAAACCACCCTGAAAACTTGTATTAAACTCTTTACAGAAGGAATACAATTGAAGAAACTTCTTTTCTTCCACACCTCTCTCAGATGTATAGATCTCTCTCTAGATCTCTTTCCTTCAAGAGCTCTCTCTCTCAATTACAATCAATTCCAACAACCTGGATTGATACACATATACAATCTTATACTGTTCAACACTCCACCCTAAGCTATGAAGATCTATCTTATTATATAATAATTAGGAAACATGAGCATACAACTACAGCCATCAGATGCACCTCCTAATCAAGGGCTCTAAACAATCTTACTTAAAATAGAGATGCAAACTTAAGACTAACACTTAATCCTACCATGCAAACATTTTGTTCTATCCATGGAAATAGCATTCTGGATGCACAGGTGACCAACGTCGGTCCCTGCCTGTCTGCCTGTGACTGATGTTGGCCGATCCATGACTGATGCTGGCATTTCCTGGTCTACTCCTAACCGACGTCAGTCACTCCTGACCGACACCGGTGACTGTGTAACACCTACAACTTATAAACTCGCTCATTTGGTGAAGCTTTTAGCTCCACACCTTAACAAGTATGATCGATATCAGTTGGGAAATTGAAGTCAATAGGGGCAAAAATTTCCTAAAAACTTGTAAAAGGCTTTTCTAGGTCTAAGAAATGGTTTTGGTCAGGTCTGGAAGGTTATGGAGAGTTAAGAGAGAGAGAGTATTATTTGGATGGGTCTAGTTAGAGGTTTGGTGTGTTAGAACAAGGGGAAATAAGCAGGGAAGATTTATAACTCCTTCATATGGGTTCATAAAGAATGCATAAAATAATAAAAAAAGGATATAAATTGATTATAAAATAACTGATTAAAGACTTATAGAATAAGTGATGTACTTAGTTAAAGAGGTGATTGAATGATAAGTGTTGAATGGATGGCTCTTATAAGGCTTGCCAAACTAATGCCTTGAATAGAGAAAACAAGCATGTGCTACTAGTTCCCAAGAGCTTGGTTCCTGGTCTGGATTCACTTCTACAAGGTAACAGTAAACCAAGATGTGGAAAGTTGGATGTTAAAATCTTGTATGTGAATAAAATGAGTTTTATTGATTTTTACTGACCTAAACATAGTTTGGAGTTTGGCTTAAGTACCTGACATCAATGATCCCACTGACATCGACCATGGGTTGATTGACATTTGTGGCATGAGAATAGGTAAAAGGGATATTTTAGCATGTTTTCTATTCTTTCTCATGCCAAGTGTGGTATCCATTAGGAAATGGTAGAAATGGGAGGTTAAGAAGGATGTAGTTGGTTAGAAATTTATTTTTGGGGTAAGAAAAAGTCATGGGTAGTTAAGATAAGGGGACTAAGTCTTGAGGTGACTTAGAGGGTAAGAATTAGTCTTAGGAAGAGGTGGCTAGATAAGGTGGCATAAGTGGTTTTTAATTAACTTAATTATATATTTTAAATTAATTAAATTTTTGAGGGGTAAGATCATGGGTTAAGAAGGTTGATTATTATTATTATTAAAAGGGGGCTCAATGGAGGTTTTTACATAGGGAGTTACACATGTGTGTGATGTAATTGTGGTGTATAAATTTTCCCCTTTTTGTCTTGTAATTTACACTGATAAGTTACAAGACAAAAATAGGAGTTAGATGCTCTAGGTATTGGATGAGGTATCCCTTGTCAAAATAGGAACTGATAGAGGATAAACTAGAATTAGGTACCAATTCGATAAGAAGTGAATTGGGTGAGTGGATGAAAACATGGTATTGTTTTTTGTGTGTATACTACTATGAGCTATAGTCATCAAAATCAAGAACAGGTAAGGTAGAGGAGGACTTGAATAGAAATAACCAAATCATAGCTTATAAGTGATATCTGATAAGGTCAAAACAATCAAAGTTGTATCTCTAATGGTCTATGTATGCCAGGTATCTAAGGTAAGAAGTGCTCTTAGGAAAAACAAAAGGTTATAGGTGATAGGACTAGTTTGGTCACCATCTAAAACACCTAATATACATATGTGTGTATAATATCCAACTATAGCTAGATATCATAAGTGGTCAAGACAAGCAATGTAAGTTTGGTTTAAAAGGGTCAATGATCGAGGAGATATTCATGATCTCCAATCAAAGCCATCATGGGTGGAGATTTAAGTGATCTCCAAGGGTGGTTGTCATGGTTAGGGAGATATATTTGATCTCTAGGTTGGTTGTTATGGTCAAGGAGATATACGTGTTCTCCAAATTACCTCAGATTAGGGGTAGAGTCTAAAGGGTTGTGGTTATTGGTGGAAGATCTAATTTAAGGGTACCAATGCCAGTTATGTCACTGATGTTGGTAAGAAAGAGTGTTGATGTCGATGGATTAGGTCAAAGATGTTGATGTCAATGGGTGACCAAACTCAATAAAAAGGGGTTTGGTGGCCCACCAAAACTCATTTGTAACATTTTATTAGAGAGAAAAAGAGCTCTGAGTGTTGGTGAGATGGTAGAGCTAGGAGGGGACCCAGCTATTGGTGTGCCACCATAAGTGCTAGCTATTCCATCTTAGAGGAGATAGAGAGATAAGGTAAGATCCCCTTCGAGTTGATTTTGAATTTAAGTTTGTTAATTTTCTATTTTAGGCTAAATTTGAAGTTTAGGGGGAAATAATGTTATTAGATGGGTAGGAAATGAGGTGAGGGTAGGTTTATATGAATTTGGGAGGGGTTTAAGGGTAGTTTTTAGGTTAAAATTTAAATTTGGGAAAATATGTTGTTTGGCCCTAGGGTTGAACTAGTCACCAATGTTAGTGGGGTCTATTGACATTGATTGATGTGGTGCCAATGTTGGTGGGGTCTACCAATGTTGGCCAACACAAAGCACCAATGTCAGCATACAAAACTAATGTCAGTGACCTTGAAGAACCTAAAATAGGAGAAAAGGTCAATTTTGGATCCCTAATTAAAGTAGTAAATGAATTTAATGGCTGAGCTAGCCTTAGAAAACCCTTTGTTGATTGAGTGATACCTACATAGCCTGATTGAGGGCCTCTGGCCAATGTAATTCTCCTAGTGCATAGGGAAATAAAATATAAGGTATGGTTAAAAGTTTGTTAGGGGAAATGGTTAAGAAAGGATAGATTGAAATAGGTCAGGGGACCTAAGGCTTAAAAGATAGGTCATAAGGTCAAAGGTTAGGGATATAAGCTGTGAGGCCTAAAGTTGTGACAGGCAGTTGGGCCTAGGGTGGAGAGAGAGTTAGTGAGGCCTAGGGTGGAGATGGGAGAGTAGGTTAGATATTTAAGTGGGTATATGGCTAAGCTAACCTCAGAAGACCCCATGTCAACTGAGTGCTACCTACATATCTCATTTGAGGGCCTTAAGCTAATGTAGTTCTCCTAGAGAGAAGGGAAAATAGTGTTGGTAGGCTATATTAGAAAGTATGTGACTTGAGGTGTGTGTGTGTGTATGGATGCAGACTAAGTAGGAGTTAACATTATGGGATAGCCTCCCTATACTACTAATGCAGATGAGGAGGGATGTCATCCTAGATGAGAGGGATCACATGGTAGCCATAGGTTTAGGGGGAGTATGATGATATTACAGAGTTGCATGGGATGTGAGTTTGATGATATAGTTGATTGAGAGGTGGGATCACACCACCAACACCTTCCATTTATTGACTAGAGAGTTGATAGTGATATAGGAGGATGTGTATAGGATTTTATGGTTTCCACTCTAGGGTGAGTAGTTCTCATGTTTGAGAGAGAAACATGATATTCACATGGTGACATTGTTTGGAGAGCATGTTGGTAAGGTGACCTATCACTCAGTGAGCTTTGCTTATGAGCTATTATACATTGTTGATGAGGAGAAACATCGATTGAGCATCCTAATGATGATAGGGATTACAATATATGTACTACCAAATGTAGATGGTGGGAGATTTCCTATTGCATTGATTTCTAGCATAAATGGTTGAGCAATAGACCATATTAATATGGGGACCAACTTTTTTGGCACAATTATATAGAGATATATGGGGGTTGAGACTACAATGATGATACAGTTTATGTGTCAAGCATTTACTCCATTCTTAGGCATATGAGAATATTATGGTGACATGACCATTGGGGTTACCTACCATGATTATATCCAATTTTAGGGTTGGTTTTAGATGGTGGAGAGATGGTATGGCCTAGACCCAAGTAGATAGTATAGTGTGAGATATTGATCATTATAGATGCATGATAGAGGGATTGATCCCTATAGATATTGTTTGGAAACCCTACTTGACATACCCTACATTCAGAGGATAGGTAGAGTAGCTTGTTGGTTTATAGAGTACCTTATGGATCAGAGGGAGATGAGTTGGTGAGTTAGAGATGATACCTATGGCACAGGTCAAGAGATAGTTTATCTTTCTATAAGATGTACCTCCTACCTTTCTTTCATATAGGAGGGATGATATAGAGGTACCCCTACCCTTTCTCTAAGAGACAGATGGGCTAGATTTTGAGGAGCTACTAGCAGGGCTAGGTGTAGTAGATCCTAGATGAATAATGATGTATCTTGCATGGTGGATAGGTTTGCATCCCATGATTTTGGTTAGGAAGCCACCACTAGATTTATAGGGAGTGATGAGAGAGAGAGAGATGTAGCTATATAGGCATGTGATGTAGTGATATAGGTATAGGATGTAATAGTATAGGTCTGAGATGTGATAGTGCAGGCTTGATATGTATCTTAGGCATAGGTATTAGTTTTATAGGGATAAGTGGTGACATTATAAGGCCATGTCAGGGAATTATAGGGATAGATCAAGGTATTACAGGGTCAAGTGATTGCACTAACATTAAAGAGGGATAGTTTGAGAGCAGTAGGTCAGGCTACTCCTCCTCCTCCACCATAAGGACTAATATAGGGGCCTTTAATAGGTGCACTTCAACCATCATAGATTATATCTATAGCAAGGTATAACACTACCCTTGATGAGATTGATTATTATGAGAGGGCCATCAGTGAGTTCCCATAGATTTAGATGTATTTTGAGTTTAGAGAGTAGGAGAGATCAGTGACATGTGCCATAGCTTCTAGCTCATGCAAACGTAAACATGCAGAGAGTGGTGATGACACTACTTCTTCATGACTAAGTGTATAACCTTGAGTATTTTGAGTGCCAAATTCTATTATTATTATATATGTTGTATACACACTAGCCTACAAGATAATATGGGAGATGTATATTTTGAGGGAGAGATAATATTGTTATGATCTATTGATGTACATTCATGTTGAGTGTATACATATATGAGATGTGTTATTGTGATATTAAGATGCATTTTTTGTGATATTGATGATGATGTTGATGTGGATGGTTATATTATGCTAATTTTATGTTTATGTTGAACATGTTAGTTGAGTTAGACTAGTAGTTCCTATATGTGTGATGGTATATGCATAGTTGATTTGTCAAATTCATCTTAGCATTTTTTCATATTTGTGATGGTGTATGCTTAAAATGGATAGGCTATTTATGTTATTATTTGTATGAAGTTTTCATCTTAGCAGAGAGATCGACATGTGATCGGGATGGGAAAGAAAGAGGAAGAATGCTCGTGTACTAGAAAAGACCATAATCATAACATAAATAGGCTCATAAATATGAGCCTCTTTCATGCTTTGCATCATTTGACCATTTTGTTTGTTAGAGAAGTGTCATGTTCACCTTGTGTTAAGTGAGTTCAATGTCCCTTGAAAGAGTATGAGGGGAAAAGAATAAAATGAGTGAAAGTGTTTGGGTAGCGTAACCTTCAAAGTGGGGATGATATGCCCCTATTGTGGGTGACTTGATAGCTACTATAGGCAAGTCCATGACTTAAAGTTTTTTTTTTGTGTGTAAATTGATCAATGCAAGAAGCCTACAATGGAATTTTGTTTATGTTGAGGCCATATGAAGCTGATCAATATGAGAAGCTTTATGTTTGTTTTTTAATTTCCCTTGATAACAAAGCTTGGCCTAGCCATCCTTCAAGGGAGTGGTCTAAGTGTTTTTTTTTTAAGTTTAAATAGGTATCCTTAAAGGGAGTAGTCTATTGATACTATCAAAGAGAAGGTATGCAATTGTCCTTCAAGGGAATAGTCTATGTTGATAATCATGACCTGATAGATTATAACTTGTCTACATATCCCTTTTTTTTTAGTCATGGATAAGACTATAGAGGCTTAGGGGTTTTCCACTTTGAGGGAAGAACCATAGCACTTTGTAGGTTAACTAAGTGTGTAGGAGTAAGGGTTAAGAGGAAGGGAGATGAATGTAATATGGGTGCTCAAGGGATGAGCTCAAGTTAAACATGAGGTGAAGCATCACTTGATTAACAAAATAATGGTCATAGATATAAAGTATTTAAAGGCTTGGGTTTTGGCTTTCCTTCAAGAGAAGACAAGTGATAAGTTCCTGAGCCATACTTATGAATTATGATGTAGGGTCTAAGCCAATTAGGATCAAACTTACCCTATTTGCTTTTCTCCATGTTTGTCACATATTGATTTTCTCTTAAGATGAGATCTCCAATATTGAAATATCACTCCTTGAGGTTTTTGTTGTAATCATGTTTGATATGCTCTTGATATATTTGGCGGTGGTTGAGGGCTATGAGATGGTGCTCATCAAGAAACTTGAGTTGAGCCAAACGTTCTTGGTAAAAGTTATTGTTAGTAAGTATGTATTTTAGAGAAATGCAAAGAGAAGGAATCTCAACCTTGAGAGGCAAAACAACCTCCATCTCTTAGACCAAGGAAAAAGTCATAGCACCTGTAGGGGTTTGAATGCTAGTATGGTAAGCCCATAAAGCAAAGGGAATGTGTGTGTTTTAATCCTTACCTGTATCATTGACCACCTTCATGAGAATTTTGGATAATGTTTTGTTAGAAGTTTTTACCTGTCCATTTGCTTTTGGATAGTATGCCAATGAAAAGCTTAATTTGATTTCAAAGGTATCACAAAGACTTTGGATAGTCTTGTTTTTGAAATATTTACTGTTATCTGTTATAATTTTATGTGGGACACCAAAATGATAGATGATGTGATGGTTGATAAAGTCAACAATTTTGTCAGCCTTAGTGGAGATGAGAGGAATGGCCTCAACCCACTTGGTAAAGTATTCAGTGGCAGTAATGATAGAATAGTGATGGAGGGATGAATGAGGGTTAATAATCATTGATTAAATCCAAGCCCCATTGGGAGAAGGGACATAAGTATTTGGTGACTTTTAATGCATGACTTAGAACATGAAGGAGGTTAGTGTGTTGTTGACATTTGAGACAATTCTGAATGTAATCACCACATTCTTGATGGAGTGTTGGCCAATAATATTCAAGTCAAAGGAAATGCTTAGAAACTATGTGACCATTGAAATGTCCACCACAAATCCCATCATGGACTTCCTTAATAGCGAAGGGAGTCTCAGTACTAATGAGGCATCTAAGGAGGAGACCATCAAAACCTCACTTATAGAGAAGTCCCCCTAGCATAGTGTAATGAGTGGCATGTTTTATGAAGGCATGTCTCCCATTATTGGAGAGATCAGAAGGTGTAATAGAAAAGGAAAGATAATCCATGAATTGCTTGTACCATAAGTCATGTGGGTTGTATGTTACATTTCTGATAAAAAGGATGTTAGTTGATACATAGGAGGGTAATGTTAAGAAATGCATGGTGACATAGATTTTCAAAGAAGAGGGTATGTGTGAAGTAAGTGAAGCCATTATTTCATCAAAATTGTTTTTAGATCAAGGAGTAGTTTTTAAGAGATAGGAGTCAAATGATCCCAATATCATATCTACACGATATTTATACCACTAAAAAATTTTGTTTTTACATATGTAGGAACCATTAACCTAATTAACAACTAGCTGAGAATCACCAAAAATGTTTATTGATTTGATACCCAAGAAGATATCCATTTGAAGCCCTAAGATCAAAGCCTCATATTCAGCCATATTGTTAGTACATTAAAAATCTAGTTTAAATGACAAAGGCATAAGATCACCATCTAGAGGAATAAGAATGACCCCCATACCCCCACTGTATTGACATTTATACCTATTAAAGAACATCATCATTTGATAGGAGATTTCATTAGTTGAGAGAGTTGCAATGGATTCATTAGGGAATTTGAGGTTTTGAAGGTTGGTTGTTAGGTAAAGGGGTGGTAGCTAACTGGTCAGTGATCATTTTCCCCTTGATAGAATTTTGTTGAATAAACTCTAATTCAAATTCAACAAGGAACATGAGATACCACACTACACATTGGTTGTGATATGGCTTGGAATGCATGTATTTGAGGGGATCAATATGGGTGACCATGTAGGTTTTGTGATTTAAGAGGTAATGGCATAGCTTAGAGGCTGAAAAGACAAAGATGAGGCAAATATTTTTGATATGGGTATATCAAGTCTCATAATCAATAAGTGTGCAACTTATGTATTAAACCACCCATTCTTGATGGTGATCATCTTGATGTGTAATCATAACACACAGAGAATGGTCTATTATAGAGATGTAAAGGTAGAAAGGTTAATTTTCCTTAGGTAGAATAAGAACTGGTGGGGAAAGGAGATACTATTTGAGTACATCAAAACCTTCCTAGTATCTATATTCCAATATAAGGAAACATATTTTTTGAGGAGATGGTGAAAGGGTTGGGAACGATCTGATAATTGGGAGATGAAGTGGTGGATTGACTGAAGTTTACATTGCTGGTTGTGGAGTTGTTTGATATTAGTAGGTGGAGGCATCTCTGGTATTGCTCAAATATTAATAGGGTCAACTTCAATACCATGGAGAAAAATGATAAAGCCTAAGAGCTTATCGAAAAGGACACCAAAGACACATTTCTTTGGGTTTAGTTGAATGTTATATTGGAAGAGATGAGTAAATATGATTTTGAGAATTGTCAAGTGATCTTGGTGAAGTTTAGAGTTTTCAAGTAAGTCCTATACATAGTCTTCCATAATTTTTTTTAAAAGATCATAGAAAATGTAATTCATAGCATGCTGGTAGGTGGTACTAACATTCTTCAAACCAAAAGACATGACCTAATAATAGAAAGTCCCCCATGGGGTAATGAAAGTTGTCTTGTGTTAATCATCAGGAACCAAGATTTGATTATATCCTGAATACCCATCTATAAGTGATAACATCTCATGGTCAGTTGTTAGATCAACAAGTTGGTCAATACTTGGCAATGGGAAGTCATCTTTTGGACAAGCGAGGTTTAGGTCATGGTAGTTAATGCAAATGTGGATTCCTCCGGTCACTTTTGTGATGGGAATAATATTAGAAACCTATTATGGGTAGTCAATGGGTTGGATAAATTTAACAGAAATGAGGAATTGAAGCTCTTTTTTGATAAGCAGAGAAATATGAGGATGCATTTTGTGAATCTTCTACTTAACAAGTTTAACATCTCGATTGGTGACAATGTTATGGGTGATGATAAAGGGTTCAATATAAGGCATGTCATTATAAGACCAAGTGAATGCTTTGTTATGGTTATTAAGAAATGTGGCATAATTAGCTTGCTCAGATGAATCCAAAGATTGGCCAATATTGAGGATGTGGGGGTTATCATGAGAGGGAAAATTGATGTCAATGGTTGATTCATTTAACATAGCTTGTGTTTCAGATGGGAAAGATCATTAGATATAAGAATCATCTACACCCATGTATTTGAGAATAACATCATCATCTTAACATTGGATAATGTTAATAGTGGGAGATTCTTCATCAATCATTTTAGGATGAACGAGAGGAAGGGACCTTTTTTCCTTACCCTAGTGATAGGTGAGAGACCATAAATAGATGGCATTTATTGAAACAAAAATTAGGAGGTATAGATACCTCTGATTTGATAGGTTATGGTGGAGAAGAAGGTGGAAAAGGAGAGATTGGATCTTCAATAATTATTACATGGGAAGTTTTGGTGAGTTTAGTTGGTTCATCATAACCCACTTCATGCCTCTTTTTGGCATTTTCAATGGTTTTTCTATTGGGATATTCAATGGGTGTATGAACACCCTACTCGTAACGACCCAAACCAAATCCTTTCCTACCACACCTATAAATATAGGTGTGAGTGAAACTAGGCTTGCTTAGGAAAGAGAAGTCATAGATAAATGGTTATATCAAAGAAGATGGATTGTTGATAGTGGGAGCCTGATTAATTCACCCATATGTGAAATGATTTTGAAGGTTAGGGGGATCATAAAGGATGGCCATCCCAATACAAAGATCATAATTCAAGTGCATATGAAGCTTTCCATAGTCTTGTGGAGTATGGAACATGTCGAGCATCAACAAATGATATTCTCTGAGTGACAAATGTTTAAAAGTTTCCTCCATAAGATCTTTGTTAGGAATTTGTGTTGCCAGTATCTATGTAATCAGGGTAGTGGATCTTGTGGAAGATTCAAAAGTATCATGTAGAGAAGATGATGTCTTTACTAGAATTAGAACATCATTAAGAATATAATTCATGTTCCATGATTTAAATGGAGGTGGGTCTATGGATATAACATGAACTTGCCCATTATGCTCAAACTTGACACAGTGGTGCAAAGTTGAGGGTACACATGCCATAACACATATCCAAAGTCATCTAAGTAGTATGTTATATTATAACTCTCATTCTACAACATACAAGAGCTCAAGAATTTTATGGGGACCTGCACGGATATGTAAGATAATAGTGCCCACCATAGTAGATGTGGTGTTGTTATAGGAGTGGAACACCGCATCGATTTGAGACATGCAATTATCGAGAAGAGCTAGTTATTTGTAGGCATGGGTGGAAATAATATTAATACCAGTTCCCACATCAATCATGACTCTTTTGACATGAGTTTGAATAATATATGTGGTAATAAAAAGGGTATAATCTTGATCTTCAAGGTGTTGAAGTATAATTTCTGAATTACCGAAGGAAATCAAGGAAATGGAATTAAGAGAGTTGATTAAAGCTGCAAGAGGTTGGGGATCATCAAGTTGTACCTTAAACACTTACAAGGCACTAATCAAATACTGATGGTTTTGGGTTAAGTTTTGGATTAAATGATACAAGGAAATTTTCATAAGAGTTTGGTGAAGCTATTTCACCATCAAGCTTTGAATAACATCTGAAGATGTTGGTTTTAGGACACCTAAGATGGAAATCTTGGGATTCAGAGGAGTGTCTTTGGAAAAGGGATGAGCCCAAGGAGTAGTGACCTTTTCCTTACCTTTATCCTTTTGATTTTGTGATCAAATGGCCACATTAACTATGTTGATTTGAAACATAGGCGAAAAAGGTGGCAAAGGGGGTACAACAACATCTTTGGGTTTGAACTTAGGTGGAATAGTATGAGGCATTATGGATGCTACAGGTGTAATAAAAACAAGGTTAATGAGAGTATCAAAAAAGAGAGTGTTGACATCAAAGTGTTACCAAATGACTATTATGAGAGCTTTATAATTCTTAGTATCATGTCAAGGTGAATGATGATATATACACACTTGTGTATCATTAAACCAAGATGGCTTCAGTCTAAGAGGGTTATAAGGCTTAAACAGAGGAAGAGTTATTACAAAATATTTCAACAATTGATGTAGGAAAAATATATAAGAGCCTACAATTGGGATAAAACTTGTTGTGGTAATAGGAGTGGACACCTTCTTTTGTTTAGGAGTCACAGGGTTGATTTTGTGTGATGCCTTGTTTGGTGGTGATGGAGTTACATGTTTTATTGACAGTTTCTTGGTGTTAAGTATCATGGTGTTAGATGTGAAATTCCTACCATGTGGTAGAGGTAGTAGTGGAGGTAATTTAGCCTTTTGTTTCACTTGGATCAGTGATACTTAAACTAAAGTAGAGGGGTGCAATCCCAAAATTGATGGTAAAGTTGAGGGTTAAAGAGGGAAGGATCAGAAAGATCTAGGAAGCTTAACACTTTTTTGTAGTTTAGGCCATGAAACTCCAACTTGTGGCTAGAGAGATAGATCTAATTTCACCTATGAATGAATTAGATTAGAGACAAGATGTACACCTAAAGACATGATCTACTTTAATGTGGCAGATGCCCATGAGGGTGAGGGTTTTGGCATAGATGGATGAAATTATAGTGATTTTGGTGAAAAATCTCTGGCTTTGTTAAAGACCTTGGGGTAAAGGGTAGTGAGAGGGTTGGTAGTAAAGGTCAAAATTCATTGTGTAGGATAAGGAGTTTTAAGTTGGTCCCAAAATGTTACATGATCTATCTTCATGGAGTTAAGAAATTTTAAACTTTTCACCAATTATGAGAATGGTTTATATGAAGTTGATGTAGGCCTTACGTTTACTTCTTTAGAAATTTTAGGTGATTGAAAAAGAGGGAAATTATTGGTCTCTGCTACCTTGAGCAAAAGATGATAAAGATTCATAATAAGGTCTTCTTCGATAGAGATAGGAGAAGATGCATGGTCTTCCATGGGTGGAGGAGAGGTAGGTGAAGAGGGTTCCTTGAGGGAGTAGAGCATAGGTATAATTACTCCCTTAACATGTGGGTGAGGAATAGGTAAAGTATGATCCTCTATAGGTAAAATATGTGGTAAAAGTGGTAGAATTAGAGTAGGCACAATATATCTCTCATCTAATGTAGGATTAGATAACACTGACTCTTCTACATGTAAAGATGGAATGGATGGGGTATTATTCTATATCGGTGGAGGAGAGGTAGGTGAAGAGGATTCCTCAAGAGGATGTAACACATGAAGGATGTTCCCATCAAATTTTGGTTGTGGAATGGGTAAGGTATGGTCTTCAAGTGGTAAGAGGATAGGTAACATTGGTGCAAAAGGAACTATCAATACAGGCTCCTCTGATGGCAAAAGGAATGGTAAAGGATGCTCTTCCTCACATGGGAGTGGAATGGGTGAAATAGACTCTTCTACCTAAGGAGGAAGAATGAAAAAACCAAATGTCATTGAATGTGGGGGATGAGTTGATAAAATGGGTGCCTCTTATTGTGGGAGAGGTTGAACTAGAGGTAAAGGAAAGACCATATTAACCATATGGATATTATGATCACATGAGTTAGTCATGTCTGAAAAATTTTTTATTGGGTGAATGGTTATGAAAAGTCTATTTGAACACATCCATATTTTCATTAGCGGGTGCATTAGGATTATCCAAGACAAGATCACCCCTATCAAGCATGTCTTGAACAATGTTCTTGAATGTTTTATAGTTATTAGAATTGTGGCCTTTAACTTGATGGTAGCTGAAAAACTCATCCTCCTTGTACCAAGCTGGGAGGGTTCAAATTGTATAGGAGGTTTGATGTGAGGAAGGGTTATGACACCTTGTTTCAATAGTTTTTCCAAAATAGAAGTATATGACTCCCCAATGGGAGTGTATTGTCTTTGTTCATACCATTGTTAGAATTGCTTGGTCAAATTTTGGGAAGTTGAGGAATTAGGTTGGTTTGTGGTTATGGAATAAGCTAATTTAATGACCACCACATTGGTGAAGCCTTTATATTTTTGGTTAGAAGGAGAATTTTTAGAAGAAGAGTTGTCATTTGATTTGGAGTTGGCATTCTTACTACACAACTTGAATCTACCTTTATCTATAGCTCAAATCTTGATTTTTTGTGCCATTATAAAGGCCTCATCAAATGTGTGGAAAGTTTCAACTCAGAGTGTGGATGAAATGTGCTTAGCACATGCCCACGATAAGATCTCAATAATCTCAGGTTGGGGTAAGGAGAAGGAGAGTTTATTGATCAAGCCTCTCTAGCGAGCGATAAAATCTATGATAGACTCATCATCAAATTATCTAATAGAATAAAGTTCTATAATAAAAACCTTTTTAAAAATGTTAATAGAAAAAAGGTCTAGGAATATTTGTGCGATTTGGGTAAATGAGAGAAGGGACTATTGAGTTATAAAGCTATACCAATCTAGGGTAGCACTCAAAATGGACATAGGGAAAGTATGAAGTAATAACACATCATCATGCCCTATTAAATAACAAGCATGTCTAAATGCTCAAAAGTGATATTATGGGTCCTCTTTACTCTAAAAGTGAGTAAATTTGGGGAGTTCCCATTGGCTTGAATAAGGGTGAATAGGCAAAGAAGGATGGATGGGTTCATTACATATCTGATCATAAGATAACACATTCTTTGAACCCAAAATGAATGTCTCTAGATTAGACATATTGTCCATCAACATCTTAATAAGGTTTGGAGGGGAATTAGTTTGGGAGATACCCCCTAAGTTATAGGAAACTTGATAGGAAGTAGAGGGAGCGTATGACATAGCTTGTTGAGGTTGTGTTAGAACAACATAAGGATAATGAGTCATAGGCTGGGGGTGGAAATAAAAGGGGCTTGTCTTGTTGGTTTAGAGGCTATGCTTTGGTTGGATGTTGTTATTATAGGTTGGGTTATTGGCATGGCTATACTAGGTGAAGGGTGAGTCATAAATCAAGTAATTATAGGTGTGACAATAGATGGAATAGGTACCACCAAATTCTAAAATGGGGTGAGACTTGATTGAACTACTTGTGGTTGTGAAACTAGGCAAGTCATGCCAGGGTTTAGGAAGGATTGGTTTGTTGGTGATGCTAAACGTTGGACATTATTTAGGGTTGGGTTACTTATCAAAGTGGTAGTTTGAGTAACCATGGGGAAAATAGTGGAAACAACTGACACTGAAGTTCTCACCACTAGATAGGTTGGCATACCATATAGTGGGCCACCTAAAGAATTTTAGGTTTGGCTCATGGCAAGGTAATGCTAAAGGGCTACCACATTGTGATCAAGAAATTTAACAAAATATTGATCTCCTTTTGGCACAATGGGAATTTGGTTAGGGCTGGGAGTATGCTCTATATCTGAAGTATGTTCCATGATAGAATTAGTGACAAGAGGGGAACGTGGAAGTGGTTGTTGGCTTGCATAATCAGTAAGAATTTTGGCTTGGGCTCATGCCAATACCATGCAAGAAGATGTACAAATAGTCTTAATACTCTATATTAGTGATAGAATAAGGAAAAACTAGGTTAGGGTATAGGCAAGTAGGTTGTTTTAGCTTAATGTTTTAATAAAACTAAAATTATATTCATTGATGTTAGTCACTTGACCAATGTTAGTAGTCAAAGTCTATCAATGTTAGTGGAATCAACTGATGTCAATAGGCTAAAGTCTACCGATGTTAGTGGAATTAACCAATGTCGGTCACTGTGATATCTTGAGAGATAGAAAATCCAATGTTTTAGAAACCTAGAGGTAAGCAAAATAGAGGATGTAAGAGGTTTGTGTGAGGAGAAAAAACACTCAGAAAACTTGATATAATAGGCTATACAACCTGAGTATTATAAATAGTGTTGATTTTGTGAATCAATGGAAACACATCTTTACCAAGTCCCAAATATAAAAGGTAATAGAAAATCAAAAAAAGAACATACATCCACTAATTATTAACTTCTAGGGATTAATTTTAGTCTCGTGTTGGCTTATGCCTTAATTAGATAGTAAGAAGAGAATTTGGTTAATAAAGGTAATAGAAAGCAATCTAGATCTAGTTTCAGGCTAGTTTTAGTTCTCAAGAGGAAATCTATGTTAGACCAGGTACATGGATTGTTATAAGAGCTTTCTCCCCACACTTCATAGACCTAAAGACCTAAAGCCAAGCTAGGCCGCTTAGTTAAAATATACCTTCTAGCTAGAGTTTATACTCTGCCAGAGAATGGAGTGGGTTCTCCCCTTGGTGGTGAATCCAAGTAAGATAGCCAGGTAGGGTAAGGTGATCCACCAGGTGATGAAATCCCAATGGGCCTTATCTCAAGTGAGTTTATATGTTTATTTTTGTGATTTTGATCTGGTTGGGTAACATAGGTGCACTACAATTCATTCATAATGCTTGTAATTAAGTAGGTGAGCTAATATGCAATAGGAAAACAATGAAGTGCAATAAGTTTTAAACCCAAATCTAAAATGTTTAGATTTGAATGAAAAAAATGATGAAATAGGAGTAGAGAATGAAATTCAATATCCTAATGTGCATGCAAGAAATAAATAAAGAATATATTCTTTTAACTTGTAAGAAAAATGATAAATTGTTTTTAGAGGCAAAGAGAAAAGAAGAGTGGTAAGAAAGAAGAAATTTTAGTTTATTTCCCTTCAACAAAAAATAAAATGTTGAATATTTCACTTTGAGGGATAAAAGAAGGAGAAAGTGAAAGAAATGAAAATTTCACTATAATGCACCTATATGAATTCTTAAAACAAGTGATGAACCCCAAAAAAACTCCAAGGTCCCACTAGGCATGCTATAAATATTTATTTAAAATTGTGTCTATTTCAAGGCTAAGGAAAAATAGAGAAGGATAGGGATAAGTGATTAGAATAAACCCATATTGGTTTATGCACCATATCTAGATGTTGTGAGCTCTCATATTTGGCTTGGGAGGACTACCTATAGGTAAGAAAGCACTACCACAAAAATATTTGTTAGTAGATATATGAGTGGGTTGCAAGGCTACACACTTGTTCTAGGAAGTGTCAAACTTTCTTAGGGATGATAGTCCACTTTTGAGAAACAAAAGAGTAATAAATAGCAAAGAGAGAGGAAAAGAGAGATATGTTAAAATTTTTTGCAACCTGAATGTAGTAGAGAGTAACATAGTGTAGGTGATATATTTAATTTATATTTTGGAAGTTATCTGGGTAGGTTTTAGAGAGGTTACTAAAAACCATAGTTTTTGATGTCAGTTAGGATACCAAAGCCAATGACCAAGTGTGATCGATATCAATTGGGTGACTGATGTTGGTAGGGGCAATAATTTCCTAAAAACTTTTAGAAGGATTTTTTGGGTCTAAGAAATGGTTTTGGTTAGGTCTAGAAGGCTAGGGAGAGTTGCAAGAGAGAGAGTATTACTTGGATAGGTCTGGTCAAAGGTTTGGTGTGTTGGAATAAGGGGAAATAAGTGGGGAAGATTTATAACTCCTTCATAGGGGTTCGGTTAGGAATGCATAAAATAATAAATAATAGATATAAAGTGATTATAAAGTAATTGCTTAAAGACTTATAAAATAAGTGATGTACTTAAATGAAGAGGTGATTGAATGATAAGTGTCGAATGGATGGCTCTTATAATGTTTGTCAAATCAATGCCTTGAGTAAAGAAAACAAGTATGTGCTACTAGTTTTAAGAGCTTGGTTCCTAGTCTAGATTGACTTTTGTAAGGTAACAGTAAGCCAAGATGTGGAAAGTTGGATGCTAAAATCCTATATGTGAATAAAATGAGTTTTCTTGATTTCTACTAACCTGAACATTAGTTTATAGTTTAGCTTAAGTAACTAACATCAGTGATCCCATCGATGTCGGTCATGGGTTGATTGATGTCAGTGGTATGAGAATAGGTAAAAGGGCTATTTTTACCCTATTTTTTATTCTTTCTCATTCCAAGTGTGGTATCTGTTAGGAAATGATAGAAATGGGAGGTTAATAAGGACGTAGTTGGTTAAGAATTTATTTTTGGGGTAAGAACAAGTCATGGGTAGTTAGGATAAGGGGACTAAGTCTTGAGGTAACTTAGAGAGTAAGAATTTTTCTCAAGATGAGGTGGCCAGGTAAGGTGACATAAGTGGTTTTTAATTAACTTAATTAAATATTTTAAATTAATTAAATGTGTGAGGGTTAAAATCATGGGTTAGGAAGGCTAATTATTATTATTGAAAAGGGGCTCAAGGGGGTTTTTGACATAGGGAGTTATGCACGTGTGTGACATAATTTTAGTGTCTACACTCTCACCTAAAAGGAATAAGATCAAAGGTAACAATGTTATCACTATCAAATAGATAAGAGTGATCAAACTATAGGGTGATCAAACTATTCAAGTGGTTGACTCAATTGATTGGGGTTGAGAGGTTCCTTTACTATAGTAGCTAAGGATGGGTGACAGGTTGAACTTGGTCCACAAGAGGTTTGATGAAAATGGGGTATTCCTTTGTAACTATGTTTAGAGGAAGATGTGAAACTTAAATGGATTCAATAGATGGGTTGGATAAGGTTTTGACAACCTCCTTAGTAATAGGCTTACTAGGGATGGTTTTAGATACAAAGACACCATGGCTTGAATGATTTTGAATAGAAATGGGTGAGGTAGATAACACAGGAGGATGACTAACAATAGATTGTTAATTTTGTAAGGGATTGGGATTGACAAGAAAAATCTTATCATGATAAACTAAGTCTTGGACCAACCATTTGAAATATTTATATCTTTAGACTATATGACCCATGATATGATGATAAGGGAAAAATTCATTTTCCTTATACGAAGGTGGAATGATATCAAATGGTCCTAATACAATAGGTTTGATAGGAGGGAGCTAGATTATTGATGCTTTAAGAGACTTTTCCAACATAGAAATATATGGTTCTCCCAGTGGAGTATACCATTAGGTAGGAGGTTTTAGAACTAGTTCTAGTGATTATCCCTGTAAAGAGGATGAAGTAGTTAATTGGATTGATATAGCTGATGGATTTGACAAGGATGATTGGATAGGTTGTAAAGGGAAAGAGGAAGAGTGAGGTAAGGTAGGTTTAGATAATTGAAATAGGGTGGGTTAAAAGGTTGGCCCCTGAAAGGGTTATAGTGATTTAATCAAAATTTATTGGGATTGGGGGAATAATTGCTCTTGAAATAGTTGAAAAGGTTGGCGTAAGGATTGATAAGGTTGGGAATGTTGCAAAAAGGTGTTTGGATAATAGTTAAATGATCTAGGATAAGGCATGGACTGAGGTTGACCTGACTTAACCAAGTGTTGAAAACTAGCACTATAGTGTAGTGAGAATTCACTTTGTCCCTTACATGTCATGATATAAACAAAGTAATTAATATACTCATGAGATGGAAGAGAAACATGCACTGCATGATTGGAGAGATAATCACTCAATGCTTGAGGACTATTATCAAATATTTTGGCAAAGGTTTCATATGATATCTTGAAGGTTTCCCCCATTGGTAAGGATGATGATCTAATAGTTCTTGAACCTGTTACCAAGTTAGAACTATAAGGCCAGACAAATGGACTAGGTTATACGATGGTGGAATATTTCAAACCTTACATACTTATACAAGTAGAAGAAAATAAAAAGTAATAAAAAGAAAATATACTAAAAAATTTAAACACTTAGGATTCTTTGATTATGTGAAAATTGATGTGAAACTTGATTGGTCTTGGATAGGGTACTAGAAATAGATGTCTAAGGATGGTTTCAAGATGTTTAGGTGAAAAATATCTATATACCCTAAGGTATGTGAGGTGTAATATGTACTAGTTATGGTACATTTCTTGGTACTTTGGGCTTTCTCCCCTCACATCACAAGCCCATAGCCAGTGCAAGTGCTTATCCAAGATATACCACTCAACTAGGTTTTATACTCAGCCAGAGTATTGAGTTGGCACTCCACTCAGTGATTAAATCTAAGTGAAAGTACTAAGAATAAATCTCCCTGCATGGTGATTAAATCCAAGTTTATTAACTATGTCAAGTTTTGATGTTGGATTTTTTATTTTGTGGTTTGGTCATGTGTGATTGATTTGTGGACTAACAGATTAATTAACCACTTAATTAATCTAGATAGACTAATTCAAGCAAATAGACTATGAATGTAGTTTATTTCTAAGCCAAAAGAATATTTTGATTTGATTTGGATGTAGACAAATAATTTATCTCAATGCAAAATAAATGCACATGAAATGCAAATCCTATGCCTATGATGATTTCACTTTAAAGAAGAAAAGACAGTGAAAGTTATTTGATTGAAAGGAAATGTAAAAGAGGATGAAATTCACTAATGCAAATACATGCACAAGAAATAAAAAAAGAAAGGGACCCACTATCCGGTCCCATCGAGCATGCCAAAATGTTTTAGTATTTTTTTTTACTTTTTTAATGTGGACTAATTAGATACTAAAAACAAAGTAAATGCAGGGTTTAGAGTTACCTGATGATGAAAGTTGGTTGCACACCATTGATCAAGTTTTGTGGGAAAATATATTTGGCTAGGGAGGAATGACGTGTAATATACCACACTTAAACAAAAATGAGATTAAAAGAGATATGAGTGGGTTTCTTGGTAGATGCCAAGTCCTAGAAGAGATATTCTTCCTTGATGGATGTCAACCCATTATTTTTGATAAAAGATATATAAATGAAATAAGAATAGAAATGGTTAAGGATAAGATAAAAGATATAAATTATTGGATGCAAATATAAATGAAATAATATTAATATCAATATGTAGAAGTCAACACAAACAAGGGTTTGGTCACACAAGCATCACAAAGGGATGTTGATAAGTTTAGGGTAGGAACTAGACCTAATATACACAAGGCCAACTAAGATAATGGGATAATGATTAGATTAATGAGGGATAAGGATCCTAAAATAAGGATTATTAATAGATTAGGGAAGTTTAGGGATGATTAGGATATATTATAGAGGTTTAGGGATAGATAGGAAATAGACAAGAACCTATAGAATCAAATAGAAATACCTAAAGGGCTAAAATTAAAGGTTTTCTACAAAAGATAAATTGATAGAAATCCTATAAGATTGAACATGATCTTCCTAGATCATGGTTGATCATATCATAGTGTAAATAATATGAAAAATGAGTTTTTAGAAGGATGTGATAGGTTTAGGGATAAATAGAGGTGTCTACAAACTAAGAAATGGGCTAGAAAGGGGCTTAAAACACAAGATGTAATAATTAAATGATATAGTGACTTATAATGAGGGATTTAAACAAGAATTAAAAAATAAAGAATAAATGACAAACCAAAAAAAATTACTTACCTGATCATTACTTTGATCCTTTCAATTTCTTGACTTGCGGGCAATATTTTGGACTACAAATGCTATAAATTCTGACCTTTGAATGCTTGAAATAGACCTCCAAAGTCTGGGTCCTCCAACCTGCATATTTTCTATACTCTTTTGGGGATGGTTTGGCATGCTTATATGGATCAATGTCGATCTAATAGAATTGACATTGATATAAGGAAGTTGCCTAATGGTTAGGGATTCTGCATATGACATGGGGGAGTTGGTTTAGGGGTTGTTATGGATGGGAATAGGTTTTGTTTTTATTTGTTTATAGGATTTTTGGTTGTTTAAAATATTTTGGGTGGTTAGGGATGGTAAATAGTAATTAATAAGGTTAATTACCATGGGTAAATAGGGGGTATATACATAAAATATACATAAGTATAAGTTGAAATTTAATTATGAACATTTAGTTTCTTATAATTTAAGTTATATTTTATGTATATACTTTTAGGATGTTTGAGATTGGTTTTCAACCTCTAGGAGTTAAGATGCAAAATATATATTTTTGGAAGTTTCCACCACATTTCAGACTTAGCCTATTTTAGGATTTTAGACTCAACTTATTTTAGGGTTTCAGGCTATGGTGCAGATTTCTAGCATCTACAAGAAGCACAAGTAACCCAAGACCAAGCTAAGGCTAAAGCTAAAGCTAAATCTAAGATTGAGGTAGATTCTAAAGCTAAAGATGATTTTGAAGATAAATATAAAGTGTAAATTAAAGTTGACTCTAATGCCAAGGAGATCAAAGATGAAAAAATAATGGTAGAAGCAACAACCACATCTCACACAAAGGCCATAGAAGAAACATCATAGATATCTAGCCAATAGATATGGGATGTCCTTTTTACATCAATGTGATGAATTATTTTATTCCTTATGTTTTCTCAATTCACACCTGGTCCTAAAACCCTTGTGACCACATCCATGGCACTTATCACCACTACAATAAAACATCATTTGATGTGACCCAGCTACCACTATTAAAACATACTGAAGGAGTACTCACCTTTCAAGAATCAATTATGAAAAAGGCCTTAGATTTGGAGTGAAAATTCTGAAGTCTACAAGAAGAAAATCATGGAGTAGAAGAGTAGCTACAAAATACATGACAAATGATCAATAATTCTTATCCCATCATATTTATGCAAGTACTAGGTAATCAAGTAATGTTAGAAGACAAGAAATTCACTACTCTACTGATAGAGATTACAAAGAACTATGGAGTTAAAAAAAATGGGCATTACACACATAAGGTCAAGCTCTCAGGATTAAAATAGAGGTCATATGAGAATTACTTGATGAATATGAGTAGGTCCTAGACACCACTAAAAGGCAAGCCAAGTAGATAACCTAAGACATGTTAAATTAGAGACAACATCTCAATCACTCCTTGGCTACTGCAAAACCTAAATTTACCACTATAGATAAAGCTAAATTCATATTAAAGTATCAAATGATAATTATGGAAAAAATGAGAGGTGCACTCAAGTAGCTATTAGATTCTAGGGATGTTACCATACATAAGATGCAAGTATGGAATAATGAAATAATTTACAACACTTTTGCATCCATCCAAGCCCAAAGGACAATAGATAGATTAGATGAGATCATCTTGGATATTCAGTTGAAGTTATTCAATTCTAAGGCATTGGTTAAAATTGTAGATAATGATGATATAAAAATATGATGATGATCTTAGTACCACTGACATTCTACTTTCCATGGTACATGAAATGATCATAGACTAAAAAATGCTCAAGTTGATCAAGCTATTTCCTAGATAATAGATGATCCCCAATTCATTCCTATGCAATAGCTTCGACAAATCGTAGAGGTGAGAAAGTTTGGCACAAAGGCATAGTCTCCATAACTACCTCTAAAAGTGGGTATATCAAAATCCAATGGCTCAACACTTGGCCAAACATGCCAACCTTTGTAGCCACTTAGTCAAACACATCCTTAGTTGTAGTAGTATGTTTTTTGCACTTCCTTTTTTCACCTTCAATCATATTTTATTTTTTAAGATAGTCTAAACATTATAAGTAGGGTCAGAATAGTCAAAGACCCGTAAAGGGCGACCACTTGGTTATGATAGCCCATTGAAAACCCAAAAGGGTGGTAGGCTAGAATGCTAATTAGTTGAAAAACCTAAAAAGATGGATAAGTAGAGTGCAAAGTGTAAAAATTGGTAAACAACACCTAGAGTGATAACTATAACTTTTGTTTATGGCTTATCTTTTTAGCTCAGTTCATATTAGCTTATGACTTTGTCTTTGGATGAGATAAATATTTAATTATGGAAAAGTGTTGGATGAAGAATGTAGCATGGTAAAACTATGAAGTGTAATAAGAGGACATATGTGTGAAGTATATAATTTTGTCTCTTATATAATTTTTGTATGTATTTGGCCTTGTAAGCCTAATCAAGAAATAGAAGAAGTGAAGATTATTTTCTTTTCTACCTTAAAATATTGGAATGTGAAGAAGTAGTAGATTGTTAAAGCTTTTATATAACACTTTAATGTAATATAATATGGTTTTGTTGTGTTGATCGAGATTTATAGAATCATTCTATTATGGTTTTCCTAATCTTATTTTATGTATGGTTAATGCATAGTGAGTATTCTATTTTAATTCAATCTATTATCAAATGCTATGTTGGTTATGTTTCATCTTCTGTTAGCATCTATTTCTTCATTCTCTTAGGTGAATATTTATATATTGTAGATGGTTAGTAATACTATAGTCTCTTATGTGCCTATTGGTACTCTCCACTACACAAGCTATCCCTATAATTATTAGGGTGATTAATTCGGCATTATAAATAAATGATTAATATTTAATTACTCATATTTGTTTGTAATTAGTAATTAGTTAGGTTATTTACTGTAGATAATGTTTTGGGTTATTTAGGTTAATTAATCTTAAAAATCTTTTAATCATAGTATTTTATTACTCTTGTGTAATATTTTAGAGATATTTAATTTAATTATTTTTATCTCTCCTATTTTTTAGGAGATATATCAATCTCATATTCATGTATAAATATGTAGCTTGACTTTGTGATATTCTATTAGATTTAATATAATTTGATTCGTCCCCAAGATCTGGTATTAGAGCTTTGTAACTCTAACCCTGTGAGGAACCTCAAAGAAGCCCATGCACTTCAATGGATATTTGTAGAAAAAATTTCAAGTGAAGTAGAAGAAACTACATAGAATGAAAGTTTACCATAAAGAAGAAGTAGTTAGAAATAAGCTACCACAAAATCCACAGAGGCAATGATATTATAATTCACTACCCATTTATTTTTAGCGTTGGAAATTAACTTTTGAGGATTGGTGAGAGTTGTAACAAAAGCTTAGTGGATATATATATATATATATATATATATATATATATATATATATAACTATATATAACTTGGATATTTGTAGAAAAAATTTCAAGTGAAGAAGTAGAAGTAACTGCATAGAATGAAATTTTACCATAAAGAAGCAGTAGCAGGAAATAAGCTACCACAAAAGCCACAGAGGCAGTGATATTATAATTCACTACCCATTTATTTTTAGCATTGGAAATTAACTTTTGAGGATTGGTGAGAGTTGTAATAAAAGCTTAGTGGATATATATATATATATATATATATATATATATATATATATATATATATATATATATATATATATATATATATATATATATATATATATATATATATATATATATATATATATATATATATATATATATAACTTCATCCAAATACTAAGTATACAAAAAAGGCTTGTTTGTTCCTACACTAAGCTTAGCATCCTCTTTGGAGAAAAGTTTAAATGTTTGAGTGGAATTTATTCTAATATCCAATATATTATATCATTGATAAGATTCTCAGAATAGAATGAAAGTAAATCCAAATTCCAAAGTGAGCATTGAGTCATGGGCATGAGAAGTTAGGCACAATAGAAGCTGTTGACAAAATCTACATTGGAGACTAGGCAACTTTATCTAGTAAAATACAAAAGCCAAAAGTGTGGTAAAATCTACATTATTTTATTTGGTAAGCCTTCAGAAGCATCCATATCCGATAAAAGCATTAGAAATTTTTTTTAAAAAAAACTTAGGATTTCAAAAGGAGGATCTTGGCTTTTGGAAAAGGTTGGTGTTTCTATTTTATTAAGTTTACAAATCAAAATTATGCAGTTTTTAAGTTTGTAGATCCAATCTTTAGTGCCAACCAACACTTAAATCCTCAAAACCACCATTAATTTTCCATAACCTCCTTCCAAATATGTCATTTTCTTCAAATATAATTTAAAACCACTTTTCTAATTCCCAAAACCACTTATGAAGTATTCCTTTGCTGTAATTTTATTAAAACTCACCTATGGAGAAATTTGTGGTATTAGGTGGGAGGGTGGTTTTAAAGAAAATTAGAATTGTATGCCTTTAAATATCAATTAGTCCTTTTATAATTTTGAAATTATACATAGGTGAGTTGGTGTAAAGATTTTTTGGTAGAGGATAGGTAGGAGGTTCAAATCCCTAAAAATAATATTTTTGGGTGAAAATTTTAGCAAGACCTCCAAATTTAGTAAACTACTAAATTTAGTTATAACTAACTAAATTAGAAACAAAAGTACAAAAATAAATTAAAAAAAGAGAGAAAAGGTAATAAAATATTTTTCCAAAAAAAGGTCAAAGAGCCCCAAAAAAAATTGTAATTGTATTACACAAAATCATGAGTTTTTAAACTCGACATAATATTCAATCATAGCTGTCTCTGACTCATGTTTATGAGTAATGCCATCGTGTTTGAGTTACTTCATAAACAACCTTCTAGGCATCATCTCTTTAAATTATCAGGGAGAAATAAGGCACATTCACTCATAGCCTTTCCCTCATCTACCCATTTATTACAATCAAAGGGCGTAAATCTTGATAGATGAAATTTTTAAGTATATCATGAGGTTACATGTGCATATGTGGAAATCTATCTAAGAAAGTGATAATGATTGGATGAACCCTTTTCAATATTATCTAGGTACTAAGTATTGAATTATTACCCATACATTTACGCATCTTTCTAGTAACACTAGGTATACAAAAAGGGCAAGCTTCTTCTCTATATCAATGGGTATAAAGGAAGGGAACATATGAATAAAGGTCTAGTATATCAATCTGATAGTATATAGAAAGGGAGACCTATATATCTAGAGTGATAAAGAACTAATCCATCACCCAAAATCTTGATAATGGATGAATAAGCTCCAAAGTTCTTTCTATTGGATTCACAATTACTCAAAGGTGATAACTACTCTAATTAGAAGACAAAGCTTAGAAATCAATTGGAGTTTGAATAAATTTGTTCTATCATATAGGGATCATATACCTAACATATAATAGACATTGATCAACAACATAAATTTGACAAAGCCAATCAGAAGGCTATGTTGATAATCATGTTCAGAGTATCGAATGAAGTTCAACCACACATCTATGAAGCCAAAATAGCTAAAGAAGCTTGGGATAAGCTCCAAACTGTATATGAGGCCAAAAATAAGAGCACAATTCTAAATTTGCAAAGTCAACTCCACTCTTTAAAATTAAGATCAATAAAAATAGTTTTTAAGACATGTTACAATGCTAAGGAAATCACTTCAATCCTTGGGTGAGATAGTTTTAGATGACTCTCTTGTACCTAATGTCTTGATAGCACCACCACCCTCATACAAGATTTTTTTGACCACTTAACTATCACAGAATAAAAACCAAGTTTTGAAAAATTGGTGAATATGTTGCAACAAAAAAATTCCTTCAATACTCATGATAAATAAGAAGAACATGTACAGGTTTCTAATCAATAAAAAAGGAAAGAAACTAGTAAAATCTTCTTCAAGGTAGAATTCAAAAGGAGGAAAGTCATAGAAACAATGTCTCATTTGTGGTCATCAGGGACATGACCTAAAAAAAATAAGGGTATAATACATTTAGAAAAGGATCTTCTAGTGGTCAAAATTTCACTAACCAACAATCATTCCTTAGCTCATTAAATATGCCACAAGGACAGAAAAGGGCACTTGGTAGAAGAAATTGATCTGTAATTAATAATAATCAAATGTCATAAGTTGGTGGAAATACACTTGAATAATGGATCAAAACCTTTTTAACAACTTAATAAAATTGACATTTAAAATGATTACAAAATTAAAATTAGATTTTAAATATCCAAAATAATATGAATTTCAAGAGTGCAATAACCAATTAAACAAGCATTAATATAAATACCACACATGATTTGATAATAGAGTTTGGCATAATGGCCTACATCTCTAGATCCACTCTAATGGGGATCACTCCTTATTATAATTGTTGTAAAATAGCTTACAATATTAATAAGTCTTCAAAATCATCTTAATGGGCTTAATTCCATCCTAGAGATACTCTCAAACTAGATTATTTAGCTTGAGGCTTTAACAAAATCTTTAAGTCTCTAACACCCTTATCCATGCCTTGTCTCCACATCCAAAACTTGCCTTCAAATATAAACTTGACCCCTTTATATAATGCTTCTACCAGTGTCCCAATCAGTTGGGAGCTTATCCTTTTATCCCATAGTGCAATGTTTGAATCCATCTCAATGAATTTGGTGGCCAATGTTAATAAAAAATCCCAGATTTAGTAGGTGGGGAACTTTGTGATAGTTTATATACCATGAAGTTTGTGGTTTATCATTCCAAGCAATTGGCATTGGCATGGATTTTGGTGGGCATGTGGTGGTATGCTGGTTATTTCATGGGTATTGTATAAAGGATTACAAAGCAAATTAGTCAAGTATTAGTCCATAAATAATGAAACATGCATAAAGAACTAACTAACTAAGTCTATCTATTCCTATGGGAATTACAAGGGATAGCAAGAAACAAATTAAAGAAAGTAACATCATATTACCTTCCCAAATGGATTCACCATACCTATGTGGATCAAAATCATGTTCTCCCTTGATCAAACATCCTTTTCTTTGTCAACAATGGTGGTAAACTCCTCCAATGCCTCAATAACACTCCACAAAACCTAGGTTCATGATTCTAAATCACCAAACTAGCCTATCAATGAAGCTTACAAACAAAATCAATGATCAAATGCAAATCCTTGTGGAAACAATTTAACATTATAACTTTGCAATATTCAAGATTTTTTATTCATGTCCATGACCTCTCTATTTATAGATTTTTGAGATTGGTCAGGATCAACCATGAATGCCCATCTCAAGATTGAGATGTGTGGCCATGGATAATCCTAATATTTAGAATTAAATCCATAATTATCTTCATCATGACCTTGGAAGAAAGGGCATTAAAGAGGCATGGGAGGCATTAACAATGCATGGGTGACCCATAATCCTGATATTTGTGTCATTTATGGCCTAGGGATGTCTTTCCAAGAAATACGGTCACCTGATGATGTAGTTAATAGGAATCAATTTTAAAAAAATAAATATTCAACAACTCTAATTGAAAATCCACTTAAGCTCTTGATTTGGATTAATTATCCTTAAACAAGGTTAATCAACATTTGTGCAATTATTTGAAAATTGAGCCTTAATTAATCAAAATGGTCAGAAAGTCATATTACTGGGTCATAATTTGACTGGAGAGGAATTAAAAGGTGATGTTAGATGCGTTGGAGTTGTATTACCATTTAGGATATTTCCAACAACAAATAATAAAGGTACATGATGTGTACCAATGAATTAAAAGAAAAGAATGATCCAGAGCACTAAATGGCAAAATTGTCATTTTGACTTGAAATGATCTAATCAAAGTTAGCTGGCCCATAAAATGTATTTCCCTATTTAGGGATACTTTGATCTAAACTAGAACTTGTAAGTGACAAGTTTGAATCATTTAGGGCATTTTGTGGATTTTGACCTAAAATGTGCATGTGAGTGCAATTTGAGTAAGATTGATAATTTCAACATAAATGGTGTTAGGAATTGGATGTTTACATTTTGACCCTATTTGATAAGGCATAGTGAGACATTTAAGTGAAGCAATGCCTTTTCAAAGAAAATATTTGTCAAGAAAAAATTGGAACAAACCCATGATGCCCCCTCGAGAGGACATACTAAGATGGAAGAAAAGGATGGACTCTCAAAAAGAGAAAGAAAGTGAGAGATTAACCCATGTAATATATCACATCTAGATGAGTTAATTATTGTACATGTGATTACCATCAATGATCAAAATATAATGAGAGGTATAATAGGCCCCAAATATGGGGGGAATGGGAATGATACAATCCATAAATATAAGGGACACACTGTAAATGTACCCAATTTGAGAGTACAAGCTACATGCTTATGGCATTGATCAATCTTGAGACAAGTTTGACACTAAAATATTTACATCATGGGATTTAATGTGGATAGATTGGAATTAGAGGAAAAGAGAGAACATTTTACTTCAAGAAGGGAAACACCACTAGAATGGGGTCTCCAAAGAGAATATAATAAGTACTCCAGTAGAGTAGATTTAATCATGATAAAATAGTTTTTCCCTAGAAGGGAAAATCTTAAGCATTGATAAAGAATAAATAATGATTTACCTATGTAGAGATAATTTGATTTGGATGTGGTTCAGATGTTGTGCCATATAATGGGCAATTTAGCAAGCAAAATAACTCAAGGATATAACCCAAAAGATAGGTTAAAATGAGTGAGTGCAAATGTATATGCGATAGTGTAATAGCTTAGAAAGCCATATAAAACCAAGCACATGAGAATGCACAAAGTGATGAGAGATATGAAAATAATAATGTAGATAGCTAAGTTAATGTCAATAAAACTGAATGTTGCCTACATAGTTCCATGGACTTATGTTCCAACATGAACTTCAGGCCAATGTAGTTCACCCAAGTTTGGGAGAAAATGGAATGAGGAATGATGAAAAATGACCAAGAATTTATTAGACTCATAATGTATTCAAATATATACATGTCTAATCATAGATTTGAGTGCTAAAATTCATGTTACATAGATGTCTAATTTCATATCATGAGACTAGGTTTTGTAATGTGTTCTTTAGAATTGTTCATCGGAGCTGATGTTGACATTAAGACTTTGAGACCTGAGCACAAAGTGATTGATATATCAAAATAAATTAGGCATCATAAGTATGAATAAATTTTAATGACATAAGATTATAATTACACTGAGCCAGTTCAAATGTGAATACCTATAACTAAGGATAATGGTAAAACAATGACCAAAATCAAAGTTACAATGATTTATATTTAAACAAAAAAACACAAACAAAGAAAAAGATAAACATAAATTAACCTAAATTTAAATCAAGATATGATCTTAAATAGGATAAAAAAATTTAAAAACAAAAGTCAAGAATGTTTTAATGACATGAGACCAAGATATAAATAATCAAGATCCATGTGGACCATCAAGGCATTCTTGAACACAAAAGAGAAAATCAAAACCAAATAGCAAAGCACAAGACCAAGATGAGAAAAGAAGTAATAAAAAAGGAGAGGTTTGAAATCACAAAAAAACACCAAGAAAACTCAAATAAACACACACAAACAAAAACCAAGTTAGTGCAGTTTAAAGACAAATGTTCATGCATGTACGATATAGGTGTTACTTTCCACCACATTATAACAAAGAACATGACATGACAATTGTTACCTAATTAAAGAGGAACAATGATAGAAGAAATGGGGGAAGAGAATAAAATGAAGGGGTTGGTTGAGATAACTCCAGGTGTATAAGACAAGTGGATGTTGCCTATATATTTCCATGGATGCTTGTTCCAACATGAACTTCAGGCCAAATGTAGTTCTCCCAGGAAATGGGATAGAATAAAAATGATGATTAGACTAGCATGATTTATAGAAGAAATGGAAGATATTAAAAACAAATAAGAATGGTCTAGTAAACAAGAAGTTGATGAGATGAGGAATGACCTTAAAAAATTACAAATGTATGAGATAAGATGAAATGAACTGGTGTTTCTGTGATTGCAAAATGGTAGGAGCATAACATGGTGGAATGATAATGTACAAATGTATATAATTATGAGATAATTTTTTTGTTCATTTGTGGATCATGTTCTGATTTTTTGGTATTTTCAAAGTATTTCTAATGTTTTTGGTGTTTTTGGGATAAAATATGCACAAGGTGGGACCATCTAGTCAAGGAGATGCATGTCTTGAGAGTAGAGGTTCCAATAAGATAGCTAAGTCAGATATAATGGACTATACTCACAAATTAGTGAGAGTGAGGTTCTTGATAAAATAATAAAGAGGAAAAAATATGGGAATTGAGAAGATGTGGTTGTTCACTTGTCTGAAGCTGCACACGACTATCTTGGCTAAACTACTTTGTAGAACCACTACTGAAGATGTTCATGATATTCATGAGACATAATTGAGATCATAATTGGTCAAGGGACAAAAAAGTGTTCAAGATTATAACATGTCCTAGAAAAAACAAATAATATGCTTCTTGAAGAGAGAAATCGACAATAGGATGAAGAATTTGTTTAGAGTACCAAGGGTTTAAAGCCTTTACTATCAGGGTTCATGAAAAGTGGACCAGGGTAGTATAAAATGTGTTCAAAGTAAGGTGGGATAAAATTATGACAACACAAGCTACCCCCAATTCAGGGGTCTTATAGACAATGATTCAAAGCTATTTATGTGTAGAACCTTTTAAGGTGTATGATGTTAATGGGCTCTGAAAGTTCTTCACCATTAGGTTTAACTAGTCAATATGATCCTAATCTATAGTTTGTTATGAAAATATATGGTCTTAACCAATTAGGTTGAAACTTGTCTTTATTTTTGGGTTCAACATTCATTTTATTTTGGTTCTCTTTTATAACTAAGTCACCAATCTCAAATTTTTGAGGGAGAATGTGTTTGTTGTAGGTTCTCCACAATCTATTCTGATAGGCCTGTAAGTTTTCTAAGACAACCAAACACTTACCATCAAGAAGTTATAGTTCTTTCAACCATGAGGCTCTATAGTATTCATCATCTTCAATGTGTTCAAGTGATATTATTAATTATGGGATCTCAATCTCACTTGGGATGATAGCTTTAGTGCTAAAAACAAGGGAGTATGGAGTAGCTCCAGTTGAGGTGAGATGATTGGTTCTATAAGCCCAGAGGGTAGGAAAGAGTTGTAAGTGCCAATTATAGCCAACATCATTGACAATATTTTTTAAGATGGATAGAATGGTTTTATTTGATGCCTCAACTTGTCCATTGCCTTATAGGTTATAAGGAGTGGATTTCTTGTGCTTTATCTTGAATTTTACATAAAGAGATTTTACATCTTGGTTCATAAAGGATCCACCATTATTAGATATAATATGGGTTGGGATGCCATATCGATAGATGATATATTAATGAATGAATTTAGCTATTTGTTTTTCAGTAACATAAGTGAGAGGAATGGCCTCAATCCACTTGGTAAAGTACTTAGTTGTATTCAAAATGTGCTTATGGCCATTTGAAGATGTTGGATTAATTTTCCTAATGAGATCGAGACCCCATGTTGAGAATGGCCATGGTGTTGTAATTGGATGTAATGGTAAGGAAGGTGCATATATCAAGTTGTCATGCTGCTGATAAGGAACACACTTATTTACATATTTACAAGTATCTATCACCATTTTGGGCCAATAATATCCTATTCTAAGGAGTTTTTTTTCTGGGACTACACCATTAGTATGGGTCCCACACATCCCTTCATGACCCTCCTTTAGTGTGATCTTAGAATCTCCCAAAGATAAACAACGAAGAAGCATTCCATCATAGCCATTATGATAAAGTGTGTTTCTAATGAGGATATAATGTATTAAGACATGAAGGAATAGTTTTTGTTTGTTTTTGGAAAGGTTCACAGGAAATACATGACTATGGAAATAATTATAAAAATCTTGGTACCATGGTAGCTCAGGTGAGGTATTAGGATCAGCAATGGTGCATATCCTCTCTAAATTTGATAGAATATGTGTTAGCTAAAGAAGATTTTCAATTATAAACTAATACTCTTTAGCACTATCATGCATTTGAATCATGGAACTGATTATTTCCATGGCATTGGTATATTTGTTGTTGACTCACAGAACTTGCTCAAACTATAGAGATTTAAAATGTGTTTTGAGGTCATTGACAATTTTCTTGTAAGGAACAAGCTTATCATCTCTTGTTTGATACTGGTCAGTTGTTTGATTTATGATTAGATATGAATCTCCATAGACCTTTTAGCTTTAAATATCCCACTATATGTCAAGATGGAACCCTAAAACTAATGCCTCATATTTTTTCATATTGTTTGTACACTAAAATTATATATGGAATACTTTGGGGTTCAAATCCCCCTGTGGCATGATCAATAATATGCTAGCTCCAGATCCTTAGGATGTGAAGGATCCATCAAAATAGAGCATCCAATATTCAAGTTCTTGTTATGCTTGTTTTATCGTCATGATAGAATCATATGGAAGGTCAAAGTTGAGAGGTTGAGTGGCTGTAATAGGAGCTTCTGAAAGTTGGTCCATAAGAACTTGTCCTTTGATTGCCTTTTTATTCTAGTACTCAATATCAAACTCACTAAGGAGAATAATCCATTTAGCCATGCATCCTTGAAGAGATACTTTAGATAAGAGGAAATTGAGAGGATCTACCTTGGTGATAACAATAGTTTGTTATTTAGTATATATTGTCACAATTTTTTGAGTGGTGAACACCATAGTTAAACATGCCTTCTCAATAGGCATATAATTATGTTCATAGGCTATCAATGTGCAACTTAAATAATAAATTGTGTGTTCCTTATCATGATCATCATGTTGAGCCAAAAGTGCCCCCAATGCATGTTATGTGACTGATATATAAATAAGTAGTGGCTTTCCTTGTGTTGGAGGTCTTAAAACTAGTGGATTGGCCAAGTATGTTTTAAGCTTTGTAAATGCCATCTAAAAATCTTCATCCCACTGAAATGTTACCCCTTTATTTAAGAGATGGGTAAAAGGGTGGCACTTATCTACCAATTGAGAAATGAACCTATGTATAGACTGGATCTTACCTTGTAGACCTCACAACTATTTAAGATTGTTTGGTGGAGACATTTCCATAATAATGTTAACCTTTGTAGAGTCAACTTTGATCCCTCATTGTGATACAATGAACCCAATCAATTTTATTGATGTGACTCCAAAGACAAACTTCTTAGGATTCAAGTAAACTTCATATGCATGTAGCCTCTCAAATATTCTTCATAGAATGTTAGGGTGTCCAACCCTTGTTCTTGATTTTTGTAGTATATCATCAACAATGTCATGCATCATGTCATGGAAGATGATATTCATTGCATGCTAATATGTGACTCCAGTGTTTTTCAAACTAAATGGCATGACTTAGTAATAGAATGTCTCCCATAGAATGGTGAACACAATCTTATGCTAATCTTCAGGGGCTATCTTGATCTAATTATAACTAGAAAATCCATACATTAAGGATAACATCTCATACCCAATATTTGAGTTGATAATCATGTCGATGTTGAGTAGAGGAAAATCATCTTTGGGGCATGATTTATTGATATCATGAAAATTAGTACAAACACATATGCTTGGGTTTTTTTAAATTATTGGCACTATGTTAGAAATCCATTTAGAGTAGTCTAGCAATCTGATAAAATTGGCTCCTAACAACTTTTCTAACTTAGCCTTAACCAAAAGGGAAATGCATAGATGCATCTTTCTCAACTTTTGCTTGACTGGTTTAGCAGCAGGGTAAACAACAAGATGATGCACAACTAAATCTAGGTCCAAGCCCAGCATGTTAGAGTATGCCCATGTAAAGATGTCTATATAATCCTTAAGAATGGATATATTATTTTAACATTCTACTTTATCAAGGGAATCTCCAAGATAAATAATTTTAGGATCCTCATGGGTTCCCAGATTCATTTCTGTGGTGGTCTTCATAAGGAGTGTGGATCCGTCTTCTAGAATTTTAGGCAATATATGGTCATGATCATTTTTATCTGCTATATGTTCTTGTTGTTCCTCCCAAAGATCTAGATAATATGAAGAATTATAATCTACCTTCTTAGGTAAAGGCCAATTGGTAAAATACTCTAGAAACTCAAGATCAAGATGCTCAAATATTTGATGTTATTTTGAAGAGATGCTTGTACTAGCTATAGAACTTGGGCTAGATGGACTTTCTATGTCTTGAGGGGATGAGTAAACTTTCCCACCTAGGAGTGCTTGAAATAGGTTTTCAACCAAAGGCTTGTCTTTTTCTTTACTTTTTCCTTGATCAACAAGTGCCTCAAAGAGGTTTTCACCTGAAGATATCGATGTTTGTTCTTTATTATGACCAATAAATTTTGCTTGATCTCCAAAGTAGGTAGAAGGATCTAATGAAAAATCAAAACCCTACTTATGATCACCAATAGGGAATGCATCTCGTAGGCCCATGTATTTTGTGATTGATTCTTCATTTTGGAACTCATCGAGGCATATAACTAAATTTTTCTAGTCCCAATCTATGAGTTTAGGATGACAAAGGCATAGGTTACAGTGAGGTTTTTTTTTTAGGATGGGAAGCACCAATGGTAAAGATATAACATCATACTTTAGGAAGGGAAGCACCACTAGGATGGGTTTTTGCTTCAGGATGAGAAGCTCCAATAGGTGTTATGGTTAATATGTCATTCAAATCAAACAAATCAAAATAAACAAGCTCATCTAAAAGGCTATAATGGGACATTGTGTCATTACTAGGAGTCTCATTACTAGGTACTTTAGAAGAGTCACTATCAAATAGCATGATGTCATCCTCTAGTGGTTTAAATCTGAGTCCATGATTCCAATTGATGAATCCAACTGAAAAGGGTTCTAAAATTCCTTATGCTTGTGGGCCAAGGCCTTTCCCTGTATAGTCAAGATGATCCATTATATTGTTGGGGATAGGATACTTTGGATTCTAAAAACAATCAACAATGCCTTTAAAATATAACCAATCTCCCTCAATAAAAGCCTCTTGATATTTCTTTGGTGTAATTACAGGTACAAAAACCACATGAGGTTTTGGTTACTTCCTCTTTGGTTACCAAATTTGATTGGGTCTGTTAGGAGTCTAGGAAGTTTTAGGCTTACCAAATGTTTTAGGGGATTTTTTTAATTTTTTAATACGGAAGATGTCCTTTAGATGGTATATGGAAATGCTTGCATCTTTAATAATAACCTATTTGGCTAGAGCTGTAGGAAATGGATCAGTTAAAGTGGAGGCTAGATCACCAGGGTCTATATAATTAGGTGGAGATGGATGAGAAATGATGGATTTTTTCTTATTTTTAATGAATTTAGAACATGGGTAATAGTTACAATTATGAAACTCTACTTCAAGATGTTTGTAGTATTGATATGGTTGTTGATTAGCGAGAATAGTAACCTCGATTCCATCATGGGGAAACTTAAGGCATTGGTGAAGAGTAGATGGAACTGCCTATACTTCATGGATCCAAGGATGACCAAGAAGTATGTTATAAGGAAACTCAATATCCATGATATGGAATAATTTATGATGAAAAATAGACCCAACCATGATTGGAAACCAAATTATACCAAATGATTCCCTCTCAGAATTGTCATAAGCCTTGATTGTAATAGTTTTTGGTTGAATGTCTTTATCCATGTAGCCCAATCATCGTACCAATTTAAGAGATATCATGTTCATCCCTAAACTATTATCTATAAGAACCTACTTGATCTTGTGATCCACAATAATTATCTCAATGTATAGTGGGTTATTTTGGTTTGGGTTAAGGGTGGACATATCCTTTTAATCAAATGTGATTTTTCAAAATAAAGATTGATGTCTAACTAGGTTCTAGAATTGATCAAGGTTTATATCATTAGGCACAATAGACTCTTGTAAATTTTTTTTGAAGATGGTTCTATAAACATAAATGTCTGCAAGAGTTCTAATATGGAAATTTGTGCAAGGGTTTTGTCTAATTGATCTATTAGACTATAAGGCCTTCAAATTGTCGATTGAACTAGTTTAGTCTTTGTTGGGATAGTATTCTAATTTGAAAACATTGGCATAATGTTTTCATTGGTTTTTATGGAAAAAGTGGGTGAAAGGCCCTAGATGGTAACTCATGGGTGTCTAGTTGTAACTACACAACCTAGAGGTGGCAAGGATTTATTATAATAAAAAAAATAGTATTGTTGTCTAGGATTAGTAACCTATGCAAATAGAGTAGCAACATGATGATGTAAACCCAACTTGGTATTACTAGGGGGAGAAGGTTCTGACCCTATAATGATGGGTCTTGTATTATGAGGAGCACAAAATTGGCCATGTGGCTTCACAATAATAGTGGAAATGTGGGTTACAAAAATGCATCCCATAATGTTATTATAGTCATGAGGTACATTATTATAAGCCAAATTATTGGTGTGGGCATTATGATCTCAATTATGCTCATTATGATTCTAACCTTGTTGTTGGTTCTGATTCTACCTCTATCCTTGATTATGACCATTTTGATTGTTTCTTGGTCGTGGTGGATCATGTCAAGGAAAGGGGTCTTTATAAATTCCCATATCATGATTTGTGTCTTGATTAGGGGCCAACTTAATTTCTAGTTCACTACTTTCAATAAATTCCTCAATAATATGTCGTAATTAAACACAATGATATGCACTATGACCAACAACATGATGAAAGTTACACCATTCATTCTCTTTGTACCAATCTGGTTTTGGCTGATCTTGAGGAAATGGCCTTGATACTAGCCATATAATTAAATTAGTTATAATGAGATTTTGTAACACTATTTCAACTAATTATTCTAACTTGCTAAAGGCTCTAAAATTGCTATGAAATGTCCTTCATGGAGGTTATCTCTGCAAAGTAGGTATTATATTTGGAGGAGTTAATTGTACATTTGAAGGAGGCATATCTTGTACCATTTGTATATGTCTTGTTTCAGTCACCCCATTTCCAACCATGTTTTTATTTTTGCTAAATCCCTTAGGCTTATCCTGTATAACTATTTGAGCCAGTGATTTAGCCTGATTAGACAATTGACCTTACACAAAAATCTTAACAAGGTCCTTAGCAATAAGGGCCTTCTCAATCTACACTCCTTTGTCAATAATTTCTTCAAATGAGTTAGCACAAGCTAATTATAGATTATTTTTAGCTTCAAGATGTAAATTCTATGCAAAGATATCAACCAACTATTTGTCTGGTAAATTGTGTTGAAAGCAGCCTACCAATGTCTCCACCTTTGCAGATATGTAATGAAACTTTCACCATCACATTGTTTGTCTTTGCATAAGTCAACAATAGTTAATTCATGTTATATGTTATATGATAAATGTTTAACAAATTTTTTTGATAAGTCATTCTAATCTACAACTGATTCCTTGGGTAGTTTAGGTATCTAATCAAGAGCTTGTCCCACTAAACTTTACAGAAATAGTCATAGTAAGTACTCACTACTATAAGCAAATTCTTGACATAAGATGAAGAATGCATGTATGTGCTCATGTGGATATCCTTTTCCTTTATATTTTTCAAACTTAGGTGCCTCAAAATGAGGTGGATAGGGGTTTTGAAGAATAGATAAAATAAATGGATATGGGCATATCTCATCGAATTTGTACTTTTTGACTCTATTATTTATCTCCAATCTTTAAACAATTTCCTTCATAGAGTTCCATTCTTGCATATTTGGTGTATTTATGGATTGAATAAGATGTTGGGGTGGAATGTTCCCCTATTTTTATTGCTATTGGGGTGGAATGTGCCCCTAGTTTTGTTACAATTAGGTTGGAATGTGCCCTTGGTTTTGTTGTTGAGGTGGAATGTGCCCCTACTTTTGTTGTTGTTGGGGTGGAATGTGCCCCTGGTTTTGTGTGGATCTATAGGGACTATATACCTTTTAATCCATGATTTGGTTATGATTTGTTGCTTGAGTTGAGAACATAGGTTATTGATTTTTGGATTGTAAAACATTCCTTGAATTTGGTTATTTTGCACTTTGTTGATTTTGGAAATTTCTATGTTTATTTACCAATATTTGGGTTGATTGAAAAGAACTAGCCAAATTGTCTTGAGGGATTTCCTCAATTCAAAGTGAATGTTTGGGTTTTTGAGTTTGTAAATTAATAAGAGGTTCTTGATGATTGAAAAATTTATGTTATATATCAAATGGAACACTTTGTAAGGTCTCTTGTGACTTTAACTATTCATTTATATTACCTTGATCCACTATGGTAATGTCTTCATCCAATATTTATTGTGTACTTTCAACCACATTTCCTTGTTATTTTGAAGCATTATGATGAATTGAAGTGGCAACTAGGGAGTTAGTTAAGCTATGACAAGTTGGTATGCATATTGTTGACTTATTATCTTGATCTTAGCTAAAAGATCCAGATTTATGGGTGTTGACTCTATTTTTATTTCCTTTCCTTTTTTAGAGGAAGAAGGTATGTCTATTTGTGTGAAATCTTGATCTTTCCATCATTGTTCTCTTTCTCTAACTAAGGTATGCAATTATTCTATAGGAAAGTCAGAAGGTAGTTTAGTACTAGATTTTATCAATCTAAAAAGGGCTTCATCTTGATCTTCTTGGGGTTGATATTCATTGTAATAATCTTTGGATCCTACTTTTTTGGGATATCATTAAAAATAATGGGGTTATCTTGACTAGCATAAAACTACTCATCTTCATAACTAAGGCCATAAGGGGCCCCAGTACGAGTGAACCTTTGAGTCATGTCTAAAATATTTGTTTTGTGCGTTTAACTAATTTTGGACCAATGTTTGGAAACAAAATAAAGTATGCTTCGACTCTATTTTAAACATATAACCAAGGTACCAATGAGACTATAAGGGAGGGTGGTTTGAAACCATGCACAATTTATAAGATTTGGTTCATGAGTTTACTCAACCTTTGGTAAAGTTGAAATCGTATAGATTGGAAGAGAGTAAGGTAACTCAAAGACCCAAGGTGAAAACTAGTACACCAAAGCCTAGATCTTTGTGATACACCCACACTTTAAAAGCTAGCTTCAAATTTTGATAAGTTGACCCTACAATTTTAGAGGAAAGCTTTCTGGATTATGAAGAAGACAAAATGAACTAAGCAACTTAAGATGTAACAACATTCACAAATCACTAAGTATAAATCTAGGACCAAATAGGTAGCAAAACATCACCACATGATTTCAGTAGGATAAAATATGTTCTAGGACTCAAAGTGTGAATGATACACAATATGACTTGAGTCCACCAAGATGATAATGTGATTTTGAGTCTTAATAAATGACCTTCGATCCAAATGGAAATTTGAACCCAAGTTAAAACAAGCTTAGTACACAAATGGTGAACCCACTTTGACACACCAACCCTTAGAACTCAGAAAGATTCAATTTCAAATGTGGATTATAAATGAAGGATTTAAACAAATTGGGTAAAATATCTAGACTCAATTGGGTATCATGACTGCACCAAAGTGGATGACATGACACAAAGTTTTTGATAACAATTTGAACAAGGGAAAGGTGAATTATCCATTTGGATAATGTAATGCCTCTTTGGCTCAATAAAATTGAGGACAATGTGATTTATTTAAGTTATTTGAGTTAACAAGTAGTTTTAGACACAAATCAAGACCAAGTAAGCTGATGACAAAAAACAAACATCTTAAGTCTAAACTGACAAGGTATGGAAAAGTGGGGTCTACTAAACCAGTAAGGTTTTGATCATTTTAGGGGAATAAATTTCACAATTACTTTTACATCAAATGATGCAAAAGATAAGTATAAAAATCGGGTGATCATGGCATTAGCTAGTTGTAAAAAGGTGTAGTCTTTTTTACAACCACTACATCATACTATTCGCTCAATGTAGTGCGATGTCCAAATGTAGATACATCCCATTTTTAACTCCAAAATAGTCAAATGAATTCAGTGTTGGGAGGTGAAACCTTGGGTTAAAGCTTCTCTAAATAACTCGTAGGAGGTAATGACATCCCCCTCGCAAGCCAAGTTTTCATGTAAATAAAGAGGCATAAAATAGAAAGACTTTAGGGTCATTTTCAAGGTCACCCAAACTTTGATGAGTTTTTGTGGAGTGTTTTAGATGACATTATTTCTAAGCCTTAGACTAGGATATTTGCAATAGGAATGGTGCTTTTGATTCTAAGGGTTCCCTATAGGGGACAAATGGAAGAGCATACATGCAACATTCCTCTTTTTTCCAAATAAAACCTAAATAAATAACTATTGCAAACAAGAATTGACAAGTATGTTCAGTTTTAATCCCAATTGAAATATTTGGTGGTGTTCATTTGACCCCTTGGTCTTAGTTGCAAACATTGAAAACATTCACCAAAATATCTAAATTCTTTGTTAAAACACCAAAACAAAGTTCCTAATTGATTTTTAAGCATGCAAAAGGTGATTTAAACATGTTTTTATCAAATGTAAAACTTGGTCTTATAGTAAAAATTTTAGCATGTCCTTTAGCTTTGAAGCTCTTTTTAGCTTGAAATAATGAACTTTGGAAAAATAGCTCTTAGGTCTATGTTTTAAGAAAAACATAGTGACCGAAGTCAGTTATTACAACTAATGATGATTATTTTGGCTAACTAATATCTAATCAATGTTGGTTTTACTAATCAACATCGATTAAGCTAGGTAACTGTTGTCAGTATTACTTGCTGACATCAGTTACTATGTAAAACTATGGCAAATAAAAATAGAAAAATAAAGTTAGAAAATCAATTTAAAAGAATTTTAAAGGTCCAAATAAATATTTTAGAGTTGAAAAATGATCTCCTTCAGATGTGAGATGCATCTATTCCCATCAGGCATGCCAAGATGTAGATGGGATTACAAAGCAAGTTAGTCAAGAACTAGTCCATAAATAATGAAGCATGCACAAAGAACTAACTAACTAAGCCTATCTATTCCTATGAGAATTACAAAGGATAGAAAGAAACAAATTAAATAAAGTAACATCATATTACCTTCCAAAATGGATTCACCATACCTATGTGGCTCAAAATCATGTTCTCCCTTGATCAAACATCCTTGTCTTTGTCAACAATGGTGGTAAGCTCCTCCAATGCCTCAAGAACATTCCATAAAACCTAGGCTTATGATTCCAAATCACCAAACTAGCCTATCAATGAAGCTTAAAAATAAAATCAATGATCAAATTCAAAGTCTTATTAAAAAAATTTAACATTATAACTTTGTAATATTTAAGATTTTTTATTCATGTCCATGGCCTGTCTATTTATAGATTTTTGAGATTGGTCAGGATCAACCACAATCATCCAACTCAAGATTGAGTTGTGTGGCCATGGATAATCCTAATATTTGAAATTAAATCCATAATTATCTTCATCATGACCTTGGAAAAAGGGGCATTGAAGAGGCATGGGAGACATTAACTAGGCATGGGTAACCCATAATCCTAATATTTGTGGCATTTATGGCCTAGGGATGTCTTCCCAAGAAATGAGGTCACTTGATGATGCAACTAATAGGAATCAATTTTCAAAAATAAATATTCAACAAATCTCATGGAAAATCCACTTAAGCTATTGATTTGGATTAATTAGCCTTAAACAAGGTTAATCAACATTTGTGTAATTATTTGAAAATTAGCCCTTAATTAATCAAAATGGTCAAAAATTCATATTATTGAGTCATAATTTGATTGGAGAGGAACTAGAAGGGATGTTAGATGCATTGGAACTATATTCTCATTTAGGATGTTTCCAATACCAAATAATAAAGGTACGTGATTTGTACCAATGAATTAGAAGAAAAGAGTGATCAAGAGCACTAAATGGCAAAATTGTCATTTTGACTCAAAATGATTTGATCAAAGTTAGCTATCCCATAAAATGCATTTCCCTATTTAGGGATGCTTTGACCTAAATTGGCACTTGTAAGTGATAATTTTGAACCATTTAGGGTGTTTTATGGATTTTGACCTAAAATGTGCATTTGAGTGCAATTCAAGTAAGATTGACAATTTCAACACAAATGATGTTAGGTATTGGATGTCTATAGGTATTTGTGGTATAATGTGGCATATGTGGGTTGGAGCATGGAAATTAATAAGCTTTATATGGTTTGTTTAGAACATTCAGGATATTTAATTACAATATAGTTAAAATTGGACCATGGTAAATAATTAATTGGTGACAAGCCAAATGGTGGCTTGAGGTCACACCATATGGAACAATCTCCACTCACCACTTGTTGACATCTAACTAGATGTTCCATCCAAACCTAATTTTTTTACTTGCCTTAGTTGATCTTTGATGCATGATATATTGCACATACGAGCTCCATTTTGTGAACTATGAAATTCACTAGAAATATATCGATGTTTTATTCCCTGTGACAATGATCAACCTACAATTTGATGACTTATTTTTTAGAATGAAACATAGATCCTCCTAGATCAATCTTCCCCACTAGGAGCTTTTGGACCTCCAAAATTTTATTAATTGGTAAAGATGTAAGGGAGAAATACCTCACTTTTTTTGCTTCCATCCATTTGGCCTTGTTTGGGTGCATCCCTTTGATACCAATAGGAAGATATTCAACATCTCCTCTTCATGAAGTCTAAACCTTCTTGTCAAGTATTGTATCTTCCTACAATTCTTTTAGATACTCAAGAGCAAAATCATCAATAAAAGGAATGGATATACTCTCATCATGATCTACAATCATTAGAGGCTCATATAATTTTAAATTTTCCACATTCACAATTAAATAAATATGCATTTAAGATGGAAAATCTAACTAGAAAGCAGTTTTACCAATCTTTTCTATAATCTAGAAAGGACCATATCAGATTGGTTTCAACTTTTTACCTTCACCTATCAGCCTTTCCTTACTAATGTGAAGCCATACTAAATCACCTAAAATAAATTGGTGATCAACACGATGTTTTTCAAGTCTTAATTTATACTTTGTCTAATTTTTCTCCAACTGATCTCAAATAGTCTAGTGTACCTATTGTATCCTTTTAATGAACTTATTGGATTTAAAAACATCTTTACATTCATCAGCAACTTAATCTTATCCATAACAAATATCTAGAGGAGATTTAGGCAAATATACATAAAAAAACTTCAAAAGGATAGTTCATAGTAGAAGATTGAAGTGCATGGTTGTAAGCATGTTGAATATAGCATAAATGCTCATCCCATACCTTGGGATGTTTACTATAATAACCTCTGAGAAAATGTACCACTGTGCAGTTCACAACCTTTGTTTAACCATCGGTTTGTGGATGAAATGTTGTGCTCCTATTCAACTTAGTGTCCATCAATTCCCATAGTGTTGACCAAAATTACCTAAGAAACCAAAAACCCTGATAAAAAATAATAGAAGTGAGCAAACCAAAATTGAACTCATACATGCTAAAATAACAAGTGTGCCATACCTTCTCCTATAATCTGCTTAGTGTAAGGAATCAAAACAAACATCTTGCTAAATCTATCCACCACCACATATAAATAATCATGTTTCCTCTGTGACATAGGCAAACCCCAGACAAAATCCATGGAAATACTTTCCCAAGGATGGGTAGGAATAGGTAAGGGAGTGTATAGTCTTAGTCTCCTATTACTAGGCTTGCTTATGGCACAAAGAACACACCCCTTGATATATTTGGCAACATTTTCCTACATACGAGGCCAGTAAAAATACATTATCAAATGCGAAACCATTTATCTACTCTAAAATGAACAAAAATAAGAGAAGTATGTGATTCCCTAATCATGTGCACCCTTTCATTATGAGGAATTCAAAGTTTACCTAAATGATACAAGAGTCCATTATGCACATGATCGTCTAATTCTTCTACCTGTTTACCACTTATCAAGTCTTCATACACATCCTTAAAGTCAACATCATCAACATACTATTATTTATAACTTTTATGAGTCAAAGAAATATGTTGTAAAAGAATAGATACAACTACCATATGAGGCTTAGAAAGCATGTCAATAAATTTATTCTAATACCTTTCTTATACCTGATCACAAGATGAAACTACTATAGGAAACCCATCTAATGTAAATACCTAGATTGTTATAGCTTGGCCTGTGACTGGAGATATTAGAGGGGCTGATGATCTATATGTATCAATGCCTCCTTTCCCATTAAGTAATGTTTCCACTTCTTAACACTCTAAATAAATGCATACAATTCCTTATCAAAGTTGGATAGTTTTTTACTGCACCTATGAAGATCTCATAATGATAGCATACTAATTTATTTCTTTGTATCAAAATATCTCCCATAGCATAATCACTTTCATCTATCTCGATCTCAAATGGCTAATGCAAATCAAGATGTGCCAAGATAGGATCATTACTAATCTTTGTCTTCAAAGTGTCGAAGGCCTTTTTTTGCTTGCCTCTCCACCAAAAGACCTATTTTTAACTAGTCAAAGAATACAAGGGTGATGCAATAACTGAGAAATTAGCAACAAATTTCTTCCAATATTATACTTCACCAAGAAAACTTCTAACCTAAATTACATTTTTGGGTTTAGGCCATTTAACTATAACCTTCATTTTTCAGGATCAATTTTCAATTCACCATGTCCTACAATATATCCCAAGTAAACCAAAAAGGTCTTGCCAGATTCACATTTAGATAATTTTAAATAAAGTTTCTCCATTCTCAATGCATCCATGACTTTCCTAATATGAGTCACATGATTTTTATATCATTGACTAAAGATCAAAATATCATCTAAGTACACTATACCAAAATCATCAAGGAATGGCCTGAAAACATCACTCATCAAATGCATGAATGTAGCCGGTGCATTGCACGAGACAAAAGGCATGACAAGCCATTCAAACAATCCATGTTTTGTTTTATAAGCAATTTTCCAAATAACACCATCATTAATCCTAACCTGATGATAACCACTTTTCAAGTCTAACTTAGTGAAATAGATAGCACTTCTCAACTGATCTAGCAAATCATCAATACGAGGAAGAGGGTAGTGATTCTTAATAGTAATTTTGTTCAAAGCATGAAAATCAACACACATTTACAATGTGCCATCTTTATTTGGCACCAAAATAATAGGTGAACCAATAGGAGATGAACTTGGATGAATAAAACCTCTCTCCAAAAGTTCCATTTCCTACTTCTTGATTTCCTCATTTTTCACCATTGATAACCTATACATGCCAATGTTAGGGAGAGGAGAATCCTATAACAAATGAATTTCATGTTAAACTCCCTTTTTAGGGGCAACCCTTTTGGATCCACAAATACATCATCATAACTAGAAATTATTTCAACCAAGTGTTTCTTATGTTTTGGATTGCAATTTTCCATAGCCTAGGAATATTCTTTTTCCTTAGACTTAATCAACATGAGACAAAAATTCTTGCTTGAATTGACTATTCTATTCATTTTACCTATTATAACCAAGGAAAGACTTTTCTTAACATGATGTGATCTGACTATATATTTAATGCCATCCTTAACAAGCAAGTACTTATTCTCCTCCCTATAAATTTTTTTTTTCTATCATAAAGATAAGGGCTTCCTAAAACAATCCCACATATGTCCAGAGGAACTACATCCAAATCAACTTCATCCACAAATTTGGATGTGATGGAAAATTTCAATCTACAAATTTTGGTTACTTTTATTTTTACGTCATCACACACCCAGCCAAGTGGATAGGGTTTCAAATGGGGAGTTTTTTGTAGGCCTAACTTTTTAACAATCTCCTTAGAAATCAAATTTGTTTGTGATCCACTATCAAATAGAGTGTTAATCTTAGTATGTTTTAAAAAAACCCTAATGTGGAACAACTCATCTATTTTCTTATCATCATCCATAATTTTTTGTTTTAAAAAGGAAGCAACATTAGATGACTTAGTGCTAGAAATAAAAAGAGAAGAACAATTTTGCATACTCATAGCTATGATCTTAGTTTCATTACTAGAGTTTAAACCCAGATCTTGAACCATTGTATTAATTTTCTTATCCTTCTTCTTAAACTTGTTAAAAGGTCTTAACTTAGGATGTAATTTCCACCACTTAGACTTATCATGATTTTTCTTACAATGATTGAAAAATGGCTTACAATCTTATTTATGAACAATAACAATGGATTTTTGTTTACCTTTTCTAGAACTTTATCCTTTAAAATGCTTAACATCAGATTGCTTACTTTTAACTTTAGGAAGAGGTTCTTTTGTCTATTTTCCTCTAGCCTCTAAATGAATGGCTTTAACACATGCTTCATTTAAACTATTTGGATTGAGTACTAGAATCATGTGTTTCAAGTAACTATGCAACCCACCTATAGACTTAAGCAATGTTTCCTATGTATAAAGACAAATATTCAAAAAGTAAAGCATTTTTCCTAAATTCTTGTGTATAATCTTGAAAACTTTGGCCTTTATTTTTTTTGAAATATTTCCAATCCATCATGGCTTGCTACATATAGCCTAAAGGATAAAATTACTTTCTGAGTACATCAACAAATTCACTCCAAGTGGAAATCAAGTTACTTATATTAATCTTGCTTTCCTTCAACTTGATCTCCCACCAGATGAGAGTTGTGCCTCCCATTCAAAGAGTAGCCAAGTGAATTTTAGCCTCATCATCTACAATCTTTTGGACCCTATATTATACTTCAATTTTATTTATCCAATAATCCAACTTTTCTACATTAATCTCACCATTAAACATCAATAATTCAAACATAATATCTATCTTTAGTGAAGGGAGAGATTCAATGGAATTTTTATCTTTACCATCATTTAAAGAGGAGGAAGGTTTCTCAAAAAATTTATCATCTTCATCGTGTTCCATTTTAATTCATCTTTCATGGTAAATCTCATCGACCATATCCTTCATTTCAAAGAAGGCATGTCAAAAAACTCATTTAAACTTGAAGTCATCTCCCATTTCCATAGTATGTCTTGATCTAACCTCTAGATTGTACCTAGATAATTCTCCTTCACCCTGCCTAAATCTCAACCTTGTCAACATACACTAGTAATCCACATGGTTAAATATGAATTTCTCTTTGATACTGAAAATCTGATCCATAATTGACAATAATCAAGTGTCATAATTTGGCAAAATTACACTTGAATAATGGATCAAAAATTTATTAACTACTTAATACAATTAACATTTAAAATGATTACAGAATTAAAATCAGATTTTAAATATCCAAAATAATTTGAATTTCAAGAGTGTAATAACTAAAGTGACAAAAATTGACAGAAATACCACACATGATTTGATAACGGAGTTCGGCACAATGGCCCATGTCTCTAAATACACTCCAATGTGGATCACTCCTTATTATAATTATTGAAAAATAGATTAAAATATTAAGAAGTCTTCAAAACCATCTTAATGAGCTTAATTCTATCCTAGAGATACTCTTAAACTATATTATTTAGATTGAGGCTTTAACAAAATCTCTAAGTCTCTAACACCCTTATGCATGCCTTGTCTCCATGTCCAAAACTTACCTTCAAATATAAACTTAACCCCTTTATATAATGCTTCCACTTGCATCCCAATCAGTTGAGAGCTTATCCTTTTATCCCATAGTGCAAGGTTTGAATCCATCTCAATGCATTTGGTGGTCAATGTTAATCTAAAATCCCACATTTGGTAGGTGGGGGACTTCATGATAGTTTATATACCATGAAGTTCATGGTTTATCATGCCAAGTAATTAGAATTGGCATGGATTTAGATGGGCATGTGGTGGCATGTTGGTTATTTTTGGTTGAACATGGCATATGTGGGTTGGAATGTAGCATATAATGTGGAAATTAATAAGCTTTATATGGTTTCTTTGGAACATTCAAGATATTTAATTATAATATAGTTAAAATTGGACCATGGTAAATCATTGATTAATGACAAGCCACATAGTAGCTTGAAGTCCCACCATGTGGACCAATCTCCACTCACCACTTGTCATCCACTCACAACTTATCATCCACTCACCAATTATCGACCACTTTCCACTTGTTGACATCCAACTGGATGTTCCATCCAAACCCAATTTTTTTACTTGCCCTAGTTGATATTTTATATGTGATATATTGCATATATGGGCTTCATTTTGTGAACCATGAAATTTTATAGAAATCTCTCAATGAGCTCTTCACTTTGATAATGATCAACCTATAATTTGACAACTTTTTTTTAGAGTAAAACATAGATCCTCCTGGATCAGAAATCAAAGTAATGAGGCAATATTGTTAAACAAGAAGAACATGATGAGGAAGATGACTACATGTACTATACAAATACCCAAGAAGAATCCACATCATAAAGTGACATATAGTATGTTGACTTGGGTGTAACCTGACACATGATAGGTAGAAAATATTGTTTTTCACTTTGAAGGACACACCCAATAAAAATCATGTTTCTTTGGGTGATGATACCTCATACAGTGTGTAAGGAATTGGCAACATTGCCTTACCCCTAGCCATGAAAACATGTAAAATAATATATGTTATCTATGTACCTGGTTTAACCAAAAACTTGTTATCATTAGGTCAACTTTTAGACCATAATTTGAAAATTGACTTTGACTATAAAGGTGAAATGAAATTGTGATTAATCAGAGATAAATCTAGAAACTCTAAAATTATTACATGAGCATCCAATGTGAACCAAATGTTTTAGCTTGATTTCATTTATAAAAATAATTAATCACTCATAAAAAAATACATGGACTCAGCACAATTATGGTACAAGAGATTTGGCCACATCAATTTATGATATCTTGACACACTCTACTATAAAAACATGGTAATAGGCTTACCACCTCTTTAAAATGGTATAAACAAATGTCATGATTGTTTGGTAGGAAAGAGACATCGAGTTCCATTTTAGAAAAGTACCTATAGATCCAATGGTAAACTTGATTTGGTTCACACAAATTTATGCAGGCTAATGACACCTAGCCATGTTAGATTTAAGTATTTTATGTTCTTTATTGATGATTGTTCCAAAAAACTATGGGACTATTATCTGAAAATAAAGGGTCAAGCCTTTGAAACTTTCAATAAGTTCAAATTGGTTGTTAAAAATGAATTTGGTTGAAAAATCAAGACCCTTCACACAGATCATGGGGGGAATTCAACAATAATGAGTTTAAACATTTTCTACAATCAAATGACATTCATCATCAAATGGCGCCTCTACATACACCACAAAAAAATGCAATTATTGAATGGAGGAATCATACTATTATAGAAATGGTGTGATGTATGATACATGATTTAGTCTTTATAAAGGTTTTTAGGTAGAACCTACCAAAACTATCGTATATCTACTCAACAAAATACCCATTATAGATCTTGATGGAGTAACTTCACATGAATCCTGGTCAAGGAAAAAACCATCTATAATACATCTTTGAGTTTTTGGATGTCAACAATTTATGCATATTCCCAAATCAAAACAAACTAAGATTGATATGAAAGCCAAAAAATATGTGTTCTCAAGGTATAGTGAAGAATCACTTGCCTATAGACTCATGGATCCAAAAACCAGACAAATCTACACCAATAAGGATGTTGAATTCTTTGAAAAGAAAGAAGTAGAAGTTCCTTCTACAAGTGCTCCTAATAAACAAATCAGTCCCATAGATTATATAGAATATGGTAATATCCCAGATGAATATAGTAATGATAATGAGAATAATGGTGAAGCTCCACCACCCACAAGAACTACTCAACATATGCCTGAATGGTATACAAATACTCTCATAGATGTAAAATTGGATGCCATTCTAAACACATCCACCACTGAACCAAGGACTCATAGTATGGCTCATGGTGAGGTCAATTTGGCCTTAATGAGTATAGTTCTTGAATATTTTGAGCTATCTATAGTTTAGGAAGCCATACATTTGAAACCTTGGAAATATTCTATGGATATGGAATATAATTCATTGATGAAGAATAAAACATGGTAGCTTATAGATCTTCCACCAGGGAAGATGCTAATTAGATGCAAATGGATCTTCAAAATGAAGTACAAAGTAGATGGTAGTCTCAATAAGGATAAGGCAAGATTGGTTGTGAAAGGGTATTCTTAGAAAAAAGGCATTGACTATGAGGAGACATTTATTCTCACAAAAAGTATCAAAACTATCAGGATGATTTTTGCTCTAGCTGCATAGTTTAGCTAGAAAGTCCAATAAATGGATGTAAAAAGTGCCTTCCTTAATGGATACTTAAAAGAAGAATTCTATATGACTCAACTAAAAAGTTTTTCCAAATTTGGAAAAGAAGATAAAGTTTGTAGACTTGAAAAATCATTATATGGTCTTAAATAGGCTCCCAGGGCATTGTATATCAAGATTGGTGAGCATCTCTTGAAACATGGATTCGAAAGGAGTCCACATGATCTAAATATGTACCTCAAACAACAAGGGGGGGAGATAGTGATTGTAGTTGTATATGTGTATGATATAGTCATAACTGATAGTTTAGTGAAGATGATTAAATCAATAAAGAATGATTAAAGTCAATCATTTGACATGATAGATCTTGAGATTTTGCACTATTGTCTTGGCTTAGAAGTTTGGAAAAGATAAAATCACATTTTTGTATCTCAACTAAAATATTCTAAGACAATGCTCAATAAATTTAAAATGATGAATAGTAAACCATTTTCCACACCTATGGAGACAAAGATCCAATTGTCTTGATCAGATCCATTACCATAGGTAAATACAACTCTATATTGACAGTTAATGGGGAGTCTTATTTACCTGACCTATATTAGGCTAGACATCAACTATGTTGTCAATTATCTTTCAATGTTCATGTAAGAGCTTAAGATTAATCACTGGAAAGTAGCAAAGTGAGTATTGAGGTACATTAAAGGAACTATGGATTTTGGCCTATAATAAAAGAAGAATGATAAATTTTTATTAACATGATATTTGGACTCAAATCATATAGGGAACATTGATGACAAGAAATCCATTTCAATATTTGTATTCTTTTTGGGATCTAGATCGATATCATGGGGGAGTAAGAAGAAAAATTATGTTTCAAGTTCCTCCATAGAATCATAATTTCATGTCAAAGGAGGAGATATCTATGAAATGACTTGGCTTAGATGTATACTTAAAGGATTTGGATTACCATAGGATCAACCAACAATTCTTCATGTAGACAATGGAGTAGTGAATCTTGTTTGCAATCCAGTGTTTCATGAATGGACTAAACACATTGAGGTGTAAGTTAATTTCATCTATGAACATATTTAGAATAACAACATCTAACTCCAATATTTCTTGACAAATCAATAACATATAAATGTTTTTACCAAAGCACTTGCACAAGAAAAATTTGAGGCATTCAGAGAATTTCTCTCTTGTTCACTTGAGACAATGCTAAATTAAGGGGGTGAATGTTAGGGTGATTAATTCACCATTATAAATAAATTATTAGTATTTTTACTCATATTTTTTTAATTAGTAATTAGTACAGTTATTTATCTTAGATAGTTTTTTGGCTTATTTGGGTTAATCTTAAAAATCTTTTAATCATTGTATTTTGTTACTCCCATGTAATATTTGAGAGATATTCAGTTTAATTATTTTTATCTCTCTTATTTTTAGGATCTATTTCGATCTCATATTCTTGTATAAATATGCATCTCAACTTTGTAATACTCTTTTGGATTCAATATAATTCGATTCATCCTCAAAAGTAATTATCATGTTTTCTAGTATTTCCAAGAACCTATACTAACAAAATTTACCTCCTCTTGTAATAAATTGATGATTTGATCATCATTTTCAAACACTTTCTAGTTAGCATCATTATCAAGCAATACAAGTCTAATTATCAGCTTGACAAGTCATGAATCTCTCACAACCTCAATAGGGAGGTCATATTGAGAGCCTATTATGGCAAACCTATCTACATAAACATTCTTATTCCTCAGCATAGTTTGTATCTTTTAATCATCAAAACTTTCAATGAGATCCCAAAATATGTGTTTATAAGCCTTTAAAAAGCTAATTTTGGATGCATTTTAGGTTCTCACATAATTTTCAACTAGATTGTTGTCCCTAAACACCTACAACATTTTAATTCATTTCTTTTGTGCCAATTAGTGGCCTTGAATTAGTGCCTCATATTTGGCCATATTATTGGTGTAACTAAATTAATCATATATATATATATATATATATATAAGTATTTATCCTTTTGATGAGAGATCATCATAATTCCTACACCTACACCTTTTTTACTTTTAGAGACATCAAAAAATAGATGCTATGTACCTTTAAGGTCATCTTGAGTTTTTATGAGGTTCGACAAGGCAGAGTCCTCTTCAAGGATGCAATAACTTCCCAAATCTATTTCCTCCATATAATCATATGAATCAAATCCATAATACTCATTATCCTAGTCATCTAGTGTTGTATTTGGGACCTCCTCTAAGGATGTAGTAGTCTCATGTAGGATTGAACTATCCTTTAGGTCATGCATTGTATAGTTCATATCAATAGGATTGGGTGAGTATGGTTATATATGATCTCTATAGATGGGTTCAACCTTTATAGTTACCTTGGTCCCATACCTAGTCCTTAACAACATGTGTGACTAGTTGGAAGATAAGTACCACCCATTTTTGTAGTGAAGTCTGTTGAAAGATATATGGAGAAAAAGAGAGGCAGGTATATAACAGATATGTCTTGGGTAATGGATAGTTAGTATCTTCATTTAAGGTAAGTTTTAATCCATTAATAATCATTATGATCTTGATAGTTGTTCCATCTAGCTGAATAACTCTTTTTACAATTAGGATGTAATATATACCTAACATATCAATTATTTTCTTGGGCATGATTGAGATGCTTTCACCTAAATCAATCATACAATTATGGACAAGGTGCTTACCTATTATCAAGGAGATATAAAATGGTGGTGGCTTGTTTCTTTTTTTAGGTTTTCCATCCTTTGGTTGACATAAGCTAGTAGAAGTAGTTGGAGAGGTCTTTATTGGTTTATGAGTATGAAAGATTTTCAATGCTTCCTACAATAAATCCATTTGATAAGGAATAGATAAGGATTCCCACATAGTCATGTTCAAGTTTATTATTTTCATCTGATCCACTATGTTGAAGGGGATTTGAGTCCACTTTGTCTAAAACTTTAAGATAGTAGCCTATTCCTTAGTGTGTTAATTGGCTTGAGTTTGACTCTCCTTTTGAATAGGATAATTTGTTTGAGATTGGGTGGCATCAAATGTTTTTTTATCTTTAGAAACCTCTTGTGGATCTTGTGAAGTGGAGGCTTGGCTTACTGAAGAAGACATCTCACTTTTTATTACTCTTCTTTTAAACCTAGTGTTATAAGCCATCAACTTGTTGATTGTACTTGGTACCTAGCTTTGATTTATGCAAATGAAGTCATTATCCTAAAAATTTACTAAGTTTCCTTCATCCACGTATGTTTTTGCATATTCAAGCACTCACTCCCTTTGTGAAGATGATTCTTTTGACTTCTCTAGGGGGTATGATTACTTTACACCATCAAAGCTTGATTTAGCACTCCATTTGCATAAGTAACCTGATTATGTGGTTAATTCCAAGGAAAAAACCACTAATAATCCTTGACTAAATTATTTTGAATAGGGATAAGGGATTTCAAGGGGCTATAAATGTTTTGCATACTAGATGGTCTAGAGTAAGTGATTTGGCCTTGGGTTGGTGCATTATTTTGATAAGGTAGTTTACCATGTTGATAAGATTCATTAAATGGTTGGTAAGATTTGGGATGTTGGGCTTGCTACCTCTTTAGGGTTATTAGATCATTCCAAAAAAAATTAAGGAATTTTTTAACTTCATTTAATTTACTATAGGGAGTAGAAGACTTAGTTGGTAGGTTAACTGCAATGGGGATAGGTGCCAATAAAGGTTGAGAAGTAGGTTGAATGGGTGGTGGCTCTGGAAAAAGAGGCATAGGAAGCCTAGGAAAAATATTTCTAGCTTGAATTAGATAATTCTCATCCCTTAAAATAATATCATATACATCAGAGAGTATCACTCCTCCAATAGACTAGACCATTATAATAATACCACTATTTAGAGCCCTTAAATAATATACAAATGTAGTATTTGGAGATGGTTTAAATGAGGGTCAAATTTTATATTATAATATTTAGAATATAAAATTAGAATCAACCATCATTACATGTGGGGATCTCTTAATGGTGGTAAGTTTCTTTATTAGATAAAAATGGTCACTCGTGTCTTTTGTTGGGCCCATTTTAGACCTAAGTAGTAGACCCACACCAACTCAAAAAATACCTAGGCACATTGTAGTCATGGTGGATTATTTTTATTTTGTCATCTAGTGATACCAACTAGTAGGTGACTAACAACTCCTTTTTGAATCAATCATCTTTGGGAAGTGGGTGCATGGGATAGTGACTACTCATTAAAGATAAGCATCTCCTTTTTAAATCAATCAACATTGGGAAGTGAGTGCATGGGATAGTAAATGATCATTAAAGATAAGAATAGTGGAGACAAAGGGATGTGTACCTCTATCACCAGATTAGTGATTAGTGTTCTCTATTTGCCATGATCTTAGGATGCTCTAAAGCTTTATAAAAGGAAGTAGAGTCTAATTAGTAGAGAGAGATGAACTAAACTAGGGAAGCTCTAGTGAATTGATTATAGATGGTTACCATTAGATTTAGAAGAAGTTAAAGATGATTTTGATGCTCTTATTTTTAATTCCTAGGCTTTTCTATGAGCCTCTTGGCCTTTAGTAGTTCAAGTTGAGCATATGCTCAATTTTTATTAACTTATATATGTATTTTTGTTAAGATTAGTTAATGATGAAGCTTGTGCAGTGTCTAATGGATTAAATGCTTTAAGTCTATAGTAGGTATATTGAGATCTCATGAAATTCTAACTTGACTCATTCATGCCATGCCTATAGCTAAAAATGAACCCCATGCTTGATATAGGAAATTTTTTAGGTATGGTTACGACCCTGCACCCCATAATGATACCTTCGACTTAGTGCAAACCTATGCCTAGGTTCCCCAACCAGATCCCTAGTTTCCCCTCAAGTGCCTAAATGCCACTAAGCCAAGGTTACCATAGGACTATGCCCATGTCTCCATAACCATCATTTCACTAACCAAGGCCCCAAAAGATAGAGTTACACCATGGCACAACTATCCCAACACAGACCCCAATCCATTCTTTATTGTACTCTAGGTGAGAGCATAAGGCTTGCACCTTATGTATAGTGATGCTAGTGCAGTCAAGTGTTAAATGTTGAGTGCCATAGGAATATTAAAGGCTTATACCCCATTGAAACAAGCCTAAATCTAATGTGGACAATTATATAAGTGCATGACTAGGCCCTTGATGAAAACACCTACTTTTCTAAAACATTTTGGTTCCATTGCTAAGACTTATTAAATTTTGTTGTTTTAATGGTACACCAAGACAATGCTCTAACTCTCCCTTGAGAACATTGAGTGCTGGATAGAATAAGTGGAAGATAAATTTACACTAAATCTTCTAACTTGTAAAGGGTATAACCCAAGGAAGTGGGTCTATGACCACTTGTATGATTCTCTGTACAAGGTTTTTTTGGTGAACTACCAGAGCAAGTGTACTAATAGTTGGTTATGTATGTAATACATAGAAGTCAAAGCTATGGACAGTGCCTCAAGTGGATAGAAGAGCACCTAGAGAGGCTTGAGAACTTAGATGCCACTTAGACTAGAGCTATAGATAAATGGTGGTAAGGAGCGTTGAATAGCTACATGCTTGAGTTCATAGTATCGATGTACTCCTACCCTGATGAAGTAGAATATCAATTCTTGTGTGAACCTAGAGGTACATTTGTGAAAAAACTTAGTACCAAAATCAAGAAGTTAATGGTGGATTATGGCTTAGAAATAGTGAAGATGGAAAGCTAAATTTCTCTTACATATGAGTAGCATAATGGGGAATAAGGGGACATGTAGGTGTGTTATGATCTTGATGGGTAGATTTCACTAATGCCTCAAGGTTTTGGTGTAACAGTTTATTAAATTTGGTATTAGATCCTCCATCTGGGTTTAATTGATGGAGCGAGTGGCTAAATTATCATGGTAGTGTTCATTTAGGGTTCATATATGTGGGGAATCCTAATGTACGAGTACAAATCTAGCCCAACATTTAGGTTTTGAAAACATGGTGGGATGTTATGATCCTGATGGGAAAATTTCACTAATGCTTTGATGTAATTCATCTAACAAATCATCAATTACATGAATAGGAAACTTATCTTTGATAGTGAACTTGTTGAGCTCTCTATAATGTAGGCACATCCTCCAAGTTTCATCCTTATTTCACACCATGACTACTAGAGAATAATATTCACTTTGGATATGGTGAATGGTTCCTACCTCCAACAACTCTTGTACCATTTTTTCAAATTCACTTTTCTGTGCATAAGGATATCTATATGGTCTGATGTTGAGTGACATACTTCTAAGAATGAGTATGATGGCATGATCATGAATAAAGCTAGCAGGAAGACCTTTTGGCATTTGTCCAAAAACAACTAAATGCTCATCTAATATTTGTTTTAACTTAGAATGGGTAGGCTCTTTAGTTTATTGAACATCAATGGAAAATAAGCGTGTCATAAATATTTCAACACATTTTTGTAGCATCTTGGTCATCTGATGTAAACTAACGACTTGTCAAGATTTAAATCTAAATGCCCATAGTTCCATTGGCTTGCCTTCAAAATAAAAATACATAAATAGTTCATGGAAATTCATCTCAATAGTACCCAATGTGGTGAGCCATTATACTCCCAAAATAATGTCAATCCCACCCATATGAATAGAAAACATAGGATAATTTAGAAAATAGTCCCCCATTGCTAACTTAATACTATGTCATTTTCCAAAATAATTAACTATACCACCATCTACAATCATGACTTAAAATTCTAGGACTGGGTAGATGAAATAATTCAAATGAGCAGCCATCTTACTATTGATTGAATTATGTGTATTACATGAGTCAATCAAAACTGTGACCTTATGTTTCTAAATGAAACCCACCACCTTAAGAGTCTAAGGATTATAAATACCTACAAGGGAATGGTAGGAGAAAGTATGTTGAGAATCTATAGCTTTATCCTTGGGTCCTTCAAAACCCTCACCAGATGCCTCCTCATCTTCTTATCCTCGTCAGCCCATTCAATTTAAAATAACTTCTTTTCAGCACATCAATGACCTTTGCTCCATTTTATATCACAATAATAACACAACCCTTTGGCATGATTCTCCTCAATTTATTGTGGTGTCAATCTAGTAGGTTGAGTTCATGAAGGAGTTGGGAAGGTGTGTTCTTGACTAGTACTGAAAGGATGATGTTTGATCATCTTTTTTTATTCTATCAAGCATGCCCTTAGTATAGCTTTAGATATAATTATGGGGTTAAACATATGAACCTCTAATTGAATAATATATTTTAATCTACCCAAAAAAATGTCAGTCAAATTTGCCTCAGTAATATCCTCCACATGTAAGGATAGATTGTGAAAATGATGAATATAATCCTTCACTATTCCTATTTGTCATAGTTTGGCTTATTGGTTAAATTAGTTTTTAGAGACATTATCTTGATAGTGAGACATCACTTTATCATAAAATAATAACCATGTAATAGGAGCATTAGTATTCCTCTTTTGAGCACAAAACCAATGATACCAAATGAATGGATCAGGTTCTAGATACAAAGATGCTTAACTACCTTATGAGAGCTAGGAGTTTGGTGTAGATCAAATAGATTTTCAATTTGAGTGATCCAAGTGAGTGGATCCTTACCATCAAACTTGTGTAAGTCTACTTTTGGCAACATTGGTTTTGTCCCCATATTGGTGGTGTTTGTATTAAGAGGAACATGACCAAAAGGAAAAAGTGGAGGTTTGTTGAGTGGTAAATGAGATTAAATGGTAGCCAATTATGTCATGATATGATGTAACTAATTTTTCATGCCATTAAGCTCTCCTTGCATTTCTAATATTTGAGTTTGGACATGTACATCTTTATGCATTAGGCCATGTAGATTTGAATGGATTTGAGAAATCATATTAGATGATTCAAACTCATGTCATCCCTTAAAGGATTTTTAGGGGTGTCTTTCCTTTTCCCCTATATGTGAGTGTTAGGACCAACCATACAAAGGCTTGATGGTGAACCTTATTTTTCCCCATTGACCCAACTTTGACCATGATTTTTTTATAAATATTTCAACCTAAAAGCACAAATATCAAAGAATAGACCCAAACTATTTTTTTCCAAGGTTTCCCAAAATGTAAGTAAATTTGAAAAAATATACAAATTATGCGATATGAAGAAAATTTAAGAAAAAAACTAAAATGGAGATAAATTTTAAAACGTATCCAAATGAGTTGAAATTTTAATGAAAACTTACTTGAGTGAATTTTTAACTCCATTAAAAAAATTGCATAGAAAGTCTCTACCATTTACAAGATATATCCAAATTTTAAGATCTAGGGTTTTTGACCTAATTATGGCCCAAATTGACACTTTGATACCATTTGGAATGATATTAGTTCACAAAATAAGTATAAATATAGAAATAAATCATAATGATATGAAAATATATCATAAATAATGAATAATAGATAATCCACTTCAAGAAACAACCTCCTGAATGCTTGTAATAAGAATGAATACTCAAATATGATGATGAATAATTAACCCTACCTCTTATATATAGTCTAAAAAGGCCATGTGCCATTCATAGGCTGAGCTACTAAGTATATGAATGCATAGAGAAATGTAAAATAATATGAAAAAGGATTATGTAATCCACAAGTTAGCTACACATATCCCTAGACATACCAATAGTTAAGGGCATAACAAGGTGAGGCACAATGGAAGGGGATGAGCAGATTGACAATTGAGAGCTTAGGATATTGGATTATAATAAGAAGAGACATGGAATAATAGAAGATCTAGAACCTGGAAGTATCGAGAGGACCCATAGTGAGTGAGAAGGGCATGGGGAAGGATCTCTTTAATGGCAGCCACACCTAGAGGAAAGAACCCTTAAAGTGATGAAATAAGCTCCATAGTTGATGGGTGAATGCTCAAGGTCCCTAAAAGAATTTGTCATTGGAGATGCATCAGATGCACCTACCCTATTTGAACCTATAGTGTGAGTTTATGCACCAAATTCCCCATAGGAAAATAGAAGATTGATAATTGACCTCATTATCAATGTAGACTTTGATCATTTTGTAAATTTGGACCAGAAATTTATTATTGAACAAGTTATCCCATACAAAGAGGTAAGTGAAAATACCTCTAGAACTTAAAGCACTAGCTTGACTAGATAGAATGTGAGTGAAAGCACCTCAGTTTAACCAATGTTAGTTATGTAGCTTAGGAAATAGCCTATAGGAAGTGGCCCTGCACCACTAGTCGATAGTACAACACCATCATCTTTTGTTGCACTAGAAGTAACTATGGGATTAATGCCTAGCCTAGTGGTTGGAGGCTTTGGAGGACAATGTTAGGACAAGCACCCTAGGCACCAGTTGCTCCATATCCCTATATTTATTATGAGATGACCATGTACCTGCCAGAGTATCAAGGCATAGAGAAGACCATAAATCATGTGCTCAAGTGTGAATTACAATGGTGAACTCAGGGAATAACTCAATACAAACACAAGGCAACCCAATTTATGATAACCTTGCTTGATCATGCCCACACTTAGTATATAAATTTTGATCCTAACTAAGATATGGTTGATTATAACATCTTAAAATAATCCTTCTTGAAGGAGTTTGATATACCTAAATTTGAATAACAAAGCATCACCATGCTCAAGGAGATCAACCAAGGATTATTAGAGAGCGTGCACTTATATGATGTTAGATTCAAGACCCCCCTTTCCAAGTTCCCTTACAATATTCACTTGTCCTAACATACGTAATGGTTTATTGGAGGATTGGTATTACCTTTTTAAAAGGAAATATCCATGAAAAATTTCACAAACCCTTGGGAAGTGCTTGAAATTGTGCTTAGAGATGAGGAAATTAGGAGTGTTGATATAAGAATTAACCACTTCATGGAGGAGCAAATTACATATATGGCCTCCTAACTTCAAAATCTAACCACTATTTCATCATAAGATGTTTGAAGTGGGTTATGGTTCATTGATTGTGAGATGGAGGGCCATAATAAAAACAACTACCCTTAGAGGAATGTGTGCACACTACTTATCAGTTGTGAAGTTTGTCATGAGGTGTATGATGTCCAAAACTTCCCTTTATTATAACATGCTAGCCACATTATCATAACCCTATATTTCAAGTTATGTGATGCCTAAACTCACACCATCGATGACTACTGAGTAATTTATGAGATGTACCAAAACATGGAGAGAGGGATATAGTAGGCAACTACAATAGTTAAAGGGTAGCAAAATTATGGAAATAAGGGTTATGGCTAATAGAATGTTGGCCATGGGAACCAAAGAGGCACTAGAGGGTAAGGTAGAGGATGTGATGGAGGAAGATTACCACTAAGATCATGTTATAAGTGCAAGTCGACTAAGCACTATCAATGTTATTGCCCAATGCATCTAACATGTGAGTATTGTCAAGGATCACATACAATTGAATAATTCCCTAACTTGTATAAAACTCTGACCCAAGGAAAAATAGGCAATAACAAGGGTGTAGAGATGATTAGGCATGAGCCTAAAGATATGAAATGGGATCCAAAGATGCAACTAATATGCATAGAATCAATCAAAATGTAGGAAACTACTCAAAGTGGACTCACCACTCAATCACCAATTACACCAACACTAGAGTTACACCTAGAATATTGGCTGTTGAGCCACAATGAGTGCATCATATAGTTAGAACCTAGATCCACACCTTATCTAGACCATATGCACCAAAAGGATGTACTATACAAATTGATGAGTATGATCCAAAATCTACAAGGATATCTCCAATTAGTGTGAAACCTAAAAGTGTAGGTTACTACCTCTCATAAAAATCAAGATGGCTAGGAGGCTAAAGTGTAAGAGTTGATAAAAATCTTGTAACTCTTAAAAATAGAAAGGATGTTACCCCTATTAAATAACCTGCTTTTAGAACATGTGTATAATAGTTATTTAAATTTGTCATGCTATGTATGGAAAGGGTGTGATAGGTTAGGCATACCCAGAATATAGATTATGACAAAGAACTCCTAGTGAATGCCACCATCAATGGATGGTCTATTTGCAAAGTCCTGATTAATAATGGACTGAGGTCAATATCCTAGACAAGAATGCATGGGAAAATATGGGTAGGCCATCCTTGAGTCCTTCTCCCCATGTACACTTCATGTCCAACAAGACCTAAGTGTAGTTGATCAAAATTATGAAAAGCACCATTATAGATATTATGGGTACCAAATTCTATGTTGAATTTGAGGTTATCAAGTTGGTTGAACAAGATAACTACCCAACACTTCTAAGAAGTCCTTGGTGTTATGCCAACAATGTAGATATGCACTTCAATAAGTGATATATGACCTTAAAAAATGGCAAAGAAAGGGTAATGATCCCCCTTTCAAGTGACCAAGAACCCCCTATGTGGAGAGCATTAATTTAGAAGATGAGATCAACCATATATATAACATCATGGTGCAAGGCACTAATAATCTTCACCCTTCTAATCAAAGAGTGATTTCTTAGGAGGATGGGTAGTTAGCCTCAAACACCATCAATGTTGCTTACGATCGATGGGTTGAAGAGGATTATGAGTCCATTGGTCATAGATGTTGCTTTGTTCTCATAAAGGTACCAAATCTTGTGAGGATGGGTTGGGTCCAGATTAGTCATGCTCCAAAATGATGGGTCCCACACCATGAGGAGAAATTAAAGAGGGTACTCTACCTAAGCAAAGGCAAGCTTACAGTGCTCCTAAAATTTGAAGGGAGAAACCCAGTGGAAAGTTATATCCATGACCTTAAAGCATGTATCCACAAAGAGATAGATATAATGGGCACACTAGTGTATACCTTGAGAATCACTATCGTGCATTCGTGGGTAGTGAAAAGGTCTAATTTTCCAACTTGGCCAGAGGTAAAAGTGGTCATTTACACTAGATTTAGGAGGAGTAATGAAAACTTGGATATCTTGGCATATTCTAGTGACTTTAACCCTATGGTTCATGTGCATCTATATAAAGAGACATTGATTTACTATAGTGTGACTACCCCAAAGAACTTATGGGTGTATGCCTTTTATAGGACTCTAAAGATTTGGGCATGAATATGGTATGTTGTCAATGAGATGCATTGAGAGATAACCAATTGGGAGGTCTTTAAGGAGAATTTTGTGCACACCTTATCCTTTTCCTCCAATAACTTGGAATTGGTTAAGCCACTATAATTAATTTAAAGGTTAGTATTTGAGGATACCTCCATCCTCAAGGAGCCCTTAAAAGACATGTTTGGGGAAAAAGGGATAGTGATCCTAACTTTTTTTGAGGAACAGATGCTCAATAGTGATTAGAGTGAAGAAGATGGTGAAACTTAGAAGGAACACAACTAGAAAACATTGACCACCAGAAGAAAGCTCATGTACCAAGTAGATGATAACACTCCTAATGAATAAGAACCCACTCATATTCATGTAGAGACAACAGAGGGAACTTGACAAGTTGATGACTCAAACTAAGAGAATAATGAGACATATTATGTACCACTAAGGACCATCAAAGTGGGCATCAACATATAAAGAGATCCAAATATGGCCACTCTAAGCACCTATTGGTCTAACATAGAGCTGGCGTGCCTCATAGACCTATTGAAGGGGCTCAAAGACTTGTTCCCCAGGACTTATTAGGATATGAAGGTAACCCATCCATGCCTTAGTAAAATGAGCATAAAACTAATTGATGGTGTAAGATTGATAAATAATAGACCCTATAGGATGAATCCCAACCTTCATACCAAGGTCAAAATAGAGATGGACACAATGCTAGCTGTAGGGGTCATTTACCCTATGCAAGAGTCTGAGTGGGTGATCTCAATGGCAATAAGATACACATAATATTTTCAAACTTTTATTGATTACTAAAACGTTATATCTTGTAGGAACTTATTGAGTCTCAATATCTTTGAGTGTATGCCTTAAGGAGTGTACCAAAAAAGGGGTAGGTAGACCATCAATGATTCATAATATTGTTGTTATTTTTTACACTTTCCATATACACACTTGTCTCCTAAAACCTTGAACCCTAAGATTATTTCTCTCTTTCCTATCCATTCCAGTCATTTTTATGCTTTATTCCTTCATTTATTTCCTTGTTACCCTTTTAACTTGTTTAAAAAATTAGGTCAAACTGGTCAACCTAATATGTTTTGGGGACATTTTAGCTCTTTTGGCTTGTTATCCTCCCAATCAACCTATCATGGACCTAGTGAGTTAGACCAAAAATGTCATAGGACAACCCAATCGACATAGTACAACTAACATGCCTAAAAAATTTTAAGTAAGATCTACCTATATATACAAGGTCATTTCCCACCATTTCATAAGAGAGAGTTAAATTGAGTGAATAAGTATGAATGAACATCTACTTATTGACCATTCTACTTGAATAATAAATCTTTAGGGTTCAATACTTTCTTTGGAGCTCTGATCTTATCTTGTGGAGAGGTCTTTTGGATGCTTAGGTAGGTTGTGTATCCTAAAGCTGATTTATCTTGGTTATACTTAAAAACCACAACAATATCTTACGAAGCAACTTGTCCAAGTGAGAGATTGAGGCTCGATAGGTTCATCTTCAAAGGGAAGCCTTCCTAACTTTATTTCTCCTTTGTAAGAGTAGATAGATAATGCAATATGTATTCTTTTCTTCCATGTATTAGGATTCTATTTACATTGATGTGAGTATATGTCTCCTATGCCTGTTTAGTTTAGTTTTAGTTTATTTGTTTTGTTCTAACCCTCACATTATGCCACAAGATTTGGTGTGCACTAGATTATTTTACTTTTCTTGTTATTAGAATAGTTTAATCTCTTATTTGTTAGCATAAGTGAAATATCAAACTATAAGACTCTTTTAGGGTTGTTGTGTGGTTGTGTTATATTTTAGGCTTTGAAACCCTTCCTAGCATGATATGTTGTGACAAGTGATACAAGTGATCCCCTAATCGGGTCTAGTAGATCCCCATATTGGTCATGCTCTCACTTAACAAGTGTATACCCAATCAAAAGTGTAGGTGTGATCTATATTATTTTTATCATCATTTTTATCATATATTTTGACATACTAGATCAATCCTATCGACCTAGTTATTTTTCTCTATGCATAGGTTTTCAAGAATAAGAAACTAGATCGACCAGGTCAACCCAATATATCTTTTAGTTTTATAGACTTCTAGATTAGCCTATTAGGTCAACCAGCTCAACCTAGTGCATTTTTAGCCTTTTAGGTTGACCAAGTCAAACCAGTACATTTTCAACACTTTTTTAGCAAGCTATTTTATTGTTTGATCGACCATCTCAACCCAATTTGTAGATTTTTTCTATATTTTTCTAAGGTTCTAGATTAGTAATCTTTTCCTCTCTATCTCTAAACCATCAAGGTTAGTCTTTTTTTCTTTGTCTCTTTATGTTATGTACTTTCTTTTCAATTTTGTAGTCTTTAAAACTACCCCTGCATAACCAACTAGATCGACTTGGTCGACCCAGTTTTATGTTTTGTGTGGTATCTAAAATAACTAGGTTAACCTGGTCGACCTAGAAGTTTTCTAGACCCTATCTTTAGCAGTACTAGCTCAACCATATCGACCTAGTTTTGTATGTTGTGCATATAGTTTTTTTACTATACCTTGTTTCAAAGTTGTAATTCACCTTGTATGTTAATCACATCTTTTATTTCAATTTTTTCCATACTTAGAATAATTCACATAGTCTAATTAGGAGGTTTTTAATTAACTACTTAATTTCACTATTTCTATTTTATTCACACACAACCAAATCACATAACATCAATAATAATTTTAACATTTGACTACCTAGGCCAACCTACTTGGATTTCATCACCAAGGGGGAAGCTGACTTGATGCTTTGGTAAAGTATAAAGCATGGTTAAAGGTATATTTTGGTTAATCACCCAACACCCTTGTCATTGTGGTATGTGAAGTGAGGGGGTAGGCCCAAATATCAATCCTATATAATTACCACTATATTTCCTTTCATCCTAAACTTACCTAAAACTATCCTTAGATTGTTATCTAGTACCTTACTTATAGCCAATTTCCCTTCACACTTAAAATCATTCTTAATAATCTAATTAACATTCTAGGTTGACCAAGTAGCTAGTTTTAGTTTCAAGTTATTTGATTTCTCTTTGGTCAATTATGTGTTCAAAATCTTGCATTAGCTAGCATTAGTATAAGATTTTTCTTTATGTGCATCAATTGGATTGGCCAAGTCAATTCAATTGACTATTTGTTTACATTTAGTACTTATTTCTTTTCATTTTTTTAAAATTGTATTGTTTCAATTCACAACTTAATATCAAATTTATCATATTCCCTACATTATCATGAATCCAATGCATTTTATGGTTTGAAAAATGGATAAGTAAAACTAAAGATATAGATAAAACAAGTAAGCTATATATTGCACTAGGTCGACCCTGTCAACCTAGTCTCTTTTTCTACCCCTGTGCACTATACTAGGTAGACTTGATTGACCTAGAACTATTTTAAACCTCTTTACCTTTTTTACTAGTCTTTGTACACTATACTGGATCAACCTAGTTGACCATGTACAATTTTATAGTCACTATTTTTTTCACTGGGTCAACCAAGTCAACCTAATACTATTTTTTATCACTTCTTATTCTTATTGTGTGTTTATCTCATCTTAGTTCATCATGATGACATATTTTCAGCCTTCCCTTAGTCAAGAACATTTCATTATTAAATACTTGGATAGTAACCTCACTTATTTCATTACCTTCAATGAAACTATCCAACTTCTTCCTTCCCCTCCTCTTAAGCCTAAACCACTCACTACACAATGTAATGTAGTTTAGATCCTTCATCATAATCCTCTTCCTAATACCAATTTTGGGAGTCCTTCACCAAATAATATTAATCAAATTGATAATATAGATGGTTCCTAAATATTCAAGAACCTTGATGACAATATTATTTACACTCCTACCAAGAATGGTGGCCTTTACAAGCTTCCTTCTTCTACCACACTCAAGAAAACTAACACCAATGTTGTAAATCCTCCACCTAAAAATAATCCTCCTCCCACCAACACTAACAATCATCTTCCTATCAACATTAATACCACTCCTACAAATACCAACCCACCAATTGCTACAACTCAACTTCTTGCACAAGTCATACAAGAAATGAACATCATACAAATAACCACTCAATCTCAAATGATGAACATGCAACAAAAATTATGTAACATTATTATTTAACCATCTCAATTCATCATGTCTCAACCAAATCAAAAAAAAATCCCTCCTCTTCTTAGAGATGCCAATGGGAATGTCATCCCTCAACCTCTAATGAATAAAAAAATACTTCAACATGTTCAAAATGAACCTTTATCCCCATTTATTACATCCATATATATTGTAAATATTTATCCAACTATCACATATAATGGGACTAAGGACCCTAATATCTTTCTTAAGTCTTCTAGAAATCTCTATAAGGAATAGGTCCAAACTAATACTTTTGCTACCAGTAAGCTCCTATCCAAAACCATTTTTGGTGATGCACTTGAATGGTACCACAAAATTCCTAGACATTCCATCTCATAACTAGAGGATTTAGTCAATGATCCGGTGAAGGAATTCCAACATGATGACCTTCCTAAAAATTACCTTAGCCATTTCATCAATGCCAATCAACTTAATGAATCTGCTCATGATTTCATCAAATGATAGAAGTCTCTTGCTCATAAAGTGGACCATAACATGAATGATGAAAATCTTTTTGAAAACTATTTGTCACTATTCTTAAACCTCCTCTTTAATATAAAGTTCAAATATTTTCACCTTCAACTCTAGAAGAAGCCTTAGACCAAGTAAAAAGACAAGAATTTCTTATGACTCAATTTGAAACACCTTAAACAACTACTAAATCATCTTTCCAATAGTATTCTCATACCATTGATTCATCCAAGTCTCCCCAACCTCAACATGGAGTATCCAATTCAACCAATTTTAACCCAACCCACCCTCCATTGAGTCTAGAACAACTTATGCTGAAATTGCCACCCTTTAAACCCATTAGCTTTGATCCTTCCAAACCTCCTCTAAAATGGTACAATCTGGATAGATGTTTTTGGTGACATGCTACTATAGATAATTCTCATGAGTCTTGTCATGATCTTCACCAATTTTTTATTTCTTCCCTACTGGCTCCACATTTTAATCTTGATATTCTTATCAAATAATGTTATCAAGAATATCTTAAAGCTTCTCAAAATCAATCTCAAGAACCAGAATCACATCAACATCACCTACCTAATAAACAAACCTCATCCACTAATTTTGTTCAAACCACAATTTATCCTTCTTCCTAAACCAATAAGTAAAGGATAGCTAACATGAACAACTTTAAACATGTTGTGGCATCCATTGAACTTCAACCTCTTAGGCCACAAAAACCAAAAGAATACCTAGTTCAAATGCCTACTCCAAAGCATATCATACATGGTCTTCCTTTACCTCCTTTATCTCCTCATACCTCTCCTACACATCATATGTCACATTCGACCTCCTTAAAATTTAACAAACCAACGCATTTACCTATTTCCAAATGCACCTATCAATCCAATGCAAATAATTTTAATGGTTCAATATCACTTCGTTCCAACTCACACTTTGGGGCATCTTGTGGTACCCATCAACATGTCCCTTCAAACTTTGGGGTATCTTTTGATTCCCATCCATATACTCATTTATACTTTGGGCCATCTTACGATGTCTATCCCTACATCCACTTACCCTTTGGGTCATCTTGCGAAGCCCACTCTTCTTCTCCAATGCATAATAATAAACACATCCAACTTCAAGAAACATTCTAAGACTTATAAAATTATATTTCACATGCTCATATTTGATATAGATGCTATCATAGATTTTACTTGTTCTTTTTGTCTCATGCTTCTTTGTTTTTATGCATTTTTCTTCTTTTTCACCTTCCTAAGAATCATTATTTGCCTTTATGTCCTTTTGAATTTGTTACACATTACATTTGGCATTTGCTTCCATTTTTTTCCTTATATATGTCTTTCATTTTTTGTCATTTTTATTTCATTTTTTCCTTAGTCTCGTTATGATCATTTTTCCCCTCTCTTTAGCATTTACCTCTTGATGTACCATAGTATTCTTTATCTTCTTGTTTTTTATTTTGATTTATCACCCCTTGGGTTTTTATTTTATGAGTTTCAAGGTAATATCATGGATAGGACCTGACCATCCTCATAAAATTTACATATTTTCATGTTCTTTGTGATCTTTTTTCTCAACTTTTGCTTTTGTTTCTTTTACTAGATGAAATCTACACAACAATTTATGCTAGCATGTTTTCCTCTATTTCCCTCATTCTTATGATAAGGAATCACACTTTACTGACATTGTATCCCTTTTTTACCTTTATCACATTTTTGTGATTTGAAGCAATTAAAAATATCCCATGTGTCATTCCTCTTGATTTCCCCTTCCTTTCATCTCTGCATTGGATAAAACAAGGTCAAAGTCAAGATAGCACTTTTCTTTCCCCTGGATTTATGAGACTCTTAAATCTTGTACTATTTGATGTTCTCTCTCTTAGCAACCTTTCCCCAAATTTTCAAATGAAATTCATCTTTGGCACCTATGTTTTGTTTTCCAAATCCATATGGAGGAATCTAAAAAAATCCATCAAAAGAAAGTTAAAAGACAAATCATTTGAAACAAAAGGCAATGATATCTAAAAGGTAACATACAAATATCAAAAGTCAAAATCAAACTAAAAGATGTAATTACAAGCATATATCCTATCTCTAACCAAATCTCAAACTCCATATTCAACTTCACATAGAGCTGAAGTTCTTTGGGGTATGGTAAGCTAGTAGATTGGAATAGGGGAATTCAAAAAAATATATGGTGCTACCTACTTTCTCATGCAAGTACCTAGTCTTCATAGTAGACAGATGGATCTATAAAGGGTCATAAATAATGGGGAACACATCATGGGGAGGTAGTTCCATTTTAATTTTCATGTGTATAGCCTTCATGGGATGATCTATATACTCCATTTCTTGACCCAAGACTTTTGTAGCTAAGATAAGTTCTTCAGAGTCCCTAAGGTCGATAGTCCTTTTATTTTGACAAACCAAATTTGAGTGTCTTGAATTTAATAAAGAGTTTATCTACCTTATTTTTCCCTTCATTTTCCCCTCTACCCATTTCATCTCCCCCATTGAAAACTAAATTGTGATTCCAAATTTGTTTTTGCTCTTCTTTAAATTCCTTCTTCATTTCTTAAAAACATGCTAGCATTACTTTGTTTCTATTTTATCTATCCTTCAAAGAAAAAAACCATGTTTGAGTAACTATGGATCACTCTTTTCTTTCATTTATCATTATTTTACTACCTTTTTGTTTGTAGACAACTGAGTCCACACCCATTTTCCATTATTACATGTTTCTCTTTATGTATGCCTTCTTCATGTTTAACTTAATCTTGATTTAAAATTCATTCGAAATGCTTTCATTTTTTTTATTTATGTTTTATTATTTTATGCCTATCTTACATAAGATTACTTTTTAATTTCTTACATATCTTTATTCAAGTTTTCTTGCACTGACATTCATTTTTATCATTTATGTTTTATTTTGGTAATACTTCCCAATGTGATTTAGTATGTTCTACATTTCTTGTTTGCCATTTATGTTTTATTTATCATTTATCATTTTTTATTACTCATTTGTCATTTATTTTCCATTATTTTCTCATTAATTTTCCATCATTTGTAATTTATTTCATATTATTTGTCATTTATTTCTAATCATTTGTCATTTATCTCCTATCATTTGTCATTCATATGTCCTTCGTTTTCCATAATTTTGTCATTAATTTTGCCATTAATATTTTTGATCTCAACTTGCCTTAACAATCTTAATTTTCCAAATTTTCTTAAAATCTCAATCTAACTACTATACGCTTGTCTTCCAAAAATTTTGATTTTTGTCTATTTTTTGCACTAACTTCTATAGTTTTGCCTAGTGTGTTTTACATTGGATGCCTTCACTTTATTACAGTCTTCTTCTTTATCTACAAAACTAAGGTAAGTTAAAGGTATGTTTTTTCCAATTTTATCCTTTTATTTATCTTATTTTATTCTTAATGCACTTTACTTAGCTTCAACATTATGTGTTATCATGTTTTCTTCCAAAGCACCATCTCATGTTGCACTTAGTGACATGTGATGAGCTTCAACTTGGGCATATGCATATACATAATATTTTAAAACATTTATTGATTATTGACACTTTTTATCTTGTAGGAACCTATCGATTCTCAATCTCTCTAAGTGTATACCTTAAGGGATGCATCAAAAAAGGGATGGGTAGACCATCAATGCTTTGTAATATTGTTATTGCTTTCACCACTTTCCATCTACATACTTGACTCTTAAAACCTTGAACCCTAAGCTTATTTCTATATTTCCTATCCATTTCAATCATTTTCATACTTTATTCCCTCATTTATTTCCTTGTTACCCTTTTGACCTATTTAAAAAACTAGGTTGACCTAGTCAACCTAGTGTGTTTTGGGGACACTTTAGCTCTTTTAGTTTGTTAGCCTCCTAGCCGACCTAGCATAGACATACTGAGTTATCTCAAAAATGCGTTAGGTTGACCCAATCAACTTAGTATAGCTGACATGTATAAAAGTTTTTAGTTGAGATATACCTATATATACAAGGTCATTTCCCACCATTTCATAAGAAATAGTTAAATTAAGTGAAGAAGCATGACTGAACATCTTCTTATTGAACATTCTACTTGAGGAATAAATATTTAGGGTTCAATAATTTATTTGGATCTCTAATCTTATCTTGTGGAGAAGTTTTTTGGATGCTTAGGTAGGTTATGTATCCTAGAGCTAATTTATCTTGGTTATCCTTACAAACCACAACAATGTTTTGTGAAGCACCTTGGCCAAGGAAGAGATTGAGGCTCGAAAGGTTTATCTTTAAAGGTAATTATTCATAACTTTATTTCTCTTTTGTAAGAGTAGATATATGATGCAATATGTATTATTCTATTCCATGTATTAGGATTATATATACATTGACATGAGTATATATCTCCTATGCATGTTTAGTTTAGTTATTATTTATTTGTTTTGTTCTAACCCAAACATTGTGCCACAAGCTTTAGTGTGCACTAGATTAGTTTACTTTTCTTGTTATTAGAATAGTTTACTCTCTTGTTTATTAGCATAAGTGAAATATCAAATCATAGGAATCTTTTAGGGTTGTGTAATTGTCTTAGACTGTAGGCTTTGAAACCCTTCCTAGCATGATATGTTGTGAAAAGTGATACACGTGATCCCTTAATCAGGTTTAGTGGATCCCCATATTGGTCATGTTCCCACTTAACAAGTGTATACCCAATCAAAAGTGTAAGTGTGATCTATCTTATCTAATCTAGAATTAATTTATGTACATCATGCAATTTTGATTGTCTACAACTCACTAGCAATGTCCTGAAAGACATCACAGGTTGAAAAATTTACACCTTCGTTAATGGGTTCTCTAGCTAGTACCAAGTCTAGATTGAGGAGGACAAGCCCAAAACAACCTTTATAACTAAATGGGGTTTTTTGCTTATAATTTTATTCCTTTTATACTCAAGAACATGCTAACCATGTTCTCTAGAGTACTGATCATAACATTCAAATATTTGATCCATACATTCCTCTAAGTTTATCTAGATGATTGGACGGTGTATAGCCTCATCAAGGACCATTATGACAACCTATGCCTAATGTTTAACAAGTGTAGGTAGATTTATATATCCCTAAAACTAAAAAAGTGCATCTTCACAACACCATTTGGAACCTTACTCAGGCACATCATCTGTAAAGATAGTTTGGTCATTTATCTAATGAAGATCACCATCATCATTCAGCTCTAAACTCCTTCCACACAAAAAGACATTCACACCTTTCTTGGACACTATGGATATTATAGAAAATTTATGAGTTATGAAAATATTATATCACCACTATAATAATTATTTCATAAGGATGTACTATTATAATGGAGCAAAGTACAAGAGGATGCCTTTGAGACCCTAAAGCTCAAATTAGCTATCATGCTTATTTTAAATTTTTTTGACTGGATAACCCATTTTCATGTCCATGTTGATGCTTTTGGATCTATGATTATTGTCATTTTATAAAAACTTAGAAAAGTTAAGATGGATCATCACCTTCTCCTTTGCTAGCAGAAAGTTGACCCCAGTAGAGTAGAATTACACCATGATAGAGTGCGCAGCACTCACCATGGTCTATGCCTTGTGCAAAAATTTAGACAATATTTGTTGGAAACCATGTTAATATTTTTCACTAATCATGAGGTTATCAATTACCTTGTGAACAAGTCTATTTTACATGGGTGGATATGTAGATGGATAGTTATATTCCAAGAGTTCCAATTTTTCATTATTGTTAAGCTTGGAAAGCATAACTTAGGGTTAGACCATTTGTCCTGCATCAATTTTGGTGATGCAATGGCACTTATTAAGGATGAAATACTATACATGAAAATGTATAGATTTTAGAGTTTTCTTAAGTATTTGGTGGATATCACCATCTTTTTAATGTTTATATTTGTGCCCTAAACTATGATAAATAAGGAGAAGAAATAGCTAGTAGTTCACACTACCCCCTTCCAAATCAATAACAAATAAATATATAAACTAAGTAGAGATAAGTGTTTCATAGATTTGTCTTGGAGCATGAAAGATACTCCATTTTATGAGAGGTGCATGAAGGCATAGCAGGTTGATATTATGCTAGAGACATAACAACATAAAAAGTGCTATAGTTAGGATTGTGGTCGCCAAGTCTATTCTAAGATGAAAATGACTACACCAATGAATGTGACATATGATAGTGCATATGGAATCCCAACCATTAGGATGAGATGTGCTTATATGATATGCATTCCCAAGTAAATTGGAACTAGCAGATACAAAAGGTGTGCCAAAAGTTTTGGAACGACAAGCAAATAAAGGACAAGGTACTAACAAAAGGAACATTATTTTTGCTCTATGACTCTAAGTATATCATATACCCAAGAAAAATATAGATAAGTTAGATGTCCCCCTATATCATCCACCACATATTTGAGATAGGTGCATGTAAGTTACACACATTAAGTGGCAAAATTTTCCCTAGGCATTTCAATGGCCATAAGTTAAAGCCATATCGATAATAGGATGGCACTTGCACCATGAGAAAACTAAATTCTTGGTCACTATTTGGTTTGAGTTTATATGACCAAAATAACATTTGTCACAAGCCAAAAATTTTGTTTTGTTTTGTTTTGTTCTTTGGGCATTAGTGTAAAGAGTGAAGAAGCAGTGCTTTGAAGCTTGCCAATAAAATCTATTAACACTTCATGCATAATTCTAGCTAGGTGAGTCAAGCACTTGAAATTTATAAGTGCCTAAGGCTAGACACCTAAGTTTTTATGTGAGTGAGGATTTCCATCTTTAGATAAAGAGAGCGTATTAGACCCTTGTGTGCTAGATCCTAGATGTAGGGTGCTTTCAAGCCCCTAGGTAGAAGTTCATCTAGCCTTTTAGATATAACTCAAACCAAGTGGGTCAAGCCCTTGCACTTTATAAAGTGCCTAAGGATATACATATAATTTGTGGGTGTGTGAAACTCGTTAGACTCAAGAGGAAGATGCAAAAGATCCATGTGTGCAAGATATAAATTGTAGGGCATTTAGAGGCCCAAGAAAGAACTACTCTAGAATTTCCACATATAGTGCTAGTTGGGTGAGTCAAACCCATTTAATTTATAATGACCTAGGGCCAAAAACTTAAATTTTTAGGTGTGAAGAGGTTTCCAAACTTAGAAGAAATAGAATCCATGTGATAAAGATGCACAGGATGCTAGTGCACAAGAATTCAGAGACAAAAACAAGGTGCATCATTTAATCACATGCCAAAGGTCAAAAGAATAAATTGAATATACACAACATGATCATTTGTAAGAGAAAAAGTAAATACATATAATATGATCATTCAAAATATAATGAGAAGAGGAGAATCAAGTGCTGGAGGGCCAGTAAAAGGGATTTGTATGGGGTAGGAAAGGCCAAGGCAAGAATATGAAAGTGTAGTGAAATCAACCAAGATATAAAAACATGCTTGAAATAGAAGCATAGAAAGAAGAGAAGATGGAACCAAGGAGGTTGAATCACATGCATGTGAGGCATTGTGCCCAAGTTACCATAAAAAATCAAAGGTCATGCCAATTAAATAAAGTGTAAAAAGATAATCATCAAAGATTGTTGGCATCCACCTAGGATTGAGCGATAAGTGATCACTTGAACTACACATCACTTCACCAAAATACCATTAGGAGTATTAACTAAGGTTATGGTAGAGGCAAAAAAAATACATTAAATGCATTGGTGGTAGAGTATTTTTTTGGATTTTGTGGAATTTTGCATTTTCCAAGAAATCTAGGCACCACCATGCCATTAAAACACTTGCATTAAAGATGGTAGTTGAAGGTAGGGTATAAAACAACAAGCAGTTGACTGGATGAGGTTATAAAATTTGTGCAAACTTGAGACTTAGAGCAAACTAGAGTGAAACCAGTGAACCAGAGTGATGAAGCACATAAACCCTACCAAAGTGAGAATTTGAGCACCTATAGGTACCAAAAGTGAATGATTATAAAGAAAGATAAATTACATTCATATTGAGACTAGTGTAGAGAGGTGTGGGGATATAATTATATAATAAATAAGCAACAAAAAATATATTTGATGTCTAGGCTGTCATTAATGACCTATGAAGCTTGAAGGTTAAAGGTACAATCATAGACGTCATGATTATAAACCACCAATAACCATTCGAGGCTTCAACAAACTAAAACTACCACACATCAATACCAAAAAAGTCAAAATGGGGAAAAATTAAAAGGGATCAAGTTTACAACAGGTGTAGTAAGATCCAAAATGGGCACGTACAACATTTGAAGCAATCATTATAAGAATAATAGTGTCACTAATGGAAGGAGTTAACATTTCACAAGTTAACATTGAGGCACTGACAAAGATGTCCTACTAGGTGATGAAATTTCCCCTAGACATCTTAATAGGAGAAAATTATAATCCTTTTATGTACACCTATTAGTTGAAGGAGTATAACCACCACACCTCAAGCCATGCACAAGACCTAGAGCTAGATTAGAAGGTTCATATAAGAAATAAAATGGAGTAGGGCATACCATTTTTTTATGTCTCAATCTAAGATAGATTGATAACCTTTGATACAACTTATCTTTAAGAGTTGTCATGTTTTGCAAAGCTAGAAGAACTTATGTAGTTCCTTCTTTTTTGAGTCCATGGAGACCACATATATTTTATAGGGAAGCACATAAGGATTTTGACAAGCCTATTAGGAAGGATAATCGGGCTCCTAAACATTGAAAAAGATATTCAACAGATGATGAGTGATGATGAAGACATGGAGCACAAAGTGAATCTCCTAAATTATTACAAGGGGGCTTCATATTCCCCATTAAAGACTATAAGGACCCTGGTATGAGGGTGGCAATGTGCCTCATAAGTTCAAAACTTTACCCTAAAAATTCATAGATAAACATCACCAAAACTTACCTTTGCATTGCCTATCATATGGCACAGGGTGTAAAGTTTAATATTTCAAAATTGATAGCAGAGGAGTTTGTAAAGAATGAACTAGATTTCCACATGTAAAAGGGGATCTTTAGGTGGGGGTCCATTCTAATATTAATAGTCATGGAGGAGATTAGAGTACCAGATGGGGATGAGAATAATCTATAGCTTTTCCAAGAGCACAATGACTCCCTTACACAAAAGTATAAGGATTTTACTTTCCCCCTTTCCTTCTCCATAAAGTACAAAACTTGAGTAATGGGTTGGTGTGAAAAGTACATAGAATCATTTGAGCTAGAGTGGTGCATCCCCCAAGATCTCCCCAAGAACATTTATATAATGATGGCCTTTGTTGTTATGCAATACTTCTACATAGTGCGCTTGACACTAACTGATGGTAATAAGTTAGGCTGCTTGAAGCTCCCATATGCCTTCTCAGCTAAATAATTCAAGGAAGTACTCTGAAGGATCTCAAATGCATAGTACTTGGATATTCTAGTAAGGGAATTAGACATGGAGAGGAATAGGTTGTGATGTTATTTTGTGCTCCCAAGGAAAAAAGTGATCAAAGATGAAGAGGATGATTTAGATCACACTGACATCCACCCCTTTCAATAAAAAATGATACTCAAGCACATTTATAGGTTATACTATGAGATGAAGCCAAGGAAGAAGGGCCCTAGTGTCGAGAAGATCGATGACCTCCCATTAGAATCAATGATGAAGGAATGTCAGTACTAGCTAAGAAGAAGGGGAGACACTTGATGGGATAGAGGATAACATCAAGTATAAGATCACATTTGATGATGAAGCCTCTCCATAAAATACTATAAATAAGCAAGTGAAGTTCACACCAAGGACTTCTCTTATCTTAAAGGAGAATAAAAATAAGCCAAAGTTTCTTGATGCGATGCCCATCATCACCCTAGCAGACATAGAGGTATAAGAGGTGTAAAAGGAGCAAGAAGAAATGGAGAAGGAGGTAAGACTTAGGAAAGGTGTGTACATTGTACTTGAATAAGATGAATCCTCATATAGCGAGGAAACTCCCTCACCACCTCAAAGGGAAGAGGTGAGGAAGGAACAAGTATGGAGGAAGCTTGTCTTTAACAACATGGATATTAAGAAGGCATAGGAGTTGGAGAAGAGAAGAGAAGCAATGATGAAGGTCAAAATGAAAAAAGAAGGGATTGAGAGAGTTGAGGTCGAGGAACACAAGGCAGAAGAAGAAAAGTGCAATGCATAGGCCAAGAAGAAGAAATCATAAAAGAAGGTGGCCCAAGAGGAAAGGGATAAAAAAGAGAAAGAGAAAAAAGTTCTCACTATTGTGGAACCTATGAAATAAAAAGCATTAGAAGAGGTGCTTAGCACCCACACCAAACTATTAGAGGAAACTATGGAATAAGCATGCCCTAATATTGAAGGGGTGTCTGGAGACAAAGAAGGTGATGTTGGCACCTTAAAATAACAAATAGAGAATGTAAGGAAAGAATAGGTTGGCATCGAGAAGGAACCTTAAGAGGTTCACACCAAGGAGCCACAGAAAGGAGAAATAGACAAAGGGGACAAGTTCAAAAAATAAACCCTATAGAAATAGGATGGTGAAGCTAGCACCAAGCATGAAGAAGAAGTGGATGAAGGGGGAAAGTCCAAATAAGAATAACCCTTATAGCAGGAAGAAGAAGAACAAGGCACTGAAGAAAGAACTAATGCTAGTGAAAAGGAACAAGAGTAAATGGAACTGGCTACCAAAAAAGAAGAATTTGAGCTAAGCTATAGAGAGAAGGAATATAATGGGTACACCCAAGATGAGGATTTTTACATGTTGGAATACATGCCCCTAGAGTTGCCATGATGATGATGCACCACCAAGTGGCCTTTGCACTTGATTACTATATGGATGAACTTCACTTCAAGGTGATGATAAAAGTGATCTATAGCATCAAAAAACTAGAGGGGCATGATTACTAAATTCTCAACCCCCAGGATATGAACCCAATAAGGTCATCTAATGCCCTCCTTTGAATAGCCTACAAAGTAGCTTGTAATAACATTGTTAACAATGTTCGTGCCACAAAATGGAAGAATATATCATTAAAGGTAGAGGATGAGATTAATACCATAAAGCTCAATCTTTAGTAGTTGGTCAAGCATGTGGAATAAGTATATCCATACCTTTTGGATGGTATTGACACTTTAAAAATTTTAGAGGTTGATAAGGTGTGTACACTAGTAAAATAAATACTCCCACAAATGAAGTTGGTGCTAAAAGGGAAGGAAGACCTATTGACCAAATTTGAATTTTAGTCAAATTGGGTCAACCCCTACATATTGAAAATTTTAACAAGTTCCAATATGTCTAATAGGGTCTCATGTGTGTCTCAATATCTTACCTATCCCTGCTCTAGCCTTGGTCTAATCCTAGCTTCCTTGTACTTACCTAGTCAACCAAA